>CM046473.1:24387251-24881837 GCA_025506415.1 Flaveria robusta | reverse complement strand
GGAATATTTCTTTATCTTGTCATACCAAATTGGTCAAGTTGCATATTTTAATAATTCTATCTTTATTCATTTATAATACATTTGACTATCATTTCATCACCAGAGTATTTTTAAACAAGTGAAACACGTAGAGTTTATTTCCCAGCAGGCTCCTCTAGTCCTCCAACTATACCCTCATCATTATATAAAACTTACATTTTTTTTTGATACAATCATTGTTCTTACAAAATGAAGTTATTTCAAGCTTACCACTTACTCATTTTCCTTTCATTAACACCAACATCATTTGCAATTCCAAAGTATGCTCTAACAGGGTGCAATGATACATGCGGGAACGTAAGGATTCCATACCCTTTTGGAATCGGTGCAAATTGTTCTGTCAACCAATGGTACGTCGTCGATTGCAACTCCTCGATGCCATATCTAACTGCACTTAACCACGTGGAAATCTTGGGTGTGCGCTTAGAAAATCAAACAGTCACTGTCAACACACCAAAGATCTCCGATTGCGAGAGTCCAGCTCAAAATAACAGTCAGAACATGAGCATCGATCTTGTTTTTGTTTTCAAAATCACACAATAAGTTTGTTTTGAGGGGTCTGGTAATGCTATTATGAGGGATAGTGGGAGTGTGGTCACTGCGTGCTCAACTACCTGTCGCAGTGACACTTTAATCGATACAAGCAACTGCTTCGGCATCAGTTGTTGCCAAACTAGTATTCCTCATTATCTCAAGTCTTACAGCATTAACTTGGAAAGGCGTGGTGAAAATGGTCCAGATGGACCCTGTGGGTCTGCCTTCTTGGTAATTGAAAATTCGTATGCTAACCGAAGCTTATCTAACCGATTTGTTCCAGTATCACTTCTTTGGATCCTTAAAGAAGCTGATGTAGATCAGATAAGTTGTTGTAATAGCCTGGAACTGCAGCTGTTTTGGGTGAGTCGTAGTGTGGATCGCGGTAATAGTACTTCAATGGATATTCAGAAATGCTCGTCATTTACCTACGTTAAAGGAACTCCTTATTTAATAGATGGATGCCAATGTATGTAACTCTACAATTACTATGTTTTGGCTTTGCAGCATGCTTTGGTTGTTTTAACATGAAATGTTGTCTTATTCGACTTGTGTTTAGTCACAGAAAAGTGCATGAGGTGCAGGAATCGTGGGGTTACTGTGACGATGGCGCAATATATGATGTTGATGGCTTAGTTACCAAATGGAACTTCACTTGTAACTTTAATACACCTTATTCTGAGAATGTTACAGAAATCAAATCAAGCAAATCATCCTTGGGTGTTATTCTAGGTATTGTTTTAATGTTTTATGTACTTTTTTCATTAGTTCGTCGGTTTTTAGTTGCAAGTTAACAGATCCTTTTGAGTTCAGACTACTTACAAACTTACTGTGTTGTGTTGTGTTGTTTTTATTCAGGTGTTAGCATAAGCATGGGTGCAGTTTTCCTGGTGGTAAGCATCTATATATTGTACAAAGTGATCAAGAAAACAAAAGATAAAAGACGAAGACAAATGTTTTTCAAAAGAAATGGTGGTTTACTTCTAAAGCAACAGGAAGAGGCCGACCCATCTTTAGTCGATAAAATCATACTTTTCACAGCACATGAGTTAGAGAAAGCTACTGACTACTTTAATGAGAATAGAGTTCTTGGTAGAGGAGGTCAAGGCACAGTCTACAAAGGTATGTTAGTTGATGGAAGGATTGTGGCGGTCAAGAAGTCGAAGATAGTTGATGAAAGTCAATTACAACAATTCATTAATGAGGTGGTCATTCTTTCCCAAGTCAATCATAGGAATGTCGTCAAACTATTAGGATGTTGTTTGGAGACGGAAGTGCCTCTTTTGGTTTCTGAATTTATTCCAAATGGTACCTTGTCTGATTGTCTTTATAATGAGACTGGTGAGTTCCCTATTTCATTAAATATGAGATTACAAATCGCTACAGAGGTTGCAGGAGCACTTGCGTACTTGCACTCAGCAACTTCCATTCCAATATACCACAGAGACATCAAAACAAGTAATATTCTTTTGGATGAAAAATACCGGGCCAAAGTTTCTGACTTTGGAACTTCAAGATTCGTATCGGTAGATCAAACTCACTTGACTACCTTAGTCAAAGGTACATTTGGCTATCTAGATCCAGAATACTTCCATTCTAGCCAGTTCACTGAAAATAGCGATGTCTATAGTTTTGGAGTTGTTTTGGTTGAACTTTTGACGGGAGAAAAACCAATTTCCCTAACTAGATTTGGTGAACATAGAAGTTTGGCTAAACACTTTATTTTGGCTATTTCATGTTATGTCTATTTTTGATGCAAAAATAGTAAAGGAAGGTACTACTGATGACCTCTTGGCAGTTGCTTGAGTCTAAATGGGAAAAACAGGCCAACAATGAAAGAAGTAGCGCTAGAGTTAGAAACAATAAGAATGTCACATGTTCCCTCTACTATTCAAATTAAACAGACGATGTATGGGGATGATTTTGCAATGCCAAACTATGGGGACTCAACGTCAACGTTCACGTTCACATCAACATTCATGAGTTGTGATGGCAATATTGGTCAGTGATGTAAAAATGGTATATTGTTATTCTGCAGTGTGAATTATATAGAGTTTTTGCTTATAAAATTTAATGCTTAATGAAGGTAATGTTTATAGATTAGTTTGACGATACAATTTATCATGTATTGTAAGAGTACTTTGCTTCTAAATGCATGGTATCCAAGGTATCAACTTCCAACATCTATTATTGAAAATTTATAAACATTTTGTATTTATTATTTATCAATAATATATATGACTTAAAACAGAAGTATAAACACAGTGCATTAATAGATATTCTGAGAAAAAGTTCCATAATATTACCGAATGACATCAAACTTACTAGCCATGGGTGGTTTTATTTTTCATACACGTAACAAAAGCCAAAAATGTCAAACTTGGATATCAAGATGAAGGAATTTGGGATGGGACACACTGTGAAGACGCTTGCAACAATATCTAGCCCGTCATGAGCTTTCTACAGATTGAGTTTGGCCGCTTCACTTTTCAAGGTTTGAGAGTTATGACGTTTAGAGTTAGGGTTGTTGCTCCATGAAGTGAAGCGTATTCAGGAGTTAGCGGACTTTTTCTTGATATGGTGAAACATGACAGGTTGGTGGAAAGAATGCGACTTGTAAAGGGTCTACAAACCCCCCAAACTATGAGGAGTTAGAAAGCCCACAATATTCATGAGTTTGGGTTTAGTCTAAACTCGAAACAAATGGGGGTCTGTTTCCTCCCCTTTCTTGTGTGAGGGCGACATATGATGAAGAGGCTTTTCCTAAATGATTGCTTTTGATGGTAGTAGAAAATTGTTTGAGCTCCTCTCGTGGCAAGCATTTGTCAAGGTATGCATGTTTTTAGTTTTCTTTGCTTGACTTAACTTTAAACATATATATTAGTGCATTTAAATTATCAAATCGATAGAGAATAAAGGAAGATGATTATGGATTGAATTATATAACTAATATATAAGAGGGAAATGAGTTAACTATCAAAGTTTTTATGTGTAAATTGGGTTCATTAAGATGGTAAACATACTAAACATTTTAAAAGATATGTAGGAGGATTGTGTGTTTTGTTATCTTTGTTAATAATGATCCATAACCCACATATAAGTGCGCCTGATTAAAAAATAATAGGTGATTAAAACTAGAATCAATGATATGTTACAAGTCATGAATTTGGATGATGTAATGGTTCTATAAAAATTTTTGGGTGATGGTTAATGTAAATGCATCTGTAATATTTTGACATTAGCTATTACTTTGTTTGCTATTAATTCGACACACTTTATCAATGTTAACTTTGGAATGATGTTGATATTTTTAGATAAAAAGTTGCAATATTTTTTTCTTACATGCCAATAATTTTATGCCGCTATAGTAAGCTACGAAAAGTTGTTGAACATCACATTGCAGCTACCGTTTGTCAATGTGTATGCTTTTGACCACTTCGTCATTTTAATGATAGTGTTGAAGTTCATATAGAAAGTCATTCTGTTGAACTTTTTATTAGCTAATGTGCATGATATTTGCTATTAAGCAAGAGCCAGAATGCAAGTTGCATTAGTTATGCCATATTAATAACCGTAATATTTGTCCTTTATAAGATTTGATTGTATTTACCTATTTGGATCAACCTGCATCAGGTTATTTCCTCACATTAGATTAAAGGGAAACATGTATGTAACGTATGATTTGTCACCATTTTATTGACAAGTTCATATAGGGGGTGTTTGTTTTTTCCAAAAGGGTCTGCGTGACCTCTTATGTCTGTGTCGCGCAGACAACGCACAGACATAAGGCTCTGCAGTGCGTTTGTTTTTCTGAAGACGTTTCATTAAAAAACGTCTGCGCGAGGTCTTCTTGGTGCAGACATGGTCTTCTCACTTCTACAATCTTCAAACCTCTTATCTTCAAACCACCACCGCCCTGCACCACTACCGCCGGCACACCACCGCCGCCCTACACCACTGCCGCCGGCACACCACCGCCGCCCTACACCATTGCCGCCGGCACACCACCACCGCATCGACATCTTCAACTGAGGATGGTTCGACACCGCCCAGTACCACTGGTCTAGTGGACCTCCGCCACCGTCATAATCATCACCATCACCATCACCATCGACATCTTCAACTGATTCGGGCTCGTGACAGTGGCTGCAGTGGAGATGATGGATGAAGACAGTGATGAAGGATGAAGATGATGGATGAAGACGAAGATGATGGATGAGAAGATGATGGATGAAGGCGATGATGGATGAAGAGGAAGAAACACTGGAGATTGGGAAAGTGGAAATTAGGAAAGTGAAGATTGGGAAGGGTGGGGTTTGGTTAATAATAATAATAATAATAATAATAATAATAATAATAAGAATAATAACATTGCAGATGTTAAAAAACAAACAGTCTTTTTCTTGCAGACTGCAGAAATTTGGTCCAGCTCTTCTCCTGCAGATGTCTGCAGATGTGGTCCGCAGACTACAGACATTTTACCTCTTAAAAAACAAACAGCACCATATACATTTATGGGATTGAAGATCATGCATTGTTGAAGCTTTTGCATAGATAATACTGCAACAGAAGCTATTGGATGTTGCCTTCATTTTGTAGTCTTTTTGTGTTCATTATGATAAAATAATTATAAGAGATTAATACAATGAACCATGTCAATAACATAATAATGGGGTCATTTTTAAGAGCTTAAATAGGTCTTATCATTGCATAAGACTCGAGCAATAAACAAAATCCCGTCGCGACGCGCGGGGGCATAAACCTAATTATTATTACTGTTGAATACTATCTCCATTAATATAAAGGTAATAAACCGATTTTAATTGAATTTAAACAAGTGAAGTTTAGTTATTTTAATTTTAATTAATAACTAGGAAATGTCATCGGTGCGTTGTGTCGGAGATTTAAGTGTTTGTCTACTAATGTTGTTGCACCTAAAATGAAATCATAGTATATAAACTTTTATAAAATACTATACATCAAAAGATACAAATATGAATGCAATGACCCATTATGCAAAAATTAAACTTTCGTGTTAAAATAAAACAACATAAAAGCTTCATGTATAAGATTATCCTTTTATATAGATATATAATGTTACTATGTAATTTAATCTAAATTGCTAGAGAAAGAAAAAACTTGCCGTAAGCATATCGAAGAACAATGGGTTGCAAATTTGAAAATCGATTACGACAACACCCAAAATGCTTGCATATCTGAAAACCATGTTTCATTTTTTGTTCACTCTCTCTTGAATGTCCCTTTAATCTTACTTTTTCGATTGAAAGTTTATGAGTTTAAGGTCTCTGAAATGGATGTTTATTAATACCACAATTAGGACCATGCTTGTAAAAGATTTGTTTTAATTTTTAAATTTCATTTTTATGTAATCCGTCATCTTTAATTTATGTAATATACTAGGTTAGAGCCTATGTATTACATGGGTGAAAAAAATAAAACATGTCAAAACTACTAGTTTTATAAATTTTATATTTTCTAGATGTTAATAGCTATTGATGAAATAAAAATATAATAAATATCTAAAAATTATAACAAATAATGAAAGTAGAAATATTACGATATATTTAAAGATAAAATATGTCTGAAATCATATAATTTAGTATGTATAAATAAGTTATTAAAATAAAAATATTTATATTTTAAATGTTTGATAATTTAATTTACTTATTTAAAATAGTTAACATTTAATATGAGAGAGACAATAAACACAAATATAGATATGTGTGTTTTAACATATTTTAGTAAAAAAAAGTCAAATTGATTGTTGTTATAATTTTTGTATTTATTATGAGAGAGAGGCGCCAACGAGCCATAGATCAATTGGTTTGGGAGCAGACACCCCATGGTTTTTTAAAATGGAGGTCATGAGTTCGAGTCTCACTTGGTGCAATATGCTTCAAATGTGCCAGTGGCTTTATCATAGTGGGCCTTCGGGTGGTGGGTTTCCTTTGGATTGGTGGGCGAGTCAGGTCACCAGCACTGTCTGTGCTCGCGGGTGTGGGTGACCTTTCGCTATTGAGTTTACCCGGGTGACTGGCTTAAAAGTATTCGTTAAAAGTATTAGTTGGCCATTCAAAAAAATTATGAGAAAGAGGCGGTAAATAATTTTTTTGATTTGCTAGAATGATAACACGTGTTATTTGATATGATAGAATGATTATACGCGTTTCAAAAAAATATTTTTTTATTATATGTTATAGATTAATGTATGTATTTTTTATATTTAGTTTATTTTATTATATTTACCTTTTTATTTTAACTTTTACTTTTTAATCATATTGAATAATTTTAATTAATAAGAAATAAAAAGAATTATTTAGAAGTTAATTTTGTTTAAAAAGATAAATGTAAAAGTAGATGGTGATATGAAATAATGAAAATGAAAAGGTGTTTGAAAAAAGTTGTAATGGTCAAAGAAAGATTTTTATAGGATGAGTTGACGTGTTTGTTGTAGCCTTCAAGAATAAGAAGTTATAACCAACAAACCATTTAGAACTACAACCATGCTAAAAGTTTTAGTTATTTTAATAGTTACATGATTATTATTTTTTCAACAGCCTTATGAAATTTAAATCTATAATATTAAAACCTTAGATGCGTCATAAAAGTTTCTCTATTGCAGAACCACCAATGCACCAACCTACTAGTAAATAGTCATAAGTAATCATAGCAAAAGGATACGGAGTAAAATAATGACACAAAATAATTTTAAACTTTATCATGTATATAACTGAAATACCATATCATAAGGATTAAGGGGCGTGAACTTTTATTTTTGAAACTTTTCATAACAAAAAAGTTAGAGTTGTCACATCAAATTAAAAGAACTTAGATCTATAGTATATAATAGAAGAGTAATTAGTATGTCAAATGACACTTTACTGTTACTCCTTAAAAACAAGTTTTCGTCTAAACTAATATATTATTTTAGTCAAGTTTTTTATTTTAAAAATTAAATTAATAATTCATTTTGTGTTTAATTTATTTTTTTATATTATCAACTAAATTGTGTAATCATATGTTATTTTGATTTATACATACTTTTTTAGTCAAATAAGATTTAATTGAAAAAAGTTAAAGAAAAACATTTATATATATATTTATATATTTTGGGTTAGTGTCAATTTAAGACAACTGTTTTTTTATTTTATACGGGTCAATTGTTTTATATATATGTAACTTATGATACGGAATATTTATACATTTATGAATTATATAGTTTTCGTATTTTCAACTCGTGTATTACACGGGTATCTAACCTAGTTTAAAGAATATAAGAAAACAATTATCATCCCCAGGGAAAGAAAGTGATGTTAAAAAAAATCATTAATGGAACTGGTTGACGTTAAATTATATCTCCATCTCACTTACTGGTTGTTCATGCTTGTGTTTCTAAAACACAAGTTGTAACTATTCAACTCTTTATATTGGTTGGCATGCATGAATCTCTTGAATTTTTTTATAACCACCATACAGCCGGCCACGAGCAGTTCGGCACTTCTTTCATAAAATAATTATAAAGGTTCACTTTCACTAAAAGAAGCTGAAATTATGTCAACGACACTGAAGTGAAAAATCATTTTATTTTTATTAAGATCAGAAACTAGCACTAACCTATATGGACTACATGTCGTCGTTAGTGCTATAGGGACTACACGTCGTGGTTAAAGAGTAATCGACAACATCTATAGCGACAAAATTTTAACCTATCATATCAACAACTATACGCCGACAACTTTTGCAGTGACAAAATGTTGTCGGTACAGTTTGCTTTTGGGCTTTAGCGGTCTAATAGTCGTCACTATGGGTCTTGAACGCTATAGAGTCATATTGTTGTAGTGAGTTGGTAAGTCACAATTTAAACTACAAAACAATATTCAACTCCAAATTTCTATATGCACTGCATATAGTAGACGTACCCCTCATTCTCAACGTGTTTCTCAGTAAATTCCTTTACTGACCCCGACGATTACAATATAACAAACAAACATATCTAGTAATGTCTCTCATTTTTAAAGGAGGGTATGGGGATGATAAGATTGTTGCTGAATTCTTTAGCCTCAAAATTTACCTTCATGGTCACTTCTATTGGCGATGCCATATAGAACATATGATGACATTGTTGTAGCTTTTGTGGACCGGTAAGCTTGCGGCTCGCTTGAAAATAACTCGCTAATAAACGAGCCGAGCAGGCTTAGCTTGATTTGTAAACTAGTCGAACCCGAGCAAAGACCAGCTCGACTTGTGGCTCACTTGTTGCCTCACTCTTTAGGTCGTTTAAATTAAAACCTGAATTATAATTTATGTAAATTTTAAATCAAAATTATGACATATATTATTTAAATAGAATATATACATATGGTTATTTTGACATTTTCTATGAGAAACTAAGTATAAAAGTATAAAAATATGATTATAGTTCTTGAAATACCAATATGATATAACTGATTCAACGATATAAGATAAATAAATATAAAAAATAATATTTTTTTTTGCATATGTATATACAAATATGTTTAAAAAAAAAATTAATTTTTTTTAAAAAATAAACAAACTGGCTCAACTCGTTTATTAACGAGCCGGCTGAGCTCACAATTTGAGTTTGTTAAAATAAACGAGCTAAGCCAGCTCGGCTTGATTTTTAAACGAGCTGAGCCCAAATCTTTTTTAGCTAGGCTCGAATCGGCTCGTCTCGTTTACACTTTATAGCTCTAGTTTAAGGTCTCCGAAATGGATATTATGATACCATAATTGCGATCATGTTCGTAGAAGATTATTATAATTTTTAACTTTTGTTTTATGTAATATGCCATTTTTTATTACTGTAATTTTAATTTACGTATTTTATATTTACTTTATGTAATTTTTATTTTTTTTTATTATTTTATTTTATCTTCAATTTTATTATATACAATTAGTTAATAAGAAATATAATATATATTTCAAAAGTTAATATTGTTTAAAAAATATAAATGTAAAGGTAGGAGACAATGTGGAAATATGTGGGTGTTTAAAAAGAATAAAAAAGGAAAAATGAGTGTAATTGTAAGGATGAGTGATTGGTGAAGAGTGAAAATTTACTACGACACATGAGGTGAAACGTTTATGAGTGTTTATGTAGCCTTGGAGATGCTCTAATTATAATTAGCAAACCTCTTAGAAACTATAAGTATGTTAGAAGTTTTAGTTAGGTGGTTAAATGATTATTAGTGATCATAGTAAAGGACTAAAGCATCACGGATTAGAATAATGACATAAAATGATTTAAACTTTACTATATAACTGAAACTAGAAATTGTATCCGCGCTTTGTGACGGAATTATACTATTACATGCGTTGATAATAGGAAGTGTCTAACTAAAACAAAATTTTATTTAATAAAAAAAAGTGTTTTCTAAATTTGAAAATAAATGAATTAAGTAAAACAAAAATCAAGTAATAAATAATGCTTGCATAATAAATAATTACTTAAAAAAGTAATTTAAATAAATAAAACCATGTTGAATTGAATTCAAAAATGTATTTATCTAAACTAAATGAACGATAATTTATCTAGGCTATCTCATAATTACCCTAGTGTCACTTATTCTTGCTAAAAGATTTTAAATTACTTTCACACACCAACACTATTTATCTATAATAATTAAAAATTCTTCAAACACACATTTAGTTGCCACCAATATATCACCATCACCACCACCCCTCGCACACCATGCCACCGCCACCACTACACCTTCACAACCCTCTTTCTAAGGTCCTTTACTACCAACCGCCGCCACCACACACTGCCGACACCACACCACCACCACAAAATTGTTGTTACCATGACGGACTTTGCGGCGGCGGTGGCGGCGCTGTGAACGGACGGAGTTGTACTTTGTGGCTAGGGATGACCTAACTAAGGTGTGGTACAACATGCAATAATTGTTGTAAATTTTGATACAGTAAACACCCCTCGGAGACCGACTTTTGTATTTAATATATATATATATAAGAAGGGGCCACGGTCAAGTAAGTTTTATTTTTGAATCTTTATACACACACACACACACACACACACACTAGGTTAGTGCCCCGTGTATTACACATATTGAATAAATAAAGTTCTAAATAATTAGTAATAAAAATTTATGAATTATAAAACCACATTTGAAAATAAAATATGATTATAATTACATATAAATAACTACTTTAAGTAAATAAACAATAATATATTTTTCTTAAACTTTAATTTTATAAAAAAACATGGGTTTTAATATTTTAATTTAAGAAAAATAAATTTATTTAAAAAAAGTTTGTTGTATTTGGTATTTTATAAAACTTTTATTTCTAAAAACTGTGTATTTAATAAAAAAAGGTTTTAATTTATTAAATTAAATAGTTTTTAATATCAAAATGGTATGAGTAATATTATTAGTATTTAATATTATTAATAATTAATAAAAAGAAACGAGAAAGTTAGTATGATAAAACTTACAATTGTGTCAAGTCTTATTTTAGATTTTACTTTTTATAGATAGATAAATATATATATAGATAAATACATAGGCTAGAAACCCATTTATTAAACGGATTATAGTTAGTAATAAACACAAATAGTTACAGTACGATATTTTAATATAAGATATGATTAAAATTATATATAAATAATAGTTTAAGAAATAAAACAATTAAACTATTTTTTTTAACTCTCTTATATAAATAATTTCATCTTTAAACATTCGTTTTAAGATTTTTTTATAAAAAAATTTATGTTTATAAAACACTTGTTTATTAGAAAAACTTGGGTTTCTAATTATTCTGGTTGTTTTCATAAAACTGATTTTAAAAACTTTCTAATTATTATAATTTTTTAAAAAAGGACCGATTTAAAATATTTTGTTTGAAAAAGGTTTAATGTTTTAGAAAATTTAATTTTTTTTTATTATTTCTATTTTAATAAAAAGATGTGATTTTTAATTTACTTAATAAAATTTATTTTTTTAAAATATAACTTGATTTTAAAAAATTTAGATGCGAGAGAGAAATGTATCAATTAATAAAATAGATTTTTATTAAAAGAGAGAAATTAGTTTGAGTATTTAAATTAATATAATATTTTTTTAAGTGAAAATAAAGTGAGGATAGTTTAAAAGAATGATAAGTGACAAAAAAAATCTTGTTTTATTAGATAATATAGATAAAAAGTTAAGGTTATCATTTCGAATTAAAAGAACTTTAAGCTAGTTTAAAGAATTTAGAGTAAATTACATAAATGGTTCCTATAATTTGTGTTAAATTTTGAATTTAATCCCTAAATTTAAAATGTTATGAATTTGGTCCTCAATTACATTGTTCGACTTCATCCATGGTCCTTATGTTTAACAAGGATAGTTTGGCAAGTTAATTTTAAGGGTATTTTTGTAAATTTGTATTTTAACAAATTAAAAAAATCAATAAAACACAAACAAAAACTCAATCCCTCCCCTTGCAATGTTTTTGTGACCAGACCGTACCGGCCGGTCGTACCGGTCCGACCGGGAACCGGTGCCGACGGCGGTCCGGTCAAGCGTATGTGTGCCGTTTTATCAAAAAACCAGCCGGTTCAGACGGTGGGGCGGTCAGGCCGGTAACCGGTAGTCGCGGTCGGGCCGGAAGCACTCAAAAATCAAAGGTTATCAAGGATCTCAAGGGACATTCAAAATCAAAGGCTATTGACTATGTTTATGGGTATAAAATGTAAAAAAGTAAGAAGAAAACTTGAAGGAAGTTTTTGATAGAGTTTGGAGAGAGGAGAGAAGAGAGAGGAGAGAGGAGAGAGGAGAGAAGAGAGAAGAAAAGAAAAATGGAGGCTAGAGGAAAAGTTAAAAGTTGCTTCACTTTAGCTGGGGTTGACAGAGAGAAAGAGTTAAAAAAATTCCAGCTAATCCACAGAGATGGAGTGTTGTCCAGATTAATCCTTCTGGTTATAATGAAACAACTTTAAACTTTTTAATGGATCCATTTTGCAACTTAAACACCTCATTTTCTAAAACTATTAGATACGCATAAAAGTACCAAATTAATTTATTTGAACTAATAATGTGTATAGAATTTAATAGCAATTGGAACATTCTAAATCCGACTCGACTGGTCCGACCAATGAACCTTTAAGACGTCCGGTTTATTATCTGGTCCGATTTAAAAACATAGTTCCCTTGAACATTAACCTAGCACAGCCGAATTGTTGGTAATGGAATGAAGAGATTAGATTCACAAGAGAGGTTAGCGATTTTTGTTTCTTTTTTTACTTTTCAATATTTTAATTAGTGAAAATATGAAATGATCAATTTGTCAATAAAGTTAACTCATCAAACCAACACTATTAAACTTAGGGACCGTATATGAAAGTAAATCGTGCAATTAGGGACTAAATCCATAAAATTTAAAGCGTAGGGATTAAATCTAATATTTAACGTAAACCACAGAGACCATCCATGTAGTTTGCTCAAAAGAATTTAAGAAAACAATATTATCATCCCTCATCCACAAGGAAAGAAAGTGATGTTAAATGTGATGGGTTAGACTTCAAAAAATATCTCCATATATCTCACTTACTAGCTAGTTCATGCTGGTGTTTATTCTAAAACACAAGTTGAAACAATTCAACTCTTTAGATGCCATGCATGAATCTCTTGATTTTTTTATAACCACTAAGCCGGCCCGATCAGTTCCACACTTCTTTTATCACATAATTAAAACATTTGGTAACGATCACAATCTAAACTACAAAACATTCACAATATTCAATTCCAAATTTCATACAGTAGACTCCTCATTATCTGGTGTGTTTCTCAGTAAGTTTCTTCAATAATACTGATGATTACAACATAACAAACAAACATACCTAGTATTATCTCACTCATAAAGTAGGACCCCGGGATGGTGAGATAAGGACAAATAATACCCGATTTTCAGACCCCCCAACCTTTACATTATATAAGCACAAAGCTTGACACCTTTTTATGTATCAATCTTAGTTTGTTCTTAACAAAGATGCACAAGTTACACCAAGTTTACACTTTTCTTATCTTGCTTTCTTTAACAGCAACAGAAACATCTACAGCTGCTCCAAAATACGCAAAGAAAGGATGCAATGATAAGTGCGGGACGGTGAGGATTCCATACCCTTTTGGAATCGGAGCAAAGTGTTCTTTGAACAATTGGTACACTGTTGATTGCAAGGCCTCTACGCCATATCTATCTACACTTAACCATCCCCAGATCTTGGGTATCGACTTAATACATCAAACAGTCACTGTAAATACGCCAATTGTGTCCGATTGCAATCATAATACCAGCCTTGATCTTGGTACAAGCCCCTTCTATTTTTCCAAATCACAAAATAAATTTGTGTTTGAGGGGTGTGGTATTGCTGTCATGATGGATCATGGGAGTTTGTTCACAGGGTGTTCCACCACTTGTGGCGATGAGAGTTTTAGCGATAAACACAACTGCGTTGGCATCAGTTGTTGCCAAACAACACTTCCTCATCATCTAAAGTCGTACAACATGAATGTCACCGGCGTGGGAGGAGATAGAGCTTGTAGGTCTGCTTTATTGGTGGACAAGGATTCCTACCTTGAAGGAATGCTTTCTATTGGAGCGGATAACTCTTATGTCCCGGTATCTCTTCTGTGGACCTTGACAAACAGTGACAAGAATAAGTTAGTTTGTTGCTATGGGGCGTCTAAACTTGAAGTGGATCTGGGTGATGGCACTTCAGTTGACTCTTGGAGATGCACCTACAGCGATCACAGGGAAATTGATGGAAACGTATATTTATATGATGGGTGCACCCACCGTAAGTAATTCTATAAGGATGCTGTTAAACGTACCCCTCTAAGAGAGTTGATGTACCCCTCCCCTATTAAAAAAAAAAGTTAACATTTCTCTCATAATATGTTTAATACATGAGGTAGTGGGTATGTTTCACCAGTCCCATTTATTATTAGTATTTATGCATTTATTTTGTTCTTGTGTTTTAACATGTGACTATATTTCTCTTCTTTGAAGTCTATACGGTTAAGGATCCAAAGTGTCCAAAATGCAAGAGTAGTGGAGGTTACTGTTCCTATGAACCGATATATGGCGTTGATGGCTTGATTATCAAAAGGGAGTTCATTTGTATTCCTGGTAGCGGCTATGATGGAAGAAAGTCATCCCTTGGCGTTATTTTAGGTAATGCATGCTTTATTATCTCTTATATTCTTGTGCGAGAGGCTATACATATACCTCTTCTCTACTTGTTATACCCCACCATTAAATATTAGTTTTAAAATTTGTCATATTTTACCCCTACAAAATTTTTATTTATTTTTAAATAGTTTTTTTTGTTATAAAATAATACTATATGTAGTAATTATATATTTGATAAAACAATCTCCCAGTTCTTATACTTAATCTTGTTTGGTATTTAAATTTAAATAGATGTTTGTTTACAAAATAAATAAAAAACAAAAAACAAAAAAAAAAAACAATATTAATCTAAATTAGTATATGACTCAACAAACAATACATATATATACAAATAATGAATTCAACTAGTATCAAGCCTTTCTACGCTGCGACATGCAACTAAACCCTTTACGTAAAACAATGTTAGAGCAACTAAAACCTTTACATAAAACTTGGTTTCTCCTTTTGATCAAGTTCTTCTGATCATCTGGTTCGTGTTGGGCTTTAGCATCCTTTGTCAAGCCTTTGATTCCACTGAAATCGAATTGAACAGACCTTCATTCTTCCCTTTTCTTTTGCGTTTCTCATTTCCTCCTCGTTTGAGCATATCACATGATCGTTCTTTACTTCTCTTGATCAATCAAATCTATCACGAATTCAATTGTTTGTCTTTCTGATATCTATCATAGATTATCTTGATTGCAATCTTCATGGGTTGCTTCGTATCACACAGGTTATTTTGTTCCATTAATTCCTCACAAATTGACTACCTTCTCTTACAGGGTCTGATGATGGTACACTTATGTACCGATAATTTCAATCTTTTGATGTAGGTTTGATAACTGATATTTCGATCAAACAATTTCTTGATCAAGTTCTAAAGTCCTCTAGTCTTGGATTTTCCTTCTTTAAAATTTCTTTGGTAATGCTTTCTTCTGTTTTTTTTCTCTTTGATAATCAAAATATTAATAACATGTTATTTTCTTATGTAACCTGCAACCTTCTATCTTTCAAAATTTCTTTTGTTTGCATTGCGCAAACTTACGAACAATCTTTGTTTAACTTTGTGTTTTCTGCCTTGATTCTCATACACGCCTTTGATCTTCTTATGCGATTGATTTTATTGATTAACTTTTCTTCTTGAACTTTCTTTCACGGATTTAGTTTTCTACCCTCACAATTTCTTGTTTGTAGAACATATTAATGTTTTGATCGGAAAAAAATTTCAAGAGACTACTTTTTATCCTTGTATATACCACTAGTTTTAGTAACCTATATAAATAAATAAAATGATAGATATAAAGAAAATTTATTAATTATAAGGCGACATCCTAAGATAGAATATGATTGAAATTACGTTTAAGTAATTTTATAAGGAATGAAACAATGAGATCAAGTTTTAAATTTAATATAAATTTTTTTATTAGGTTGATTATCTAGTATGTATAAATTTAAAATGTATATTTATATAGAGTGGATCGATCAAACACAATGGAGTACTATGTATAAAATTATAAATATAATATGAAATATTTATAGGAGCGAAATATAAAACCATTTTATAATTGATTTACTTTTTTAATTGTTTAAAATATATTTGAGTAAACTTCAACCTTAATTTTTGAGTTCACTATATATTTTTTAATTTAAACTCGAAGAAACGACGATAATGATGAAATGACTTACATATACGTAACTTGTATGTGTTACATGTACGTAAATCTTAGTTGTACACTTGTTAACACGTACTTACATATACATAACCCCTATATTTATTTAACTCTTAGTTGTACACTTGTTAACACATACATAACCCCCATATGTACTCTTAGTTGTACACTTTGTAACATGTACATACATATATGTAACTCCTAATTTTTATGGTTTTCATTTATAACATGATTTTCAAAGAATCCCTCCCCTATGTGTATATAATTATATATATATAAATTAAAAAAATAATTTGAGTCGAACCTAATTGAGTGGACCTTTGCTCGTGCTTCGCTCGTTTACAAATCGAACCGACCCAAACGGCTCATTAGCAACCGAGCGGTAAACCGCACGAGCATTTTTCGAGTGATCGTCAAGCGAGCGTTGAGCATCAAACAATTTAAATAGCCTACCCCAAACTATGAGGATGAGGCCCACAATATTCATGAGTTTGTGTTTAGTCTAAACTCGAAAGAAATGGGCTTAGTTTACTTAGCTTTCTTGTGTGGAGACAACATATGATGAAGAGGCTTTTTCTAGGACTGCAACAACTAAAGCCGTTAGAGCATTCATAGTAGATTTTCCATCTTTATCTATATATAATTACATTAAAAATTATTATTTTTTCTCTATTATTTTCAATTAAATAATTTTTTTTATACCCTTACTATTACTTTTTTTTATCTCTTCTTCACTCACAGCTATTTAATAATATTAACAAATTTATAAGAATTAAACAGTGATTATCCAAATATACCAATAAACAGTAGCATTTTCTCTCTACTTCACTCACAATCACTCAACACCATATAATATAATATAATAACACACTCACATATTTTTATGGATTCTACTGTGAATGCTCTTAGTGAGGCTATTATAACTCTCAGTTTTAAGTATTTTTGGTTTATAAAAAAATGATTTAAGAAAAACCAATTTAAAATATTTTATATTTTTAATAAAGTTTGATGTTTTATAAATGTTCTTATTTTATAAAAAAATATTTTCTTAGAAATAACATTAATAAATAATTCTCTTTCTTAATTATTTAAAAAATTATTTGTAATTTAAAAAAGAACAAAATAATAATATTATTTAATATAATTATTTAAATTAGGAGAAAAACAGTAAAATTTTTGTGAGAAAGAATGTGGTGTTGCCACGTGTCCCTCTTTAGTTACTTGTTTATTAAAGTAGAAAAAGAAGATTTAAATCTATAATTTTAAGAGTTAATTACATAAATGTTTCTTGTGGTTTATCTAAAATAACAGTTTTAAGTACTAAGCAAAAAAAAAAATATGTTTTAGTACTCACTTTTAATTTTGTAACAAGTTTAAGTATAAACACTCATAGACGTTTGATATCATGTTAAGTTTAAGGGCATTTTAGTCTTTTCACATCATAAGACTACTTTTGTAAATTAGAGGGACTATTCATGTAATTTAGTTAAAATAACATATTATATATAACTATACACATACACTAACACACACACACACACACACACACACACACACATATATATATATATATATATATATATATATATATATATCATTTTCACAATCTAGTATCACCACCGTCGGCCATCACCAACATACATCACCCCCAGCCACCACAGTAGCTACCACCGCATCCCATCGTCTTCACAATCTAATACGCTCACATCACCTCCATCCATCTCTGATACTTTCATTATCATCACCGTTGACCATCATCACCTAATCGCGACCACCCACCACCAGCTGCCACCACCATCTCCATCGACTCTCATGTATGCAACCCAGATCAAGCGCATTTCAAATTTGTCAACCCAGTCACTGCTGCCTCATCCCAACCCCCAAATCGAAGCTCCAAATGCTTCAAATCGAAGGTCTAACTTGACAAACCACATCTGAATTCACCCCCACCGTTATTCACACTTCAACTTTAGATAGTTTACTGTGATGATTTTAGGGTTTTTGATGTTTACCCTTTTGTATTTTTATGATTAACTTCGATTTGATGGTGGTGGCGGTGTTTTAAAATGGGAACTGGTTAAATGGTGGTGGGTGACGATGGTGGTGGTGGTTTGAAATGGGAGTCGGTTGAATGGTGTTGGGTAGTGGTGTTGGTGGATTGAATGGCAGTGTTGGTCTAAAATGGGAGTGGGTTGGATTGTGGTGGTGGTGGTCTAAAATAAGAGTGGTTGGAAAGATGGTAGGCGACGATAATGGATTCAATGGTGGTGGTGGTTGGAAGTGGGAGTGGGAGATGACAGTGGGAGGGTGGGTTGGGTTGGTTGTAGTTAATTACACAAATGAAGCTGAGAGATCCAGCCCAAAACACCGTTGATGCTGATCATGACAACTCTTCTTAGAGCCAAGTCCTTCCATAACAATTTATATCACCTCCCTATTCATTGGAAACCAACTTGAAGTGGAACCCCATTTACACCAAGCAGCCCAATGGCTGCGTCGAGCAACTCAACTCCAACGACAATGGCCTAAGTTCAAACGGCTTAATTTTTGGTAACTCGAATAAGACATCAAACAACTCAAGCTTAGTTGAAAACTTTCATACATCGTCATTAGTTCTTACCCAGGTCATGTTTAAACACACATCGATCAATCCACCTTACCTTGATGATCAAGAGTAGATGCGGTGTAAGTACCAACTGCTAGATAGTAAGACCTTGACACCTTTACTATAGCTTCGTAGAGACAACCTTGATAGAATGTGTAGGATAAGTGGGAGGTGATGGCACACAATGATCAATCCTGAAAGACCATTATTTCTTATAAGGATGCCTAACCGCCACACCAATCGTTCACGGGGGGCACTGATTGAGGGTAGTTTATTTGGGTCGGATGCCTCCTAAAGTGTAACGAACGTGTGCGATGGTAGGCTCAAGCTAAGATTCTAGTTGTGAGAATAATGGTATAAGCCTGTCTGACTATGATACAGACTCATCGAACAGATACGAAACTTTGCCATAGTGATCCGAGAGTCTTGTTTGGAATGGCTCTTACTTAATAGATCAAAGTTATGCTGGGGATAACAGGTTGATGACTCCCAATAGCTATGGATGACTCATTATAAACTTCAATGAAGCCAAAGAAAGTAAAAAATCTAATAATTATGAACAAAGAGATGAATTTAATTAAGCGAATGGAAAGTGGAAACTCATTGAATTACCAAAAGGACATAAGTCAATCAAACTAAACCATATTTACATAGTGAGGTTAGTTGTGAAAGGGTACGTCAAAAAACAGGCATCAACTATAAAGAAGCTCTTGCACTCATCTCACATATGGAAATATCTTGTTAAGTCTTGAACTTGTTGTGCGTGTTGGTTGCGAAGACTATCATTTAGATATAAAATCCACTTTCCTACATAGAAAACTAAAAAGAGGAGATGTACATTGGTCAAACCTAAGTATTGAAGGACCGGGTAATGGATTGTTGGTGCATATGTAGACGATCTAATTGCAACTTAGTCGAAATTGAAGAAAAATAGTGAATTTGGGAGGCCAATGGAGAAGAGTTTTAAAATGAGTAATTTAGGACTCCTCTTCTACTAATTAGGTATCAAAGTAAAGCAAACAAAAGACGAGATCATGATCAAGCAAGCTGGGTGTGTGACTAAAGTCTAAAGTTCTCAAGGATACAAGGATGTGGGAATGCAACCCAATGAAATATCCTATGGAACCGAGCCTTAGGATGATGAAAGTCGACGATTTTAAACTAAATTGACTAAATCTCCCGAGTACTAAAGATTAATTAGGTGTCTTTATTACTTGACTAACACATGACCAGACATAAGCTATGCAGTTGGTGTAGCAAGTTAGTTAATGGTATCATCGAGAATAACCTATTTATAATCTGTGAAACATGTACTTAGATACGTGAAAGAAGCTATAGGCTATGGTATGCAATGTCGAAGGAATGAGGATGCTGCAAATTTGATTGGGTATAATGATAGTAGTCATGCAAGGGATAGAAGTGACGAGATGAGCATGACATGTATTGTCTTCTATTACGAGGATGGACAAATTTTATGGTGTACCCAAAAGTAAAACCAGATGGTGTTGTCAACATGCAAAGCCGAGTTTATTCTAGAAACAACTACGGCTTGTCAAGTCCTATGGTTGAAGGGAATGCTCGAGGAACTAACTAGTTGAAAGATAGATGTGATCAAGCTTCGTGTGGACAACAATTCATCAATAGTATTCTTAAAAATTACAGTGTTCCACAGAGAAATAAGCAAACATATAGACACATGATGGCATTGTTTCCTCTCTGAATGTGTGGAAAGAACTTGGTGAAAATCACACAAGTATGTTAGTAGTGGAGAAAAAAAAATGCAGATATCCTAATCAAGGCACTACCGAGGATCAAATTCACTTAATAAGTGAACGATTAATTAGGTGTCGAAGAACTAGCATAAAGAGTGTGGAAACTATTATTGCTAACTAAATATAGTATAGTTATCAAATCCAAGTTAAATGCTAATCATGGGTTAAAGATAGATTAGTTCTAAAATAAGTCTTATAGTTCTTTAAGTTTTAATATTAGAGTCCAGTTATATATTTCTTTCTTTCAAGTAATTGTCTAGTATAAAAGCATAGTTGCTTTATGTAATTTAGTTGTTCGTTTTCAATAACATAAACCCTATGGAGTTGTGAATATTTAGTTGACCATTCACCTAACACATGTGCCCCACATACTAAAACTTGATAAATTCAAAGCCATTATAGTTTCGTCTGATTTGGTTTGTTATTTACATTTTTTATTAATACCTTTTTCTTGATGTAGATACAAGTTTGTTGGTTCTTACTCACCAACTTTAAATAGAAATATCCAAAAATGAATCTACCAACTATTGAAAAAGTTTAGGCTTTTTACTCACAAATTTTTTTTGTATATTGGACTTCCTACAGGTATTAGCATAAGCACAGGTGTACTTTTTCTTTTAGCAACCGGCTATGTATTATACAAAGCGATTAAAAAAACAAAAGAAAGGAGACAGAGAAAGAGGTTCTTTAAACGTAATGGTGGTCTACTTCTAAAACAACAGGAAGAAGCTCATCAGTCTTTAGTTGATAGAACCATACTTTTTACATCTCGTGAATTAGAGAAGGCTACTGACAACTTTAATGAGAATAGAATTCTTGGCCGAGGAGGTCAAGGTACAGTGTATAAAGGAATGTTAGTGGATGGAAGGATTGTAGCAGTCAAAAAATCAAAAATGCTTGATGAAAGCCAATTACAAGAGTTTATAAATGAAGTGGTTATTCTTTCACAAGTTAAACATAGGAATGTAGTCCAACTGTTGGGATGTTGCTTAGAGACAGACGTTCCTCTACTCGTTTCTGAATTCATTTCAAATGGCACCTTGCATGATCACCTTCACAACGGTACTGATGGACTCTTGATTTCATTAGAGATGAGATTACAAATAGCTATGGAGGTTGCAGGAGCACTAGCTTACCTGCATTCAGCAACTTCCATTCCAATATACCATAGAGACGTCAAAACCACTAATATACTTTTGGATGATAAATACAGAGCCAAAGTTTCTGACTTTGGAACTTCAAGATTTGTATCAATAGATCAAACTCACTTGACTACTTTGGTCAAAGGTACGTTCGGCTACTTAGATCCTGAGTATTTTCAGTCTAGCCAATTCACTGAAAAGAGTGATGTTTATAGTTTTGGAGTTGTGTTGGTTGAATTGTTAACTCGGGAAAGGCCAATTTCCCTTACAAGATTTGGTGAAAATAGGAATTTGGCTGCATACTTTATGTTGGCAATGGAAGAAGGGCGTGTTATGTCTATTTTTGACACAGTGGTGTTAAAGGAAGGTACTAGAGACGACCTCTTGGCACTAGCTAATCTCGCAATAAGATGCTTGAATCTAAATGGGAAATGTAGGCCAACGATGAAGGAAGTAGCTATAGAGTTAGAAACCATACACACATCTTACATCCCCTCAAAGGATCAAACAAATATCACAGCACTAATGTGTGCTGATGAATTATCGCTGCTAGCATATGATGAATCATCATCAACATTCATGAGTTTCAATGATAGCATTAGTCAATGATGCTGAAATGCCTTGTTCATTTTTAATAGGGTTATGTTCCTCTATAATGTCACAGTATAACATGCATCCATCAAAATTATTACAAAATCTGAATAAATGTATTTGTATCGCCTTTTGTAACCATTTTGTTATTGTATACATGTGTGAAGTTTTTATACATATATTTATTGTAACATTTTATAAATTTTGAGCATTAAATAATAAGATTTGAAAGTTCAGATAAAAAATAAAAATTAGAGTTTTGGCCTTGGTGGCAGACCACCATGCAACGTATTAGTGTTTCGACCCTGATCGCGTACTGCGAAGAGACTTGGCGAACCGCCCAGAAATGAAGTAGGGTTTCTGGGATTCAGGTTGCATAGCGGACAACTATGCTGCCTTATAACGGTCCGCTACATGCTCTCTGAACAAAATCATTGTGTACTAACGTGTGGTATGGTGACGAGGAATGAGGGGATGACACGTGTCATCGTGGAATGATACGTGTCTACTGACGAGGCTTTGAAAGTGACACGTGTTACATTTTGATTGGACGAAATGGTCTTGGCCGCCATGGCAAGGTGACGGACCGCCAGCCTTTCCCTTAATGGTCCGCGATGGACCCCATGAACAGACTATAAAAGCTTATTTCATGAAGTTGAATATACACATTCAAAACACATTTGAATTGTCACTTGTACTACAGATATCTCTATATTATCTCATGTAAGCTTGTGTTATACCCTTGTAAAGATAGTGAAAAACTTCTGTAGACTGATCTCATGAGAGAAACACGGAATGAATCAATCACGAAACATAGAATGAACGAGAAGTAGAAAGAGATCAAGTAAGCATAAGCACAATGTAAATAACTTCAAAGTGCATTGCTCTCTGATAACGATTACAAGATTGTGAGAATTCTGATAATATCAGGATACTAAACAAAATGAACATTACAAACTATTTATACTAACTAAACAGTCTCGCGAGAGAACTATCTTCTCGCGTGGCTCAAAGTTCTCATGCGGAAACTTGATCTTCATCATCTTGTTTTGATTTTCCGAGCCTCTAAATTAAATCCCTACAATCTAACCCTAGAGATTTGAATGAATTAATTTGATTTTAAATCAAACTAATATTGTGTTTGATTTTAAAGAGAGCGAGAGATAAAGACATTTAAGGAATTTTAGTTTTTTTACAAAAATATAAACTTGTAATCTACCTAATAAACCCTTTAATCATTTAATTAAATCAATTATATATAAAATATTTACAAATTTATCATTGATAAATATCAACTATTGATCAATCTTGTTTAACGGTTTAACAGTAGTTTTCTTAGTTTTTTCATAAATAGAGGTTTTTTTAGGAACCTACACTATATATATATATATAGGGGAATGATCAAATGAGAACTCTTTTTTTTTGCGAGAACTTTAGGAACCAATGTGAGTCACTAGTTTTCAATGACAAAATGGTAAATAATATAAACATAATATAAAAAATTATAAAACAAAAAATAAGATGAAAATGAAAAAATAAATACACAAAAATATTTCTCTCGTTTCCCTCTTTCATAAAAAAAATAAAAAAAAACTCGTTTTTTTTTCGAAATTCATTTTACACATGTGTAAAACCAGATTTACACATGTGTCAAACCAGATTTACACATGTGTATAACAGGATTTACACATGTGTAAATAACATGTATGTGATTTTTTTTAAAACAATATATCAATATGGTAGGCGTTGGAAAGATAAAAAATACTGAATTTTATGGTGTAATTTTTTTGAAAAAATAATGTCGTGAAAAAAAGTTATGAACGTTTTAAAAAAAGATGGAAATGGCATGTGAATTGCATGTGATTTATTTGTGTGGCTGAGATTGGTTCCTAGAGTTCTCATAAAATAGGGTGGTTCTCAAGATAACTCTACCATATATATATATATATATATATATATATATATATTATAATACTTAATCAATTATGTCTATAGTCTAAGAGCATTCACAGTAGGTTATTTATTTTCAATGTAAGTGTGTGTTTTATATTACGGGAGATGGTTTTTAGTGGTTGTAAGTGAAAGAGAGAGAGAAAGTTTATGACGATTATATCGTGATTCGTCATATTTGGGGAAAAACGGTATAATACTCATAAATTTTTTGATATTTTTAAAAGTGGTTTCGAGTGAAAGAAATAGAAAATGTAATGATAAACATATTAAAAAGTATTATTTAATTGAAGTACGGAGTAAAAAAATAATGTTTTTAGTGCAAATATGAGAATGAAAATTGGAAAGGTAGTGTAAATGCTCTAATAGATTATGTTGTGGTAACTCAAAAGATCTGTACACAAGATTTGTGTTATGCATAAGTGGGTTGATTCCTATTCATCTATCCTTCGGACTTCCACTAGATATGTCCACCAAGTCCTCAACTGGTTTCTCCTCTTTTTTCCCTTCTCAATCCTATCCGTCGATCCGTTCTCTTGATGAAGATGCATGAGTATTCTCGGAATTTGGATTTGGAGATTAAAACAGGAAAAACAGGCTCGTGGAGTCGATCCACTTGTATTGGTTGGAGTGGCGTAGAATTCCGGCACCATAGTCGGAGTGTATATATTTTTTTGAGTCGATTATCTATTGATATTAATTTATTTATATAATGTTTTATGAGTGGCTTTAGGAGCCGGTTTCTAGGTTAAAAACCAATTTCACTATACTAGTGTTTATTAATTTAAATGAACGGCGACTATGATTTCAAAGGCTGTATTTCAACAAATATAACCACTATATTTCCATACTATAAATACAATGTGCTATTTTATTTTCTATACACTTTAAACACTTATTAGCTTTCATCTTCAAATCTCACTCAAACATGAGCATCAACGATAACGGTTTCATTGGTAGATAAAATTTAGCCATCTGCGTGGTGCCGTGGTGGAATAGATCGTTGACCATAATTTAACCTCAAAATTTACCATCATGGTTGAGAGTTTGAGTTTAAGGTCTCTGAAATGGATGCTATTATACCACAATTAGGATCATGCTTGTAAAATATTGTTTTAATTTTAAAATTTTTTTTTATCTTTGATTTGTGTAATTTTAATGTATGTAATTTTTATATACAGTTTATTTTATCATATATAGCTTTTTCATAGTTTAACTTTACTTTTTAATTATATTGTATAACTTTAATTAATAAGAAACATAAAAAGGTATTATTGTAGAAGTTAATTTGGTTTAAAAAAAACATATGTAAAAATAGACACGAATATAAAAATATAAGGGTGTTTGAAAAGAGATGTAATGTCAAAGAAAATCAGATTTTTATAAGGATAAGTGGAAATTTTATGTGACAACTCAGTTCATATGTTTATGGAGTTTGTTTCTTGTAGTCTCTAAGAATAAGAAGTTATAATCACCAAAGCATTTTTTTTTGAACGGTTGGTTAGTGGTTAGTTGTTCATATCACCAAGTTAGTAATATTCGTCAATACCAAGGTTTGAACCTTGGATCTCCAAGAGAGGCAAAGCCTCCCACCTCCCCCTTAACCACTAGGCCAAAAGATCATTGGTAATCACCAAAGCATTTAGAAACTACTACAACTACGTTAAATTTATTTTGGTAGTTAAAAGATTATTACTTTCTTTTCCACAGCTAACTTATTATTACTCTTTATAAAATTAGATTATATGATCTTAAAACAGTAGATGCTACAAAAAGGTTTGTCTCTGCCACTGATTCACCAATCTCACCATAAATGGTTATTATAAAGTGATCATAGTAGAAGGAAACAAGAGTAGAATATAACTTTAATAAGGGGTCTTCACGGGCCTTTCATAAAATTTTATTTTTGAAACTTTTCAACACAAAAAGTTAGGGCTGTCACAGCGGATTAAAAGAATGTAAAGTTTAAAGAATTTAAGAAAACAATTTTCATCCCTCGTTCACAAGGAAAGAAATAAATGTTAAAAAGATCATTATATATCTATATAATTTGAAACTCTTAGCTACAAGAAACTTCTAGATTTTGTGTTTTGGTCACAAAAATTTTTTGGTTTTCATATTTGGTCTTTTTTTGTTTGCCTTGTCTTATGACATGTATTTAGATTTATATAAAAAGTGAATGTAGTAATTAAAAATTGTTTTAATTACCTATTTATTTAATTTACATCATAAAAGACAAGCGGAGGAAACGAAAATAAATTATCATTTATAAATATTAGTGTGCATTAATGATTTATTATTTTTTGATCCACCAAGTTATTTGATGTATTCAGGTTATAAGTCGTAGTGATACCCATTAAGATATTTTTTCGTATTCTAACTTTTATATTTAACTCCATGGTGCAATTACACGTGGAGATATTTCTAGTTAATGTAATTGGCTGACTTTAAAAAATATATTTATCTCACTTGCTACTTACTAGCCAGTTGTTCCTGGTTGTGTTTATTTTCTAAAACACAAGTTGTAACTATTCAACTCTTTAGATTCCCATGCAGGAATCCCTTGATTTTTTATAACCACTATACAGGCCGACCACGAGCACTTCTACACTTCTTTTGTCAAATAATTAGAAAAGTTAGACTAAAAGAAACTGCAAAATTCAAGCAAAAAAATCAATTTAATAAATTATTTTATTTTTATTAAAATAAAAAATTATCACTAGCTTATAACGACTACGTGTTGTCGATATAGGGTACCTTATACAAACGACACCTATACGTCAACGGCTTTTGTACGACAAAATGTCGTCGGTATAGCTCGATTTGGGCTATAGAGAATTAGAGATCAAAAGTTAAGTTGTTGCTATAGGTATAGAAAATATCGTCGCTATAGGTTCCTATTGGTGTAGTGAGTTGGTAAAAATAACTATGTAAACTACAAATATTCATGATATTCAACTCCAAATTTCTATATGCAATGCATATAATAGACTCTTCATTCTCCTGTGTGTTTCTCAGTATGTTCGTTCGATGACATCGGCGATTACAATACAACATACAAATATATCTAATAGAGTTAAATGCATTTTACGTCTATGAGGTTTCAAATAAATTGTCATTTGAATCCAAAAGTTTAAAATGTTGCCATTTGCATCCAAAGGTTTCATAAAAATTGTCATTTGAATCCACTTAACTACTCCTAATTAACATCGTTAAGTTTTTTCCGTTAAGTTTCCTAAATTAGAGGTATTTTAGTCAAAACAATTACAAAATAATAAAAATCAGCTTCATGTGATAAGTTTTAAGCATTCAGTTTCTTTTGATAATCATCATTGTGATTTTAATTTACAAGTAATGATAGGTCAGCAGTTCTTTTATTTTATCAAAAAGTAATCTCTAGACGTGCTATTAAATAAAATAAAATATAAGTTTAACTAACTAAAAGTAATTCATTTCTAAATTTATAAAACATACAAACAAAAATATATATAAATAAACAAACAAGTCAAATAACATAAATTATTTAAATAATAACCATAAAAGACAGATTATCATAAAAGTATAAGAATAATTATTAATATGACATTAACTGCCATTAATAATAATCATAAAATATCAATTATCGTAACCATAATTAAACTTTAAAACAAAGAAATCTATGTTTAATAAAACAGACAAAAGTAACACGGTTACTAAATCAAAATACATTAACAAGACAAAATAATAAAAGACTATTATAAAGTCAAATCATAAATGCAATTATCAAAAGAAACTAAATATATGAAAACCCTCACGTGAGTTGGTACTTTATTTTGTAATTTTTAATAAAAATAACTCTCATGTTCTAAACTTAACGGAAAAAGTTAACCGTTTTAGTTAGATGTGGCCAAATGGATTCAAATGGCAATTTTAGTGAAACCTTTAAATGCAAATGATAACATTTTAAACTTTTGGATTCAAATGATAATTTCTATAAAACTTTAGAGACGTAAAACACATTTAACTCTATCTAATAATATCTCACTCATAAAAAAAGTTCTGGGGATAAATAAGATCGTTGACCTAAAATACTTTAGCCTCATAATTTGTTGGAATTTTGGACACAAAATAATTATATTTATGTATTTGTTATATAAATAATTATTTATTTATTGGTTTAAGTTCTTGTTTTGTAACGAACTATACCATGTCCAAACGAAAGCTAAGATGAATTAGACATCGATGCTCGAAGTTGAGTGGTCGGAATGAACAAAGTGAAACTTGGGTGATTATAGTAGGAAATTGTTAAAATTTCTTGCATAATGCTAATAAAGCCATGTATTGATTAACAAGGATATTTTATGTTTTGATCAAGTCTTTTAATAAATATTATGAATGTTTATTATGGTTTATAATTGGCATTAAACATGTCATGAATGAAATAAGAGTTTTAATTTGGTCTCATAAAATATTTCATAAATCAAATGGAAGTTTTGGTTGAGAATCATAAAACTCATATTAATATGAATTTTTTAGCATGAGTATATAAGAAATCTATTTTCTTTAGAGTCAACAAGTTTCATAAAAATTTAAAGATGAGCATTCTCTAAATTGTTCTTCATACACCATCATCTTTAACATTTTTCATATAACATCATAACACACATTTTACCATGTGATCTCTCGGGCCCGAGGCACTCTCCGGCAGTACATACTGCTTTGGCTGTTGTACCCTGGGAGACAGACGCGTTGTCTTGAGTAGAGACGCGAAATCTGTTTTAAGGGACCCGTGTCTAACACGATCCTCAGCCACAACCGTCAATCTTTTGTTTGTTAATTGTTGCAGTCAAGAGGTATAGTTGAAGATTCGAACGTGATAAAGACTCAAGTCAAGAATACTATATGAAAACTCGTTGGAGTATATACTAAGGATAGATATTCGAATCAAGTTTGGTATATAAATAATATTGTATTTATTTTTCTAGTCGTATTTATAAACGGTATTGTACTAAAATATTTCTCATGGCTAACGATAGTATCGTTAGAATTACAATCTTTTAATATAAAAGTGAACCTACTTCTTACAAACTTAAAACAGATTTCGTGATGGGATTTTTAAAACATTATTACTATGATTTTTTTTAGGTTCACGAAATGTTAAAGAAAATATTATTTGAGATTTTTGTTAAAATCAAACAATTTTTTTTTTGGGAAATAACATAGTACAACGTCATGTTTGGATTTTAATAAAGATTGGAGTACAATCTAATATCCAAAATACCGTGTTACCAAACGAATACTTTGATTCTATCATGTGTTAAAATATTTTTGTAAATGTTTAACAATCTAACATGTGTATTAGAGATGGTTTAATTTTTAAAAGCCATTAGAAAATCATGGGTTTATAGTTTTAAAATTATTTATGACTACAATGATTTAAGCAAAATTAATTTTTGTTTAGAAACTAGTGGTTTGCAACAAAAAGAAAAATGGTTTATTTTATATGAGCCGAGAAGCTTATAAACGATTTTGTAATCGCTTAGATCTAACGAGCGTGTTAGAAGTGGGTTTATTGTATATAAACCGATAAGTTTAAAAGCAATTTTGTAGTTGTTTATTTCTAACAAGCGTGTTAGAACCGGTTTATATTTTATATATCGAAAAGCTTTAAAACGATTTATGTAATCGTTTATTTCTAACGACTAAGTTAGAACCGGATTTATTTTATATAAATCGAAAAGCTTTTAAAGCGATCTTTGTATTAGTTTATTTCTAACGTGCGGGTTAGAAGTGGTTATTTTAACCGATAAGCTTGAAAGGTTATTTGTGATCATTTATTTTCTAACGAGCGTGTTAGAAAACGGTTTATTTAATAAGAACCATAATATTTAAAATGATTGTTGTAATCATTTGTTAGAAACGGTTTATGTATATAAACCAAAATATGTTTAAAAACATTTTTATCTATACTACTATATAATACATATTAGAAGGATAAGATTGTAATTTCATTTAAAGTGTAAGACACCTATATAATATTTTAAGCATAGAGTACATGTGCTTTTTGTACTAATTCCACTTTGCCCACATTTAATTAACTTCTTCTAATTATTGTATTATTTAATACATATTATTAATATATTATGTAATAATATGGTATTATTTAATTCACTTTATTAAGTTTTATTTTATTTATAATAATATAAATTGACATTTAAATTTATAATTACTAATCATATTTTTAAAACTAAAGTTTTATTTTATTTATAATAATATAAACTGATATTTAAATTTATAATTACTAATCATATTTATTTAACTAAATACTATTTAAATTAAATATAACTTAATTTTTTAATTTACATAATAACGCACCAAACCGATACGGACTACAATCGAATTCTCAAAAAATCGCGCAACAGCCGTACCGCTGCAGCGCGCGGGCATTTCCACTAGTAATCATTTATTCTCTAATAAATGTGTTAGAAACGGTTTATTCTACTTAAAAACGTTTTATAATCATTTATTCTCTAATAAATGTGTTAGAAACGTTTTATTCTATAAATCGAAAAGTGTTGAAAAAAAATTAAAAAAAAAATACATTTGTAAATGTTTGTCTTCTAACGAGCATGTTAGATATTAATTTATATAATAAAACTAATTTTGGAGTTTATGGTCTTGACTTTTGTGATCAAGAAATAAAATAAATACAATATATATTTAAAATAGTTGCAAAGCTAGAAAATGTTTTGAATTAATAAAACATGTGTTTTGCAATCTAAAATGGTTACTACTCATGTGAAAAGTAGCATGTCTCAAAGCACATAATAGTCTCGATTAAATTATTCAGAAAAAAAATCTATAAGTTGTTGTGAATAGAATTAATTGTTCAAATACAACTACTTATGAATAAGATAGTGTACACACAACGTTTTTTTTGGTCGGTTTTAACTATTTAAATTTAGAGTTTCAAGATGAAATGAGAAACTTGATCGTATGAGTGTATAAAGTATTATTTACGTCAAGACATGCCACAACATAGATATCATTGCTACAATGAAGAAAGTGTTATAGATAATAACACTTGGAGATTTGACACCTAAATGTAATTTTTATCCGTTTGAATTATTATTAAAAAGTGTTTTACACTTCACGTTTTAATTTCGGTTGTATTATTATTTGTGTTCAATATCTTAAGATAACACATGCAATATTTACAACGAAATAAATCAATTTTTATTATAACGTTCAAAAAGATTTTGAGTGAAATAATTTTAAACGTCAATTATATAATGTTTAGAAAATATATAACTTTAAACGGATAGTGCAATAAGAGATTTGCATAGGAAACAACTTGAGAGTTGTTGAATTGTTTAAGTGTCAAAGACGAGACATCAAATGTCATACCATATCATGAGATCGAAAATATGATGAGTGTGCTGATATGAAATACGTAAGTATGATATATACCGATAAACTTCATTTGAAGTTATCACAAAAATTCACAAGTGTGGATAAATCTACATATGAAAGCAATATATGTTATCTCAATGAATTTAGCTAAATTCATTTTGAAAGATATAAATATAAATGTGTCTACCATCTTAATGTTGTTAGAGCTATGTGGAGGATTTTTCTTTCGTTTGAGAAAGTATCCTGATTATACATGCTTAAAGGGAACAACAAGACATGTGTGCCAATAACTCTAGGCAAACTTTATGAATTGCATATTATTGAGTGTCGATGTGTTTGACTCTGTCTTAATGTAATACTGATTGTAGACGCGTTTCATTTATTTTGTTAATGATGAATGTGTTCACCAAAGTGAATTGAATCGAGATTTATTATTAAGTCTTTAAAAGTCAAAGGGAAGATGGTGCACTTTACACTTCACACACTCACACTGCTATGCTTGAATGTCGGCTGAGTAGTTTTGACAAATGTTACTGAGATCTTGGTTTTAACTTAATGCCAACTACTAGAGTGTGTGTAAACTAGATTGGTACCGAGCTTGCCTTTGAGTTGCTACCAACCTATTGTATTAATGTCGAGGTCCGATAGTCGCTACCGACGCTGCTGCTAAGTTGGTGCTGAGGTGGCTACCGGGTATGGCGTCATGTCTGGAGACATGCCTGTGGATGAGAGCATTAAAGGAAAATGAGTTATGTTCCAAACCGAATGATTAAGAATAAGTCTCATGATTTGTCTAAAATAAGACATGAATATGGACAAGGGATAGTGTGTTATTCCTTAAAGCTGTGAAGGATCAGAATGATGCATCTTCTGTTCACATGCTAGAGTACTATAGTCTAAAGCATGCTAGCATGGTACTTATCAATTATGATGCTCTAAGGAGGTCAATCATATGTAGACAAATTTAAAAAAGAATACTCATCCGGTTCAAGAAGGTTGATATAACCTATGAAAAACTTAACTAACTAGACATGTTAGAAACAATCCTTTAAGGTATGTAGAAATGGTTTTGTGAGAAAGGGAGAACCTTTCATTAACCCATATGGATGTTATCCAATAACACTTAAATGTGGGGGTTTCTTGCATTTGAAAATGAAATGTTAGCAAAATTGATTTTGACACAAAGGTCATAAGGAGTCTATGATAGACTCAGATTCTAATTGGCTAGATTTAGAATCTTGATAGATGCTACCAAAGGTATAAAAGAGATGTGTTTGTTTTGAAATTAAAATTGTATTCTTCAAATACACTTAGAAGTTTCATAATAGCCATTATTAACTTATGATTTAAGAACACATTATGAAAACTTATCTCGATTGAAGTTATCTATATCGACTTGACAAAGTGATAGATAACAATTTTGGATCCAACAACCTGCGGGTTGAAAAATAGATGAGATAAAGAGGAATTGGACTAAAGCCCGTAGGAAAAGGGGAATACGAGAGAAACCTAACCTAGCTGATTGGATATCCAAAGATCTAGGTTCTATAGGACAACTTAATCATATGACCAATGGAGTCACTATAAGGGAGTACCCTAAAACTAAAAGGGAGTCATGAACTTCCTAGTCCATTCACTCTAGGGGAGTACCCCTAACCAGTGACCAAGTGGAGGTTAAGCATATTCAGGTTAAATGATTATAGAAATCAATATAACCATGATTCTTTTAATGATTCATGGAATCACCTATTTAGAGAGAAGTGGGGTGGCTTTGAATGTATTTGTGGCGAGGCGCAAATCCTAGAGCTCTCGCAGAACCAGGATAGTGATCCATGACCATAACAGACACGACAATGAGGGGATGTGCCCGACTAGGGAGAGACTTGTGTGAATGTGTATTGTCGTCTACACAAAACGGGTCTGTTCAAAGACATCGTGTCTACACGCCATCAGGAGGCTAAGTATGCTTCACAAAGGAAGGTTCAATGGAAACACCTACCTATCCTACAAGACTCAATTGTCGAGTTTTCATTGGTAATTTTGTGTGTTTTGATCGATCTCCATTCATGTGGGGGATTGTTGGAATTTTGGACACAAAATAATTATATTTATGTATTTGTTATATAAATAATTATTTATCTCTTTTTGTAACGAACTATAGCATGTCCAAACTGAAGCTAAGATAAATTAGATATCGATGCTCGAAGTTGAGTGGTCGGAATGAACAAAGTGAAACTTGGGTGATTATAGTAGGGAATTGTTGAAATTTCTTGCATAATGCTAATAAAGCCATGTATTGATTAACATGGATGTTTTATGTTTTGACCAAGTCTTTTAATAAATATTATGAATGTTTATTATGGTTTTTAATTGGCATTAAACATGTCATGAATGAAATAAGAGTTTTAATTTGGTCTCATAAAACATTTCATAAATCAAATGGAAAGTTTTGGTTGTGAATCATAAAACTCATATTAATATGAATTCTTTAGCATGATTCTTTAGAGTCAACAAGTTTCATAGAAATTTAAAGATGATCATTCTCTAAATTGTTCTTCCTACACCATCATCTTTAACATTTTCCATATAACATCATAACACATATTTTACCACGTGATCTCTCGGGCCCGAGGCACTCTCCGGCAGTACATACTGCTTTGGCTGTTGTACCCTGGGAGACAGACGCGTTGTCTTGAGTAGAGACGCGAAATCTGTTTTAAGGGACCCGTGTCTAACACGATCCTCAACCACAACCATGAATCTTTTGTTTGTTAATTGTTGCAGTCAAGAGGTGTAGTTGAAGATTCGAAAGTGATAAAGACTCAAGTCAAGAATACTATATGAAGACTCGTTGGAGTATATACTAAAGATGGATATTCGAATCAAGTTTGGTATATTAATATTGTTGTATTTATTTTTCTAGTCGTATTTGTAAACGGTATTGTACTAAAATATCTCTCATGGCTAACGAGAGTATCGTTAGAATTACAATCTTTTAATATAAAAGTGAACCTACTTCTTATGCCAATTCTTGGTGGCGCCACATAAAACATACGATGACGGTGTTGTAGCTTTTGTGGACTGCTTTATAGGTTATGAGTTTAAGGTCTCTGAAATAGATATTATAATGCCAAAATCGGGATCATGCTTGTAGATGATTATTTTAATTTTTAACTTTTTAATGTGATATGTCATCTAAACGTGTGTAATTTCATTATGTATTTTTTATATTTAGTCTATAAAATTTTCTGTTATATAAAATTTTATTTTATATGAGGCTTTTTAAAATTTTCTATAATATCTTTAATCTTTAATTCTATTATATACCTTTAGTTAATAAGAAATAAAAAATATATATTAGTTTAGAGGATTAGGTTCAAATACAAAACCTTTAAAACTAAAAAGTTTAATAAGTAATATTAACCATCCATCTCCTTAATCAATGGTTGAGATCAACTTATAGGAAAAAGTTTGTTAAAGAGTTATTTAACAATAGCCACTTTTGTAGATTTTTGGTAATTTCCCTCATTTTTTAAATGTTCATAATTTTTATGTACGACAATATTTTTTTTATAAAAATCACACTATAAAAACGAGCGTTTTTATCTTTGAAATGAGTACAATAATGTAATATAAAAAGATAAAAAAAAGTTTAATTTTTTAAGCTCATATATCATAATTGTGTATTTAATGCAATTCATTATGTTTTTTTTAGTTGTTGTGTTAATATGAGTACTATTGTGTTTTTTTAAAATGATGGATTTTAAAAATATAATGATGAAATAACATTGTTGTATATCTCTAATATGTAAAATACAATAATAAATTAACAACTAATTGATCTAATACATTAAAAACAATAACAAAATAACACAATGTCTAATTGTGTTATCTTGAATAATATGAGTTTTGAAAAATACATTGATTAAATAACATAATTGTGTACTTCTAATGATAAAACACAATATTTAAAAAAAGTTTATATAATCTATTAAAAAATAATGACAACAATACACATTGTGTTATCTTAAACACCATGAGTTTTTAAAAATACATCGGTGAAAGTATATCATTATGTATTTTAGTTGTAAAACACAATGATAGATAAGAAGTTTATAATCTATAAAAATAATAACAAAAATAACATAAAATAATCTAAAACATAAAACACAATTAATAATAAACATAACAAATGATATGAAATATATGATACAATAAACTGAGATTTTACATAATGAACGTATAAGATACAATAAGCTGACATATTTGACACAACGAGTGAAATGCCCTCCCATTTAAAACAATAAAAGGACACTTGTCAAGTCCACAATATTTCTTATGATTTTTAGATTAAATATTTTTTTACTATAAACTTACCGTGTTTTAAATGTTAATTTGGTTTAAATAAAGTATGCAATAATAGGAGACAATGCGGAAATATAGGTGTTTAAAAAGAATGTAGTGTTAAAGTGAAAAGTATTTTATAAGGATGAGTGGAGTGAAAATATAATATAATACACGATATCATGGGTTCAAGTTTAATTCTGAGCAAAAATACCCAGGGTTGAGCCAAGGGGTTTTTCTCAGCAATGGGTTTCCTCCTGAGGGGGTTGGGGGTGCGGTATCAGCTGGGATACGATTAGGTGAGCCTGATTAAGATAACACCTATTCTCCGAAGCATGGTCGCACATTTGCTGTTAAAAAAAAAACACACGAGATGGAACGTTTATGAGTGTTTATTTATAGCAGCCTTGGAGATATCAAAAAGTTATGATTAGCAAACCATCTAAACTATCTATTTATCTATACTAATCAAATAAGGTTATGGGAGGCCACATAACATAATTCTAGGCTTACTAAATTTTATATTCACGTTTTTATTTTCAAATAAATATTATATTAACTACTAATAATATTATTTATTTTTTTATATTAAAAATATTTTTATTGAATTAAAAAAAAGATCTTTCTATAAATGTAATTTCTAAAGAAATAAATTTTTATAAAATAAGATTTTTTAAAAAAATCAAACTTTAAATAATAAACACAATATATTTAAAACCTGTGTTTATTACAAAATAAAATTCTTATGAAACAAAAATAATCAAATTTCAAAGTTATATTAAAGAATTATTAAAAATAACACTTTTTTTAAAAAACGGTTTGTTTTGAAACAATTTGTTTAAAACCAACTTCTTTTTAAAAAATTTTTTAACAAAAGTTTATAACATGATATTGTCCTTTTATCACTTGTATGTATTGTCAATTATATCTTAGATCAAAAAAAATATTTTATAATTCATGAATTTTGTTAATAACTATTTAATAGTTTATTTATTCAACATATGTAATACCCGTGATACTAATCTAGTAAATATATATGTAAAAGTTTTAGTTATTTGGTAGTTAAATTATTATTACTAATTATAGTAAGCTAATTTTTTGTATGCAGGAATAAGAGGAATGAATCATTGGTAGTGAATAACAAAATATGTTTGATTGGTGAAAAAAATAATATGTACCATTATATATAATATAATTCCCTTTAAACTCATCAAATCATTCGATCCACCCTTCTTCTTTTTTTTTTTTCGTTTCATTTCTTCTTTCATCAATTGTCATCACCACCATCACTACCTACCCACCACCACAACCACAACACCTGCCACCACCACTACCACTAACCACCATAGCCACCATTATCATAACCACTAGCCACCACCATCAACCACCATCGGCTACCAAGATCGGTCACACCGGCCACCAACATAACCACCGTCACCAATCACTATCGACCACCACCACCGACAACCACTACCAGCACCAGAGTCACCGCCAACGACAACCACTACCACCATGTGTCGCCACCACCACTCGTCGCCATCACTACTGGCCGCTATCACCACCACCACCCGCCACCACCACCACCACCCGCCACCACCACTAGCGTCACCATCATAACCACTTTTATATTTTATTATTATGTCTTTTTCTATCTAATAAACAATACAAAATAATTATTTATTTTATTCTTACATAATAATTAAACAAGACAATTGAATATAATGATTAATATTTTAATCCTTTGTACATTTCCTTACACAATCAAACAACACAAACGGCTCTTGAAGGACTAAAGAGTAAATAATTAGAATAATGGCATAAAATGATTTTAAACTTTACTATATAACTGAAAGAAGGGGGCCTTCACGTGCCTTAAGTAATATTTTTTTGTTGAAGCTTTATATAACCAAAACAGTAAATTGACTTTATCTTCACCGGCTTTAGTTATATTTTCCAAAACAGTAAAAATATTAATTCTGTTAATTTAAATTGTTAAACATATAAATTAATAAAATTGTCATTTATGGTACAAAACAAAATCCCTCAATTACATAATTATAATTGAGTGAAATTGAAGCATGATATAGAAGAGATGATGACCAGAGGCCTTGGTCTATATTATACAAGCCTTTCGTAATAGGTTCCCAACTACCACAAAAATAAGTTCCATTATCCTCTTCCACCGATGTAGCCGATAATCTCATGATTTAGTCACAATGAAAGGTTTGAAGATGAAAGGTCCGATTTAAGTTTCATAAATGGACAAATAACATGTGAATGAAATTTTAACACTAATACGTTAACAAAAATTAGGATTATGTCTTTATATTCAAAATTACATAATTATCCTTTTAATGATAGATGGTTTAACATTTTAAATTTAAGGTGTTAACTTTTTTGGATGAAAATAATAATTTATTAAATCCTTGGGGAGTCAAATGTAAAAATCTTTTAGGATAAAAATAATAAATGTGACCAAACCACGTAGAGAAAAAAAGGATAATTCACTCTAACCAAAATGTTAGGGTTGTCATTGCAAATTAAAAGAATGTAAAGCTACTTTAAATAATCTAAGAAAACAATTATCATCTCTCATCTGTAAGGAAAGATAGTAATTTAAAATTTAATTTGTTGACTTCAAAAAAACTTTATTTTTCTTTATCTATACTTATTAATAAAGTAATATCTTTAATGTCATGTGTCGTGTTTATAGGGTTTTATTTTTCTAATTTCCCGCCTAAAAATGTATGTAACTTCATTCTTGGTTATGGTTCATTTGACTAAAGTCAACTTCTTTTACATTTCACATTTGGAGAGGTTTAAAAAAGAAATGTTAAAAATCAAAATTGAATGCAATTTGTACAACTGATTACACAAAAGAGGACATCAAATTTCAAATAATTGATTATTTAACATTAGAAAAAATTTGTATTTGTATTGTGATATATGTTTTGTACTAACTGCTAAACACTTTCTTTGTTGTATGAAAAACTGTACTATGAAATAGTAGCTCGGGGTGAAGTAAGTTGATATGAAAAAGATAAATGCTTTTGAGATATTATATTAATAAATTTTTTGTGAAAATTTATGGCGTGAAACTTTTAACTTTATATTGTATATTCTAAACACTTTATTGTTTGAAACTTTTAATGATATATGCCTTTGGGATCTTCAACAACTTGATTTATTATTATCTTAAAGTTTCATATACAAAAATTAGTGTTTTGGTTTCTTTTGTGTTAAAGACAAAAGATGAGAAAGAAAATCAGTGACATTAGTTTCAACAGATGATATTATGTTTATCATAACTTGAGTTACTATGATTTTGGCTCAACGGTTCCATAAAACAGTATTTACGTTGCGTTATATATAATCAAAACTATAGCGACAACTTTTGTCGCCTCTATAGCTGCTATTTCTTGTAGTGTGAGTTAAATTTATTATTTTAGATAAGATAACAAACTTACGAATGTTATATTTGATATTGTATAAATTTAACTTTTTTATTTCACTTTCATACGTAATAAGTTACTTCAATAATAAGAGATATATATATAGAGAGAGAGAGAGATTTATGATTTGCATAAGCAATATATTTTGCGATAACAATAAACAAGAGCTAAAGACAATTACTATTCAAAGTTGGTTTGTTTTTTAAACGTACAGTGTTCACACATGGTTAGCATATATTACATTATCTTGAGTAATTAAAAGTAGAGAGCTATTAAAATTATTAATATTAAATAAAAATAGTATAGTTAATTATCAACATAACATCACATATTGTATAGAAAGAAGTTTTTGGATGTTTATGAATTTCAAGTATTGCTTTAATTTGCATGTTCAATTGTATTTGTTTATTACTTAAAATTATTATTTAAGTTTATTTCATTTTATATAATACCCTATTTAAAATTATAAGCATTGATAGATAAAAACTACCGGTATTAAATATAGATATTGTTACAAATAGAATGTAAAAATTAGCATGCAAAATATTAACAATAATATTATAACTTTTGAACTTTTTTTACTCAACAATTATTATTATTGATTCAACCCATGTAGTACACCGGTATTATTAACCTAGTCTATACTTATTAAAAAAACAATACATTTAGTGCCACGTGTCATGTTTCTAGACCCTTAAATGTTTAATTTTCCGCCTAAAAATGTATGTAGCCTCATTCTTGGTTATAGTTAATTTCAGTGGCGGAGCTTGAATTTTCTCGTAGGGGGGGCGGGGGCGAAATCAATTTTTTTTAGGGGGGGCGAACTTGATATTTATATAAAAATTTACACTACCGGACTAAAATTTAACACTACGGGCGAAAAAAACAGGGGGGGCGCCCCCCCCCCCCCCCCCAATAAAGATCCGCCAATGGTTAATTTGATTAAAGTCAACTATTTGTTATATTACACATTTAAAGAGTTTTAAAAAAAGAATGTTAAAAATCAAAATTGAATGCAATTTGTGTCATTGATTGCACAAAATAAGATATTAAGTTTTGAATAATAAGTTTATAAGACACAATTTTTACTATGATTTATGTTTGTACTAATTGCCAAATGTTTTCTTTTTCATAAGAAAAGTTATGATTCGAAATAATCGCTCGGGTTGATCTAGGTTGATTCAAAAAGAATATTGCTTTTGAGATATTATATTAACAAATCTTTTGTGAATTTTATCATGTGACACTTTTAACTTTATATTGTATATTTTAAACATTTTATTGTTTGAAAATTTTAATTATATATGTCTTTAGGACCTTCGACAACTTGATTTATTATTATCATATTTTTATCTCGAAGTTTCATATACAGAAATTAATATTTCAGTTCCTTTATTTTAATTGTTAAAAGACACAAATGATGAGAAAGAAAATCAATGGCATTAGTTCCAATAAATGATGCTATGCTCATCATAACTTGAGTTGCTCTGATTTTAACTCAACTGTTTCATAACTAATATTCAATCATTACGTTGCGTTATATATAACCAAAACCACAGATGAGTTAAAATTTTTATTTTTAGATAAGTTCATTTCGTTTCACATATATTTAAAGTTATAAACATTGATATAAAAAGATTACTAATATTAGATGTAGGTAATTTTATAAATAGAATGTAAAAATCAACATGCAATATATTATCAACTATATTATAATTTACGAACTTTTTTACTCAATATTATTTTTATTGATTCAACCCGTGTAGTACACGGGTGTTATTAACCTAGTATTATAATAAAATAGTAACTAAATGGGACATATGGCAGTATCACATTTCTACTCATCAAAATTTTTCTGCTTTTCTCTCCTACTTAATAGTTACTATAATTACTAATTATTTTAAATTAAGAAAGGGTTCTTTTAATTAATGCTATTTATAAAGAAATAAATTTTTGTAACATAAGAAATTTTTTTTTAAAAATTTAAAATTTTTTAAAAATACAAAATATTTTAAAAGTTGGTGTTTTTAAAAAGTAAAATATTTATAAATAAAAAGTAATTAAAATTGAGAGTTATAATAACGAATTTTTTTAAAACGTTTTGTTTTGAAACAAAATGTTTAATTTTTTAACAGAAAATGTTTAAAAATTGAAATATTATTTAATAAATAATAAAATTTTATTCTATTTAATATTTTATATATTTAACACGTGTAATACACAGGTTACCAAAGCTAATATCTCTATATATATCTCACTTACTAGTTGTTAATGCCGGTGTTTATTTTCTAAAACACAAGTTGTAACAATTCAACTCTTTAGATGCCATGCATGAATCCCTTGATTTTTTTAATAACCACTACACAGCCGGCCCCGAACTTGACTACAAACTACACTTCTTTCATCAAATAATTAAAACAGTTGGTAACGATCACAATCTGAACTACAAACATTCACAATATTCAACTCCAAATTTCTATATGCAATGCATATAGTTGACTCTTCACTAGCCCTGGTGTGTATCTCTTCAATGACACTAACAATTACATTACAATATAATAAACAAACATACTCGGTATTATTTCACTAATAATTAATGGAGTGTACCAATGATCTCTTGGCCTAGTGGTGGGAGGCTTTGCTTCTGTTGGAGGTTCAAGGTTCAAACATTGACATTGACGAATATTACTAACTTAATGATATTAACAACTAACACTAACCAGCCGTTCAAAAAAAAAAAAAAAAATTTAAAGAAGGGTCCGAGGATGGTGAGATAAGGGTAATTCTTAGAGTCTATCCTAAAAAGATAGAGAGACCGCTCCTAGTTAAAAGCTGATTGAAAACCCACCAACACTTGCAATATATAAGCATAAAGCTTTGTACCTTTTCATGTACCAATCTTAGTTTGTTCTTAACAAAGTTGCACAAGTTATATCAAGTTTACACATTACTTATCTTGCTTTCTATAGCAGCAATAGAGGCATCAACAACGGCTCAAAAATACGCAAAGTCAGGCTGCAAATATATGTGTGGGAACGTCAGCATCCCATACCCTTTTGGAATCGGAGCAAATTGTGCCGTCAACAAATGGTACACGGTTGATTGCATCTCCTCCACACCTTATCTCTCCGCACTTAACCATCTTGAAGTCTTGGTTGTTGACTTAAAAAATCAAACAGTCACTGTAAACATGCCAACAACATCTGATTGCAATCAAACTACCAGCATCGATCTTGATACAAGTCCATACTTCTTTTCCAAATCACAAAATAAATTTGTTTTTGTGGGGTGTGGTAATGCTGTCATGATGGATCATGGGAGTTTGTTCACAGGGTGTTCCACCACTTGTGGCGATGAGAGTTTCAGCGATAAACACAACTGCGTTGGCATCGGTTGTTGCCAAACAACACTTCCTCATCATCTAAAGTCGTACAGCATGAATGTCACGGGTGTGGGAGGAGAGAGCGCTTGCGGGTCTGCCTTATTGATGGAAAAGGATTCCTACCTTGAAGGAAGGCTTTCTAGTGGAGAGGATAACTCTTATGTCCCGGTGTCTCTTTTATGGACCTTGACAAACAGTGACGATGAGAATATAACTTGTTGCTATTCGCGGTCTAAACTCGAAGTGGATCTGGGTAATGGCACTTCAGTTGACTCTTGGAAATGCTTCTACAGCGATTACTATGAAACTAAAGGAAACGTATATTTAAGTGATGGATGCACCATCAGTAAGTAATTCTATAAGCGTGCTATTAAAAGTATCCTCAAATGGAATCGATGTGCCTCTTCCCCATTAGAAAGAGTAACATCACTCTCACAAGAGTTTGTTGTTCAGTCCATGGGGTAGAGTGTACATTTAGCCGGTTCCATTTATAATTAGTAGTAATTTGTTTATTTTGGTTAATTTTGTGTTTTAACATGTGACTATATAACTCTTTTTCGAATTAAGTCTATACAGATAATGATCCAAAGTGTGCAGACTGCAAGAATAGCGGAGGTTACTGTTTCTATGAACAGATATATGACGTTTATGGCTTAGTTATTAAAAGGAACGTCATGTGTGTTCGTAGGAGTGCCTTTGGTGGAAGGAAGTCATCCCTAGGCGTTATTCTAGGTAATGCATGTTTTATTATCTCTATATATATATATATTCATGATAATAATTAATTATTTTTGAATTAGTTTTCGTTTTTTCAAAATTTAATCGTTTTTTATATGAAAAGTTTAAAATTTAAAATCTTTAAACGTCAATAATTGTTTATGATTTCCTAGGAACGCCACTGGTTGCCATCTATAACCACACACACCACTAGTCACACAAACAGTAACACTCTTTTTATAATTCTGTTTTACGCACCTTTTTTTTGCTTGAATCACTCGGTTTCTCCTTTTGATCAAGTCATATTCTGGTTCATCTTGGGTCCTTTAGCATCCTTTGTCCAACCTTTGATTCCACTGAGATCGAATGGAACAAATCGATCTTCATATATTCTATTTTATGTGTTTTACATTTCCTCCTTGTTTGATCATATCACATGATCACTCTTTACTTCTCTTGATCAATCAAATGTATCACGGATTCAATTTTTTAGGACTTTCCTTTATCTATCACAGATTATCTTGATTGTAATCTTCAGGGGTTGCTTAGTATCACATGGGTTCCTTGTTGAGGCCCCTTTGGATCGATTATTGATAATCAATTATGGATGAACGAATCAATATTATGAGTATCCACATAAAGTGCACTGACTCTTGAAAAACAAGATGGAGAACTTCAAAATCCACACAAAATCTGATTGACATTCCACACTGAAAATGTTGTATAAGATGGGTATTTATACCCTTACAACAGGTGGTTATTAACTAACATAACTAACCTTTAATTTTCTGCTAATTACATATTTGACTTTTAGATTTGACTTTCTAAATTATCTTCTACTTGATGTTAAGATTAAGTCCAACATTCCTTTGTTCCATTGATTCCTCACAAATCAAAATTATTATTGTCAATTAAATATCCGATAGTTATTGATCCAAGTTAAATGTTAATCAAGGGTTAAAGATAGATTAGTTGTAAAATAAGTTTCCTAGTTCTTCAAGTTTTAGTATTTGAGTCCACAAACACACACTTACATCGTGTTTTTCCTTCTAATTGCCTCAATTAAAGTGCTACTACAACTCTATATATAATGAAAACAAAATAAAACTCCACGTCAGCTCCTGCCCCATGATCTGCACTTACTTCCCACATATTCTCCATTTTACTCGGTCAACATGACCAATTCATAAAATAGATACACTCTAATTAAAAGTAAATAAATAATATTGAATACTTCAGCTGCAACTTTGGAGCCAACTTTGAACCGTATCCAAACTCCGCAGTCCGTGAACCCAGGACCCGTCTAACATGCTAACTTGTGACCCGTGAAGCAAACCTGATTAACCCAACACTCTCAAGTAATAGTCTAGTATAACAACATAGTTGTGCTAAGTAATTTAGATGTTCGTTCCCAATAACATGAACCCGAAAGAGTTGTGAATATTTACTTGACCATGTGCCTAACATGTCACCCACATACTAAGACTTGATATATATCAAAGCCGCTAAAGTAATGTCCGATTTGGTTGTGTTTTAACAATTTTTTTATTATTGCATATTTTATTAATGCAATTACAGGTATGTTGATTCTTACTCATTTACTCATCACCTTTATATAGAAACATACAAAGATGAATTTGCCAACAATCAGAAAAAGTTTATGCTATTTAATCACACTTTTTTGTACATTGGACTTCCTACGGCAGGTGTTAGCATAAGCGCGGGTGTACTTTTTCTTGTAGCAACTGGCTATGTATTATACAAAATGATCAAAAAACCAAAAGAAAGGAGACAAAGAAAGAGGTTCTTTAAACGTAATGGTGGTTTACTTCTAAAACAACAGGAAGAAGCTCATCAGTCTTTAGTTGATAAAACCATACTTTTTACATCTCGAGAATTGGAGAAAGCTACTGACAACTTTAATGAGAATAGAATTCTTGGCCGAGGAGGTCAAGGTACAGTGTATAAAGGAATGTTAGTGGATGGAAGGATTGTAGCAATCAAAAAATCAAAAATGATTGACGAAAGCCAATTACAAGAGTTTATTAATGAAGTGGTTATTCTTTCACAAGTTAATCACAGGAATGTAGTACAACTCTTGCGATGTTGCTTAGAGACAGACGTTCCTCTACTCGTTTCTGAATTCATTTCAAATGGCACCTTGCATGATCACCTTCACAACGGTACTGATGGATTCTTGATTTCATTAGAGATGAGATTACAAATAGCTATGGAGGTTGCAGGAGCACTAGCTTACCTGCATTCAGCAACTTTCATTCCAATATACCATAGAGACGTCAAAACCACTAATATACTTTTGGATGATAAATACAGAGCCAAGGTTTCTGACTTTGGAACTTCAAGATTTGTATCAATAGATCAAACTCACTTGACTACTTTGGTCAAAGGTACGTTCGGCTACTTAGATCCTGAGTATTTTCAGTCTAGCCAATTCACTGAAAAGAGTGATGTTTATAGTTTTGGAGTTGTGTTGGTTGAATTGTTAACCCGGGAAAGGCCAATTTCCCTTACAAGATTCAGTGAAAATAGGAATTTGGCTGCATACTTTATGTTGGCCATGGAAGAAGAACGTGTTATGTCTATTTTTGATACATTGGTTGTAAAGGAAGGTGTTAGAGATGACCTCTTGGCACTAGCTAACCTTGCAATGAGATGCTTGAATCAAAATGGAAAATGTAGCCAACAATGAAGGAAGTAGCTATAGAGTTAGAAACCATACAAATATCTTACATCCACTCAAAGGATCAAAGTAATATCACACCCCTAACGTATGAAGAAGAATTATCGTTGTCAACATATGACGAATCATCATCAACATTCATGAGTTTCAATTATAGCATTAGTCAATGATGCTGATCATGTCTTGTTCATTTGTAATAGGGTTATGCTGCTCTATAATCTCATCGTATAACATATATCCAAAATTATTATAATTTCTGAATGAATAAATGTATTTGTTGGCCTTCTATAACCATTTTGTTATTGTATACTCATATGAAGTTTTTATATTTATGTTCTGCTTTGTTTTTGTTACTTCTTTATATATAAACATAATTTGAAAACTCCTATAAATATTGTTAAACATGAATTTAATAAGCGTGTCTCGAACCACTGTTAAAAATATGTACATCTTTATCAATTCAATTACTAAATATTTGTTAGTCATTATGCTTAGTTGTTTTCACTTTATAGGGTAAAAATGAAGGATCTGGTAATTCAGGGATTAAAGGTGTGCAAGAGCTAAAGTCTAAGTTTATTGTAGCAAGTTGAAGGCTATTTAAAAGAATGAGTTTCATCTTAGAAGCCCTAATCTCATTCACCCATTCAGTCACTCCCTCATCGTCTTCTTCAATCGATAACTTTGGTGGCTATCATCAAACGTCTCCATCAACTACTTATTCAGTTATCGTCTTCATTAGGAGCTTGCTAAATGTGGCTTCATATTCTTTTAGGTTTTTCTATTTGTTATTTGATTTCTTCTTTGTTTTCTTCTTTGTTTTCTTACTTTCTAGATTGCGTTGTTTGATTGGTTGTATGTGTCTTCTTTCTGCGGTCTTGACTCGTTGTAATCTCACCAAAATGGTGAAGATTTAGTATCGGCATTATTCACAGATTCACCATTGAATCTGTAAGTTGTCTAAGTCTTTGTTATTCTTGAGTTTTTCTTGTTTGATTTGTGTTTTCTGACAACCACAACACCATGCTTGCATGGATTTCTTACTACTATGCAACTTTCTTTCAAAGATTCAAAAGAAACATACATAATTCTTGAAAGGTTTAGATCCAAATTGAAGTAGACTGATAGTTGAAGAGAACAAGGTGTAAAGTAGTCACATGTTCTGTTGCAGTGATATATAAGGTACCAAAACGACCACCCTACAATACAAAATGCTGGGAGGTTAAGTCAGCTATACTGTCTCTCGCTTCTCTCTGTTGAGTAGATTTTAAATTATGTTGTAGTAAAATTTGACGTGTAATGAAACTGATGCATTCAGTTATTTGTATTAAAATTTGACTTGTAAAAGTTTTAGCTTGCAACTAGCTAAGAGAAGTGCATAATTTGTTATTTAGCAGCTCATAAAGCAAAAGTTAACAACCCAAAAAGGGTCATATTTGATGGTTTAATCTTGACGGTTTAAAATGGGTCAAGTCGGGTCACGGGTTATTTATATGGGTTTGGTAGTATTTAATATGCATGTGAAGATTTGTAAGTTGAATAAGTCTACCGGAGGTTGTTTTGGATAGAGTCTTCACCAGTTAGGTTGTTAGGGTAGTGCGAGTCTTATGGTTAGTGAGTTGTTTGTTTCTTTAATTTGTCTATTTAAAGGTTCACGGAGTCTTAGTTAATGCATGCAATTAGTGAATAAAAAAACTTTTCTGTTCTATATTTTCTGCAACAATTGCAAATATTTGTGTGAGTTTTGAGTGTGCTTTGAAGGCTGATCCAACATTTGGTATCAGAGTCTTAGGCTCATACCGTGGGATCGTAGGAAGAGGCATGTGAAGAAGAACGTGAGCAACAAAGTTTCTGTGTGAAACTGAGCAAAACCCGATCTGTGTGATCGAGACTGAAATAATCTGAGTTTGTTGAAGAAGAGGAGTTGTGTGCGTGAATCTGTGTGAAACTGAGTAAATCGAACCTGTGCGGTTCAGTGAATCCGAGAGAGGAAGACTACTTGTGTGGTGAAGACGAGTGAGCAAGCAACTAATTCGATTGATGCGTGTGGAAGTTACTGGAAGTTCAAACCTGTGTGGTGTGGTGTGGTTATAGAAGAATCAGGAAGTGATATTTGTATCTGTGTGATACATATAAAATCTGAGTGGAGATATAAAACAAACGAAGGCGGTGGTTGTTATCTTGTTTGGGCACCCACATCGAAGAAGAATAAAAGGAGAATGTGTGGAGGTGGTGTTGAAAAGTCAACAAAAGAAAAGTTGATTTAATTTAGGTGTGTCACAGTACGAGAATAGGAAAAGATGGTGTCGATTGATCTGCAAGTTGAAAAATGATATGTTACGCACAAAACGCCTAAGAATAGTTTAAGAAATCTTCAAAAGTTCCATAACATAAAGCCAAAAAGGATTTTTGGGTGATTACAGCTTCGAGGCAATGTTGTTTCTGAGTATTTCTGTTCTTTAATAAACCCTTTACAACCTTAGCAGACAGGACCGAAAATGATAAACAATCGGCGATGGCACTTCATGTTGGTGCGATTAATCGGCCTCACCGACCTCAACGGGGGACCTCAACCCTAATCTATTGAAATAATCGACATTAACAGATGCATTCCTTGTGTGATTAATCAGTTGAGAGGCCTACTCACGATTGATTCAACGGCATCCCCCTCCGATGTAAGCGAGGTATATCCGATGGTGGTGGGGATAAGAGCGTACCAGAAGAAAGATAGCTTTGTCTTTCTAACTCTATATTTCTCTCTCTATTGGGTGTGACTGAGCGGAAGTGACGTTAGATTTGAGCGGCGGCAGCAGACACTTTGGTGGTGGCATTGACCGATATATTGATCTCTTCCCCCAATAGAGAGGGTTCTTGAAGATTAAAGAAAGAGGGGAAAGAAATGAGAATCTCTTTTCTCTTTCAATCAAATATAAGAAGGATGAAGTATGAGGTTGTTAGTGGGGAGGAGAGCGTGGGAAGACAGCGAGAAAATAGCATGAGGGGACGTGGTGAAGATAGAAAGAAACTGCAGGTAACTGTCTCAAATTCAAGTAACCGCTGACTTTAAAAGTCTGAGATTTTGATCTTAGTTTGATCTAACGATTGATAATCATTCTAATGACGGTTACATTATTCGCTGCCAATAAAATATATAATTATGCATTATCCAGCAACAGTTGCATGTCAATACCGAAGAGGTTGCTTTTGTTAAGATCTACTTTGAGGCCCGATGCAAGAAAAAAAAATCTCTATAAATTCGGTTGAGATTACAAACATTAGTAATAGACCACTCACCCACAAAGATAACATTGTCTACGTACGTGAAATATGTGGGATATTTGGGGACCGTTAGCCCTGGCCTTAATCCCCTGAAAGAAATCTAACTCAACCAGAGTCTACATCATTATGTTCAGCCCCTCCATGACTAAAACGAAAAGGAAAGGAGCCATGGGGTCACCTTAACGAACCCCCTTCTCCGAAATAAATTCAGTTGAAGGAGATCCATTAGTGAGCACTGAGGTTGTTGCTGACTTTAAGCAAGCTAAAATCCAAGATCTGAATTTACCAAGAAAACTCATTTGAACAAGAATAGAATCAAGAAAACTCTAACTAGCTAATTAGTGTGTCGAAAGCTTTTTACTTGATCAAAGCCTGCTTATCGTAAAATTTCAACCACGAAGTTACTTCATTAAGTATCAAAGGACCATCCATGATATTCCTAGCCTAAAGGAACATGCATTGAAACTCCCCCACCACCGAACTCACCACCTTTTTTAGGCGATTGGCAATCATTTTAAGAATGACTTTTATATGCATCTGTTGAGATTAATTACTCTATTATCCATAAGATCAATTGAGAATGATTTATTTAGTGAGATAGAATTCTTGGAGCACCATCAAGAAATCCAAAGATAATATATCTTAAAAGCTTTTAAAAACCCAAATTTAAAGCCATCCGGTCGTAGAGATTTTTCACTACGGTAATCTCATTCGGCCAATTTAATTTCTACAATAGTGAAAGGAGAGCATCTCCGACTCGAGGGAGGAAAGAGTTCTAAATCCACAATTAACAAGATTTTGGGGAGAAGGCATCGGCTCCATGAACTATTGCTCGAAAAACTATCTAGCTCTATCTAGCTTTTTCTTTAATTATAACTGAGTATGTGGTCCACACCCCAATGAAGGACATACTATTAATCCTACCTTTCATCACGTTATTTTTTTATAATACCATGAAAGAATTAGGAATACTCTTCCTCTTCCACCGCCCATTTGATATTAGCCTTTTGCTTTAAATCCTTTGATAGATTATGAACTATTAAAAGGCTACCAAAGAAACATTTAAATTTTATAGATATGTCATTTGTTGAACACAAATTATTTCTTTCACCTTCCTCATATACCACGCTAGTTTTTAGGAAATAAAAATCATTAATATTTCATGGTAGTTTCCATAACTAACCACATCGTCAAATTCCAACAGTCAATCCCTTTCTGAAATTATCATCTTCAGCAAAATCATGCCAGGATTTACGTAAGTCATCGTCGTCATCAACCGCAGATTCGAAGCAAGATTGCCATGGATCACTTCAAATTTTAGATTAATCTGCTCTGCAATCAGTGAACCATCCTTGATGAGAACAAATTATGAACCAAAGGAAACAAGATCTTCTTTACACGAGAAATCGCTGGTACAAATGAGCTTACCAAACGATTATCTTTTGTTTTTTTTTTTTAATATCCTTGTCCCATGATTCACCCACGAAACCACAGGTTTACAATGTGTTCAAGAGGAGCCTCCTGCCCATCCCAAATATCTAACATAGAAAACATCATAATCCAAGAAGGCTTGCAAATTAATAAAAAAATCTTTTGCAAGTTATGGAGAAGAAAAGGTTATAAGCACTTTTAATCCCCCAATGTATTTCAAAACGAATTCAGTAACCCCCTCAGCTTTAAGATTTTTCTTGATGGAATAAAGAACTTCCACGTTTATTACATGACCAATTAACGAGAAATTACGATACCTTCTTGTTTGCCACGCTTGTATCCATCAACTCACCTAGATGCGACACCTTCTTCCATATTTCATCTTTTAAAACATCCATCGAAATGTTGAAGATGAAGAAATGATAGGTTATTTTTTGGTGTTTTAAGGGAAGAGAAAAAATTATGCGAAGAAAAAAGGTGATCAGGTGGAGGAGAGAAGAGGTGATAGTTCTTCTCCAAAAACATGAGAAAAAATAAATGTAAGCAATGTTTTCAGAACCGGATCGGACGTCGAACCGGACGCCTTACTGGTTTGGTGGTCGGACCGGATTTAAGAACCTGATAACGTCATAATTATATATATACTATATTATATATATAGTTATATATATAATTAAATATAAGTAATTTATATATGCATTTTATAGTTATATATAAAACTTAACTATATTTTTATATCCAACATATTAATTTATGGTTCAACACACTGTTTTTCTCCATTAAAATCCAAAAAATAAAAAAAATAAAAAAAATAAAAAAAATACAAAAAAATACAAAAACCAGTCCGAACCAGTCCGGTTTCCCGGTCCGACCAGCGGTTCGGGAGGAACCGGCCGGTTCGACCAGTCCAAAACGAATCGCACCGAACCAGACCGGCTAGGTGGCCGATCCCCGGTCGAACCGATCGGACCGGCAGGTTCGATCCGATCGTGATAACATTGAATGTGAGTGAATAGGAAGAGAGAGGAGAGAGTGTGTCTGAGGACTATTAAAAAAGAGAATGTATGTGATAGGGAAGTGGGGAAAGAGAGAGAAAAGTGTCACATTGACACTTGTTTTTCTACCCTTCGTTGGTGGTGGTCTAACTTCTAAGTGACTTCCTTATCAAATGTCGATGCTGGTCTCTTGCTCTTCGAAGTCAAATATCTTATCTTTAATGTCCAAGATAAAGACATCATTATGATTCGATGTGGACGAAAAAGGGAGAATGAACACAAGTTTCCTTTCACATCATGTAAATACGCGTATTAAAAATTAAAAATTATATATATATACACACACAGGTAGGTTCACCTACTTCAACTTGACAACTTATCTTCCTTTGAATGTATGTGTGAAGTCATGTTTAAACTTCTTTGTTTTCAGCTTCCTTAAAACACTATGAACATATATTCACAGTAAATTTCTTATTTTTATTTGAGTTTGTTTATTATATTTTAAATAATGATTGTAAATGTAGAATAGAGAAAAGTTACTGTTCAATCTATATATTTGAGTAATAACTGTTCAACCCTTATAATTTTTTAAATATTTTTGAAAGTAGTTGTGAGTAGAGAAACAGAGAGAAAAAAAATTATTTAATTGAATAGTAAAGAGAAAAAAATAGTATTTTTTAGTTGAGAAACAGAGAAAAAAAAATAGTATTTTTTAATGTAATTATAAGTATAAGAATAAAAAATCTGATTTGAATTCTCTAAGTAACACCACTTTCAAGTGGTATGGTACATGGTTTAAAATAAGGTAAAAATTTCCCAGATCATAAGCATGAAGTTCTCTTTATTGTACTGCACACCCAACAATAGTTGCATTCAGTTCAACTGTTTTTTGTTGCTAAAGCTTCATCCTAATTTATGTTATGAAATAAATACATTTAAGCAAATATAGCATATATGCAATCTAAAATGAAAAAAAAAAATTAGAATATTATTCCTATCTGGTAGTATCTTTCCCAACTAGAAATCTATTTCACAAAGTATGCACCTACCTTGCCAAAAGTAGTTTGTACTTGCATTAAGATGGTGTTAAATTTAAACAATTTACTAAGATGGACCTGGATATTATTAGTATCTAATCACCCGAGTAAAGTTTACCATAATCGGATTTGGTCAATGGTATTGGCTGAAAGTTTTCAATTCTCCATATTTCAATCCCTATACAAGATGTTAAGTGAATGTTCAACACAACAATTACCAAAATACTAATTATATAATTGTATTAAGAATGAACAATTAGAGCAATGGGAGGCCGAATATGTAACTGTAATAACTCGGTATATATGTTGGAAAATAATTAACAAAACATAAACATATGCATGTATAACATTGTTTCTAGATGATTCACAATAGAATTGATGTTTACCCGCATGTCAGAGTTGCGATTAATCATGATTATATTACAATATAAAAAAATAAATTGCATCCAATTATAAGGCAATAGATAGATTCAATGCTCACGTATTCTTTGAATACTGGGTTTAGCATCTGAAAATTCACATGTTGCTCACAAAATGTTACTTTTAATTAATGACTTGGTGTTGACTAATTTTAAAGTGATAGACTGCCGCTTGGATCTTTCATGATAATATTACCCAAAATATAAGAGTTCTTTAAGCAAAAACAAATCAGAAGCGGAGGAAATGAAAAACTAAAACACAGCAATACGCTACAATTATTCTAACCTCCCACACTTTTGACACAAATCACCATCTTTCCTTGAGACCAAGATCAAACTTGTAAATTTCACAATTGTTCAATGCCATTTGTTTATGTTAAAAAGCTTCAAAATCTGCTCAAATACTCAAACGGCCGTTTCATCCATCAGGTGGTATGTACGTATACTTGCACATCATTTCCCTATGCAAAACAACTTTCCCTATGCAAAGAATACAATTTCCACCTGAACCGTGTTAAAATGAAAAAATTGTTTGTAGGAAAATCTAAATTTACATACAAGCAAGTCTTCCCCATGTTGTGATTGAGATGCAAAGACGAATATTTGTTTCAATTAGTGGATTGTAGCATAATTGAGCAATGGGTCGTTATGTCGATAAGCATCTGCTAATGCGAAGAATTATTCTATCATTGAATCAACAAAAAAAGAAAGAGAAATCCCCACCAACAAATCATCAGCGATTCTTGAAGGAGAAGAAGAAGATGGTGAAGGATGTTTCTTTCCGCTTTGACAACCTAGTAGGATGCGCTGAGCAGCGGTGAGGGTGGAAAATCCCAACTGTAAAGCAATTGACTAACTTAGATAATTATAGTTGTTTGTAGTACTAAATGAAATGGAAATTGTATTTGGGGAGTCCGCTCGTGAAAGTGGCGGACTCAACAGGGCTACGCACGTTGCAAGCGGAATCATGAATCAGCTCATGTGAGAAGCGGACTCAAGAATCCGGTCATGTGACAAGCGGACTCAAGTGTGAGTGGATTTTCTGGTAAAATGAAATGTGGGTTGGTGAGATGGAAGTTTGCTTCTTTGACCTAGCAAGCTCAAAGAGTTGACTTTTGATTAGAAAGCCTTGTAACATCAAATGCAGTCTAGAAACATACGATAGTTTGACAACATTGTGCTATAACACCCTGGGTTCTAATACTACTTATTACTCTTTTAAGAAACGTTTTCAATATCATCTTTTTTTTAATTATTTCTTAGTAAAATGATTTTTAAATACAATTAAGAAAACATATATAGTTTAAGATTAAAAAAAAACGATGGAAGCGTAAATGTGTACACCAACGAAGGTAAAGTGTGAACTACAGCTACATGGTCACATGGAACTCCAAATAAATCCACCAAATGAATATTTGGAAAGTCAGAGTCTCCCGCGTTATAAATAATAATTTATATGTAAGCATAATTAAACAAATCAACACGTTATACTATCTATATATACTATTATTATACGTACCTCAGCTCGATCTTTACATTTATTCATGTGTCAATCATATCTATATATCCATCTAGCTAGCTTGTTCAATTCTTAAGTAACAAATTAAAGATGAACAAGTGCAACTCCCTTACAATAGTTTATAGTAGTTTACTCATCTTGCTTTCATACTTACCAGCGATAATATTATCAACATCTAGCGCAGCGTCTCCAAAGTACGCCTTGGAGGGTTGCGAAGACAAATGCGGAAAGGTGAGGATCCCATACCCCTTTGGAATGGGAGCAGAGTGTTCTTTGAACGAATGGTACACCGTTGATTGCGAATCCTCCACGCCTTATCTGCGCGCGCTTAACCAGCTCCAGGTCCTAAGAGTGGACTTGAAAAACCAAGCAGTCACCGTAAACATGAGCACCAAGAGCGTTGATCATCTGGGTGGTGAAAGCCCCTTCTTTTATTCCAAATTACAAAACAAATTTGTTTTCGAGGGGTGTGGTAATGCTGTCCTGATGGAGCATGGGAGTGTGCTCACCGGGTGTTCCGCCACTTGCAATGATGCTACTAATATTAATATTAATGCTGGTACTGCTGGTGGTGGTGGTGGTGGTGGTCATGATCACACCAACAGCAACTGCCTTGGCATTGGCTGTTGCCAGACGGTGCTTCCTCATCATTTGAAGTCGTACAACACGAACCTCACGGGTTCAGGCTCTGCTGTTTTGGTGGATAAGGAGTACTCTTACGCGCTTGAAGGAAGCTGGTTTCGGGAGGACAACTCTAATAACTATGTTCCCGTATCACTTCTCTGGACACTTTCATACAGTGACACTGATAAAATAATATGTTCATCTTCTTTCGTTAAACTCGAAGTGGATTTGGGTAACGGTACTTGGGTGGACTCTTTTAAATGTGTCTACAGTACACCCTGGAACCTGGAAGGAAACGCGTACTTGGTAGATGGATGCCAGAGTACGTAATTCAATAATAGCTAGCTAACGTTGTTGTGTTTGTGTTTAAACGTACTTTCGACATTTGATTTTCTCTCTTTTCATATCTTGAAGCTCGATTCGACAGCAAAGAGTGCGCAAAGTGCGAAGATGCTGGAGGCTTCTGCTACAATGTCCCAATATACGGTGTTGATGGGTCGGTTGCAGAAAAGAAAGCAAGATGTTGTTCATCTTGGTCTACAGTTAAAGTGGATTTGGGTAATGGTACTTCAGTGGACTCTTTGGAGTGCCTCGACATCAAGTACGGGGAAGGAAAGTCGTATTTAGCTGATGGATTCGAAGAAGAGTGTGCAAAGTGCAGGGATAGTGGTGGTAGCTGTTACTACGACCAAATATATGACGTTCAGGGCTTAGCGACCCGAAAGGACTTCGGTTGTAGTTCGGGTACTCGTGCCTACGATCATCAAACCAAATCATCCCTAGCTGTTATTTTAGGTGCGTAATATTACTGCATTTCAAATAGGATTTGATTTTGAAATTGGTTTTTCCAATTACACCTTAATTAAGTTTCAAAAAATAGTTTACAATATTGAATAATAGACTTTTACCTAAACATGCATATATTTTTTTAAGAAAAAAAGAAACTTTTAAAATAAAAAAATCAATAATTTTTGTTGCACGCCACTAACACCAAATAAAAAGCAAGTTGGATTAATTTTGAAATTTAAAAATATTAGTGCCCCGTGAATTTTCTACATTATTCATTAATTAATATCGGAAAGCATAACATGTCCCACACATACTTAGAGGATGTTGGTTATTTGTTGTATAAACGCTCAAATATTAACAAATAACTTCTTAAACTTGCTTGAATACTTCTTAAAAACATCTTATAAATGACAGGGATTGGGGTATTTATACGCATGTACCTTTCTATTTGATGAGAGTTAATTAACCAACTAATTGTAAAATGGAGAACATCTAGGGACATTGAAAAAAAAATCTGATATGACAACCCAAGGAGATTGAAGAACCCGGGACAACTCCCTCTCCTAGGCCTTAGACTTCGGTAGATTCAAAGTGGCTTAGATATCTTGTGATACAAACCATAGTGGGTTGATCAATTTTTTTGCATTATTTGTGATGTTTTGGTTCTTTCACCAGTTTTCACTTATGTTGCATAACTATGGTTCTCTTCAACCTACAATAATTAGAATCCGCTACTTCACTTATAAACATTTTTTGCTATTGGGTTGCCATGCAGGTGTTTGCGGAAGCATTAGTCTCCTTTCTCTAGTGGCATCCATATATATATTGTACAGATTTATCATGAAAACAAAAGATAGGAGGCAAAGAAAGAGATTCTTTGAACGTAATGGCGGTTTACTTTTAAAACAACAAGAAGAAGCTGACCCATTTTTGATCGATAAAATTATCCTTTTTACGTCACATGAGCTAGAGAAGGCCACCGACAACTTCAATGATAATAGAATTGTTGGCCGAGGAGGTCAGGGCACAGTATATAAAGGGATGTTGGTGGATGGAAGGATTGTAGCAGTTAAAAAATCAAAATTAATTGACGAAAGCCAGTTAAAGCAGTTTATCAATGAGGTGGTGATTCTTTCACAAGTCAATCATAGAAATGTGGTCAAACTACTAGGATGTTGTTTAGAGACGGATGTTCCTCTCCTTGTATCTGAGTTTATTCCGAATGGTACTTTGTATGATCGTCTTCACAAAGTACCCAAGGAGTTTTCATTTTCTTTAAACATGAGATTACAAATCGCCACAGAGGTTGCAGGGGCACTTGCGTACTTACATTCAGCAACTTCAATTCCTATATACCATAGAGACATTAAAACAACCAATATACTTTTGGATGAAAAATACAGAGCCAAAGTTTCTGACTTTGGAACTTCAAGATTCGTATCAATCGATCAAACTCACTTGAGTACCTTAGTTAAAGGTACGTTTGGCTATTTCGATCCTGAGTATTTTCGCTCTAGCCAATTCACTGAAAAGAGTGATGTTTATAGTTTTGGAGTTGTTTTAGTTGAACTATTAACCGGAGAAAAGCCGGTTTCCCCAACAAGTTTTGGTGAACATAGAAGTTTGGTTACATACTTTTTGTCATCTATGGAAGAAGGACGTGTTTTGTCAATTTTTGATGCAATGGTCGTAAATGAAGGCACCGAGGATGACCTCTTGGCACTAGCTAACCTTGCCACGTGGTGTTTAAACCTGAATGGAAAGTACAGGCCAACAATGAAAGAAGTAACTACAGAGTTAGAAAGCATACGAACATCTCACACTCCTATTGTTCGAACTAATGATAGATCCTCGTATATGGGGGTTAATTATTGATTTTAAGTTATAGCAAATCATCACCTAAAATTCTTGAGTTTTAATTATGTTCCCTCATTAATACGTTTATGTTGTAATGTTGTTGTATTGCATGTAATAGAAATTTGTTTAAGCTTCATTAAAGTTACAAAATCTTAGATGGATAAAGTCATTTGTATGGCTTTTTGTAAGTAATTTGTTATTGGTTCATGTTATTAACTAGTATGACGCCCCGCACTTCACGCGGTGTCGTAATTGATAGTGTTATATCTAGAAATAGCAACATGGATACGGTGTTAGTGTTAAAATATAAAATGGTGGTAATAAGCTAATGTATCTGTGGGTGTAGCGGTTTAAATTAATAAAACCTTAACTTAATTATGTGGAAAAAAGAACAAAGAAAATCATTAAACATCCATGCTACGTGGCGGGGTTAAGGATTTTTTCCTCTCTAATAAGCAGTCCAGTTTTTTATAAAGTTTACTTGTGATTGTAAAATAATCATTAGAAACACACAAAAAAAAAAAAAAAAAAAAAAAAAAAATCCTTAAAACAACTATCTTACAACATTTTATTCTCATAATCTAGAAAACGTGCATCTTGAAAAATACTTTATTTATTAAATCTCCCAATTTTGTGAATCCCTAGTTATCTCCTTCATCGTCTTCCTCATCACTGTGAACAATATACAATTCAGATTTTCTTATTATTATTGTGTGAGCCTTAAAGAACTGTTAAGATATCATAGCTTTTAATGAAGTTTACTTGACATTGTAAAATGCGTACTAAAAACACGAAATCAAATCTATAAAACAACTATTTTACAACAATTGTCCTCACTTTAACTCTTATACTAAAAAAACAATAATTTTATAGCTATTCGCCTCACTTTATTGTCTTTTTGGTTTGTGATCATTTCAACTTGTGTATCATCATCATCATTAAAACTTTTCTAGAGTGGTATGAATTCTTTCTGGCTGTGAATTTCATGTGTACTTTAACACTATTAATTCTTCTTTAACATGTGTCTTTTAATTTCTCAATTTTCCTTCTTACAACAATACAGAGTAGAAACTCAACTCTTTTTTCCATGGATCATGCTACAATCAATTAGAAATAAAACCATACAACAACATCAGATGATACACCTTCCATCCTATATTATATTTTTTGGTGAATCTTCCGGCTGAATAAACTTGAATATTAGCATCTACTGAAAATCAAACAATATATATGATGAAAATTACATGAAACCCTACAAAAATCAACACATAGGAATAAGACAAATCGAGCAAATTAGTAGAACAGTCATGATGTAAGTAGGTTTACAGCCATGAAGAAGCACCTTGAGCTATCAGCCATGCCTCGAACTTGCTTGATGTGTGTTTTTTTTATGTCTATCTGGTTTGGTCTTACCTAGCTTTTTCTTTATGTGTGTGCCTCACCTTAGTGTCACGGAGTGATTTCCTAACTCTCGTGCGGCACTTAGATTTGATCTAAGTTCAGCCTTTCGTGACTCAAACGATGTAGCAATTCAAGTTATAATGCGGAAGCGTTTGTAAGCGAGTAATACAAATGACTTTGTATTGCTTATAAGGTAGTTTACAAGTATGCTTTACACTAGACTTGTACGGATTTTGGGTACCTACAAATGTGGACTTCACCACCTATTTATACTAGTGATTCTTGATCTAGATGGTTCCTAATCTAGATTTATCTATCACAAAATATCTTAGATATTTACAACATAATATCTAGATATTTCTTATGAAAATATCAAGTATTTTCAAGGCTTTTCTAGAGCCTTCCTTGGTAGCCACTTTAAGCTACGTTTTTGGCACATTTAAGGGACCTTCATGACTGGTTTAGAGTGCTCTGGTGTTGCTAGTGTAGTCCGGATACATGTAGGCGGTTCTGGAGACTTTCGGGCAGCCCTAGATGTGTCCGAATGTGTCCGGAAACTTCCGGAATCCGAGTAACGTGATTTGTTTTTAGGCAGGTCGTGACATTAGGCTACCTAGAATAGCCTTAGAAGACCTTGTTTTGCCTTAGTCTGTGCCGCCCTACCTTAAGCTACTTGGTATGGCCTTACCTAATATTGTAGTACCTTAAGTGGCATGGCATGGTCTTATCAAGGTTGGCCCTACCTTAGTTCGAAAAGGTGATCTATATCACGTCAACTTCTAAGACAGGAAGATGGATGGGACAGGTCTGGATCGCAGAGATAAGCTCCAGCCCTAAGGATGGGACAGGTCTGAGATCATAGAGATAAGCTATAGCCCTAAGGATGGGACAGGTCTGAGATCGCTAACCATTTGAAAATCCACTTTCTGATTTAAAACATAATTAAGCTTCTTTTAAACTTGTTAGTTCATCATTACGCATACACATCACATATAGAATATATACCATATAAAAGCTTTAAGGCCCCGCGTAAAGAAATTACAAAAGTCCACTTAGAAAAATAAGTTTTTTTATAAAACATTGTTTTTAGCATACATGTCACCCAAAACATTAAAAATGAGTTCTAGAACTCACCTAAACCAGATGCGTTAATCATAAGTAGCTAGTGGTCTTTTAAAGAACACAATTCCCACTCTTAATATCCTAAATCCAATTACCACAAAATCATTCACCTAATAATTACATGTAATTCTAAGAGGATCGAAAAGGTCATTAATTTGATACATGTTCCTAACTACTACATGTTTTAGAAAAATCCTATAAAATCACAGAAAAGTACAACAATGATGCAATTTATATATTTTGGAAGGTACTTAAGTCTACTTTATTTGATATTTGAACATTAAAAACTAGTTGAATTGTATATGAGTTAAAACATTCTATTCTCATGATCTTACATAATTTTTAGTAAAGTTGTTTGTTTTAAGTATGATTGTGTTATGTTCTTTAGAAAATGATATAAAATCATAGACACATCCATTTGAGGTGTGTTATTTATGCTTGAAAAGATCTATGAATCTAATACATTTCATATTCGAAAATGAAAGGCCAAATAAGACCGTAAAGGATTCAAAAGTCCCGATTTCGGTAGCTTGAGTAGAAAAGTGCTACATGATAATTACATGGATTTCTTCATGCCTACTTGCAAATACGTTGCATACTCGCATATAGATACTTGCATCCATGTTTATAACTTTTTCATACATACATATAGATGAGTCATTAATTATATATGTAAACACATATCACACCATAAACACTATAAGCATTACGTTTTCACACACATTTACATAATTATTTCAATTTTTACATTCATCCTCATGTGTGGACACATGATTCTTTTTAAAACAATTTGATATTTCATGACATATGTGTCATGTTTGTTTATACATATTACTAAATAAAATATATCTATATCATATTAAGAACATTTTTTTGCCTTGACATTGATTAAATTATTTATTCTACCCATGGATTAGATCATATTATCGATATAATTTTTAATTTAATATTTTATCTCTTATTCAATCTGTTTACTATACGGGTCACAACTCTAATTGCACATATATTAACATGTTGCAAATGTCTTACATGCTCTAAAGTTAAGACAGAACATAAAAAATGTTCAGGTTTACTGCGACAACTTAAACTACCTATCTAGAAATTAAAAATGATAACCATGAACTTTATTACTTAACTTTCTTGAACAAGTCGTGTGAATGATACTATATGAGTTATCATTGATTGACTGATTAAGTCCGCTCAATACATTCCAATGAAAGTATAACACATATATTTTAGGGCGTACATATCACTAACCTGGTTTCACACTTACTTTTTCTTTAATCGTCGTCTTAGGATCACGTATCACTTAAAAATTAGCATACCCTATATTAATCGTTAAGAAAACTTTTCAAAATCATCTTTTTATTTATTAATATTCCTTAATAAAATGATTTTTTTGACAAAAAAGTATATATATAGTTTTAAGATGAACAAAAGGTAGATGGAAGGGTATATGTGTGAACGTGTGGACGCCGACCAAGGTGAAGTACTGTGAACAACAGCCACACGGAACTCCAAATAAATAAATCCACCATATGAACTGGAAAGTTGGAGTCTCGGCCGTTTCATATTAGTGGAATCATACGGACCATATGTAGAGCATTATAATTATATTATAATAATTAATATAATAAACATAATTAACAAATTAACACGCTATACTATCTATATATACTATTATTATACGTACCTCAGCTCGATCCTTACATTTTATTCATGTGTCAATCATATCTATCTATCTAGCTAGCTTGTTCAATTCTTAAGTAACAAATTAAAGATGAACAAGTACAAGTCCCATACAATAGTTTACAGTAGTTTACTCATCTTGCTTTCATACTTACCAGCGACAATATTATCAACATCTAGTGGAGCGTCTCCAAAGTACGCCTTGGAGGGTTGCGAAGACAAATGCGGAAAGGTGAGGATCCCATACCCCTTTGGAATGGGAGCAGAGTGTTCTTTGAACGAATGGTACACCGTTGATTGCTACTCCTCCACGCCTTATCTGCGCGCCCTTAACCGGGTCCAGGTCCTGGGTGTGGACTTGGAAAATCAAACTGTCACCGTAAACATGAGTAGAAACAGCATTGATCATCTGGGTGAAAGCCCCTACTTTTTCTCCAAATTACAAAACAAATTTATCTTCGAGGGGTGTGGTAATGCTGTCCTGATGGAGCGTGGGAGTGTGCTCACCGGGTGTTCCGCCACTTGCAATGATACTACTAATATTAATATCAATATTAATGCTGGTACTGGTGGTGGTGGTGGTCATGGGTTGTTGCCAGACGACGCTTCCTCATTATCTGAAGTTGTACAACACGAGCCTCACGGGTTCAGGCTCTGCTGTTTTGGTGGATAAGGAGTACTCATACGCGCTTGAAGGAAGCTGGTTTCGGGACAACAACTCTAGTTATAACTATGCTCCCGTATCACTTCTCTGGACACTTTCAGAGAGTGAGTCAGAGAAACTGAGTTGTTGTTCTTTTATGTTGTCTAGAATCAAAGTGGATAAGGGTAATGGCACTTCAATGGATTCATGGAAATGCATCTACAGTGAAGACGCGGAATTGAAAGGGAACCCGTATTTGGGAGATGGGTGTCACTGTAAGTTATTACTAGTTATTTGTTTGTTTATAATTGAATTGAGTGTGTTTGAGATTTAATATGTGATTATCTCCTTCTAGTCGCATCTATCGAGATGGAAGTTTGTGCTAAATGCAATAATGGTGGAGGTTACTGTGTCATAGATGTACCAACATATGGCGCTGATGGCTTACCTACCAAAAGGCACTTCACTTGTGCTTTAGATGCTTTACCCGATTATCCTGAAAGCAAATCATCCCCATCTGTTATTCTAGGTAATTAACAACTTATTATCTCTATCAGCATACATGCAGTGCTATTGTACTCTAGAACCTTCAATGACTAGACATGATCCCATGCAATAATGTGTTTGGATTTGGGTGCATGTCATAAGAGAGGGTGGAGAGTGAACTCTTAATCTAGTTAGCAGCGTCATGACCCAGTAAGTGTGCCACGTCTAGAGTCCATTGACTACTTAAGCAGAGTCGATGTTAAAAAGTTAGAGCCTCCTCATTGAGCTAGCAGACTTCCCATAAACCACTTGATAATCGTTGTTTTGAGATGTGTAAGATTCTAGAAGCAAACCCAAGGCAAGGGTGTAAGCAAGGTGTAGCTGGCCCTAGCTCGACTTGTTTACCCTAATCTTGTTTAGTCTATATATATATAAAGTGATCATATGTACTACTTTTAATTACTTGGAGCACAAGATACTACAAATTCTAGTGCTTTAGCATGTAGACGAGTGTCACACTTATTACTTAACAACGTGCTATAAATCCTTCTGATATGTTTTCTATTTTTTTTTTTTTTTTTTTTTTAAAATCCCCAACCACCATTTCCAACGTAGAAACCACTACGCAAACATAATCTGGAACCATCATATATCATCCTAGCTACATGCCAATGTGTGGGACGACGATGCCCTGGGGGATTTTCCTACGATTCTAAAACTAAAATTGCGATATAGGAAGAACTCATTATTTGAAAATGGATGATTGCATCATTTTCTTTCAAAGATAGGAAATCACTTTATGAAACTTGAAAATAAGGATGCTGGTGGCTGGTGAAGGGCTGATTCCGACGAGAGGTGGGGCCAGCTTAGGTATTTAACTTTGTATTAAAAAGAACTCTTTTGGAATAAAGTATTTAATAAAGAGACGCCATTCAAATGGAAAAAAATAATAATAATAAAAATTAGCAAACTTCATGTTTGACTAAATTTACACCATTAGCTTATCGTGTCAAGTTTGTGTTTAACACCCATGTTAATCATGCTCTGTCGTATTATAACGTGTCTAATCTGTTTAACAAGTTTAGACTTGTGCCATCCATAGACATTGATTCAATTTATTTTATTTTCTTTCTTTTTTTTTTTGTCATTTGTGACTTTTTGATTCCTCTTTATTATTTTTATTGATGCGTGATCCACAAGCCTTAGTTTTTAATAACATTGTTTAGTTAGAAATAAACAAAGATGATACTACTAGTTTTCTTAAAACTTTAGTCTACTTTTTTACTAACGTTATTATCGTAGCGAAATTTTCATACAGGTGTTAGCGTAGGCGTTGGGGTCCTTTTTCTTGTAACAACCATGTATGCATTATACAAGGTGATTAAGAAAACTAAAGAGCGAAGGCAACGGAAGAGGTTCTTTAAGCGTAATGGTGGTTTACTTTTAAAACAACAAGAGGAAGCTAAACCGTCTTTGGTGCATAAAACCATACTCTTTACATCACGTGAGTTGGAGAAGGCCACTGACAACTTCAACGAAAATAGAATCCTTGGTCGAGGAGGGCAAGGAACTGTATATAAAGGGATGTTGGTGGATGGAAGGATTGTAGCTGTCAAGAAATCAAAATTAATTGATGAAAGCCAATTAAACCAGTTTATCAACGAGGTGGTCATTCTTTCGCAAGTCAATCATAAGAATGTGGTCAAACTATTGGGATGTTGCTTAGAGACGGATGTTCCTCTCCTAGTTTCTGAATTCATTCCAAATGGTACTTTGTATGATCGTCTACACAATGGAATTGATAAGTTCCCATTTTCTTTGAACATAAGATTACAAATCGCTACAGAGGTTGCTGGAGCACTTGATTACTTACATTCAGCAACTTCTATTCCTATATACCACAGAGACATCAAATCAACCAATATACTTTTGGATGATAAATACAGGGCCAAAGTTTCTGACTTCGGAACTTCAAGATTCGTATCACTAGATCAAACTCACTTGACTACCTTAGTCAAAGGTACATTTGGCTATTTAGATCCTGAGTATTTTCAATCTAGTCAATTCACCGAAAAAAGTGATGTTTATAGTTTCGGTGTTGTTTTAGTTGAACTATTAACCGGAGAAAAGCCGATTTACATAACTGAATCCGGTGAACATAAAAGTGTGGCAACACAATTTATGTTGGCTATGGAAGAAGGATGTGTTTTATCTTTTTTTGATGCAAAAGTTGTAAGCGAAGGTAGTAAGGATGACTTTTTGGCACTAGCTAACCTTGCTATGCGGTGCTTGAACTTGAATGGAAAGTATAGGCCAACAATGAAAGAAGTTGCTATGGAACTAGAAACCATACGAGCATCTCACATTCCCTCTATGTTTCAAACTAATATCATGCCTATGATGATGTATGAAGACGAATTATCAATGTTAAGTTGCGGCGAATCATCAACATTCTTAAGCTTCAATAGTAGCATCAGTAAATAATGCGAAAAACTTGTTGTTCACTGTTTAATAAGTTTATCTTGTATGATTAGCATATGTAAATAGAACTTTATCTAAACATAAATCCGCCTGTATATCGCAAATATTTGTTTAGATAAATGCATTCAATTCGTAAGCCTTTCGTAACCATTTCATTATTGGTTTCTGTTATATCTTATCCAACTTTATATCGCAAAGTAGAACCGTTTGTACAGCATTTGAATTTCTTTTTCTCATTAAGGCTTTCTAGAAGACCATTTGTTTTAATAGTTGAAGATAACAACGTTTGAAATAACCACATGTTTTGGTTTATGGATGTTATAAAAATTGTAAAAAATGAGTTCTTAACAAAATAGTAGGAGTACAAGCTGAGGCGATAGTGAGTTACTCGAGATTTGATCAATAAAAATCTCGAAACGAGCCGACTCTTATCGAGTCCAGCCTGTAAAAAGTTAATTATTTTAGATTAGTATATCATACTCTTATTAAAAGAGAACGGAAATGAAGAGTAGTTTAGTAAACAAGGACCGTCAGTTTAGTTTTTTTATGTACGGTAGAAAGCCGATATTTCACTATTTCAGGCAAGATTCTCCCTTAGCCACCCCTCTGTTGGCCACCAAGTACACGTACACCGCCACCAAGCAACCACCACCACCGCCATCATCATCTTCTCCGCCAATGTGGATAGATAGAGAGAGATGGTTATAGCTTCACCATCGCGGTGAGGTTTGTGTTTGAGGTACTTACCTCGTCTTTGACTTGTGAATTCTAGGTGGCTATGTACGTCGTGGTCGTTGCTGTGCTTTTCTAGCTACAGTTGGTGTTGTTTCCTGTATCTTTGTTGACCCTAATAAGTTGATTGCGAAATGGATATAGGAATGGTGATTAGACAGTGAATCTTATGTTTGTGGAAGCAACGATGATGGTGGTATGTAGTTTAGAAAGAGAGTGTTATTGGGATGGTAAGGTGACCCCCTCTCAAAGGTTTGGCTTATTCGTAGCTGTTGATTCAAACTATTCGTAATTGATTGCTTATGAATCATCTATTTTGGTTTTGCATGAACGTCTTAATCCTCTATGGTTTCAATCACTAAAAATTGTTTTCTTCATTCACTTATGGATTTGCCTTTTTTGCTCGTGGTTAGATACTACTAAGGTAAGGTTCTTATTGCCTACATATCTTCGAAGATTTTCGGGTTTTAAAGTCATACGAAACAAATTTTGTTGTTTATTTGTTCAATTGTCGTAAAGACTTTGCTCTTGAATTCATTTTAATTTAGTATTTTGTTAGTAATCTACTTTAGTGCTTTGTGATTTTGTTAGGACTTTTAACATTTGAAAATTTTCTTTAGACCTAAGCACTAAAAATTTTAAACTTACTTATTAATAACTTAAAGTAACATTTTTGACCTCTAAAGTGTTTGTAGGTTAACTTTTTTAATTAATAACTTAAAATAACAAAATACCATCTTTTATAAAAAAAAAAAGTAAACTAAAAGTAATATGTGATGCTCATTTAAAAAAATTACTAATACAAATCATGCCACCTCACTTAAACATAAAAACAAGTTCATATGACTCGTCAACCGAACTACGACACTCACGTCATAAGGGCAAGACGCAAGAGGCAATCAGCTACCGAATGCTCCAAGCATGTGTAGCAGCATTCTAATTCGCATTATTCTCAACCTCATAGTCCACCCATCCTGATCGATCATTTCTAGTGGCTTTGTCACCAATTGACAACCATGAGGATCAAACCCGGGTCTCCTATGAAAAAGCATGAAAATCCCCCCTAAACCTAAACTAACACCAACTTCTCCACAATCTTTCGAACCTCACTTTCACAGTTCGTTTTTACCCCCACCTTTGAAACAACGGCCGTCCAAAAAACTTGAAGCTCCAACAAAACCAACGACAAGTTCTTTTTCACCATCGTCACACCACCACACCCACATCTAAACCATAACAGTCGCACCCGATCTGGTCATCACCACCACAGCACCCCATTGAGCGTCTAAGCTAATCTGGCTCATCTTCATCCGGCACAAGTGCAGCCAAACTTTTTAATTTTTTAATAAAAGTAACAATAAAAGACATATTAATTTTTTAATTAATCCAAAGATGAGTATATACTCTATTTACAATTACAATTTTTTATTTTAAAGTAACCACACCGTCCCACATGTTTAGATCAAATAATTTCTAACTCCAAAAGTTTGGTAACGATTAAGTGGAATATTAATATCCACACTAGAACACAAAAGTCAATTTCAGATTACGATGATTTCAACCACGGCAGTCTCCGCGCTTTCACGTTATGTTCCTCGAATCACCTAACCGATCATTATAATATATAAGCATAAACACCTCATTACATTTTATTCTGTCAACACTAGTAATTAATTTGTTCTTAACAAACATGAACAAGTTACATCAACTTTACACTTTATTCATCTTGCTTTCTTTAGCAGCCATAGAGACATCATCAGCAGCAGTTCCAAAATACGCGAAGACAGGGTGCAACGATACATGCGGAAATGTGAGGATTCCATACCCTTTTGGAGTCGGCGCTAGTTGTTCTGTCAATGAATGGTACACCGTTGATTGCGTCTCCTCCACGCCTTATCTTCGCGCGCTTAAGCGACTCCAAGTCTTGGGCGTCGACTTAGAAAATCAAACAGTCACTGTAAACACGCCAACAATGATATCCAACTGTAGTCACACTAACAACCTCGATCTTGGCGGTAGCCCCTTCTTTTTCTCCACACCAGACAATATATTTTTTTCAAGGGTGTGGTAATGCTGTGATGATGGATCATGGGAGACCACTCACGGGATGCTCCACCACTTGCGGCAATAATAGTGTTAGCGACGACATGAAAAACTGTGTTGGCATCAATTGTTGCCATACAACGCTTCCTCAATATCTAATGTCTTACAACATGAATCTGACAAGCACAGCAGTAGACAGTAACAGTAACAGTAATAGTAATAGTGATAGAGGTTGCGGGTCAGCCTTTTTGGTGGATAAGGCTTCGTACGTTGAAGGAAGGTTAAGGTTAGAGGACAAGTCGTCGCATGTTCCAGTGTCACTTCTGTGGACCCTATCAGACAGTGACCAAGGGAAAATAACTTGTTGTCTTTCTTTTGGTAGATTAATTGTGGATCTGGCTAATGGTACTTCACTCTACTCTTGGAGTTGCCCCCACAGTGACCACTGGAATTTGAAAGGAAACCCATATCTAGAAGATGGATGCCAGGGTAAGTAATTCAATAATGGGTGCATTAATTGTATGCGTTTATGTGTTTAACAAGTATATATATTTTGTGATATTGAAGCGCGATTTGATAGCGAAGAGTGCGCAAGGTGCGAAGATGCTGGAGGATTCTGCTACTACGCCCCGATATATGGTGTTGATGGCTTACTGCCCCAAAAGAAAGTAAAATGTTGTTCTTCATCGTCTAGAGTGAAAGTGGATCTGGGAAATGGTACTACAGTAGACTCTTTGAAATGCCTGTCCATTGAATTCAGGGAAGTGAAAGGAAACGCATATGTAACAGATGGATTACAGGGTAAGTAATTAAGCTTCTTGTACTGTAGATATATCATGATGTTAAGTGGTAAATGCATTTAAAAGTATGTATAAAGAGTTTGTGATATAGGCAGTAAATAAATCAGCTGTAATTAGTATTTATTTATTTATTTGTATGTGTTATAACATGGTTCTTGGACAGATACGGATGCGTGTGTGAAGTGCCGGGGTAGTGGTGGTAGCTGTTACTATGACCGAATATATGACGTTGACGGCTTACTTACAAAGAAGAACTTCACTTGTGATTTTAATCATTTTGGCGACTATCATCAAACCAAATTATCCCTAGCCATCATTCTAGGTAAAGCTCCTATTCAACTTTTACCGAAACTAAATTCGATTATGAAATTGCTTTAAAAAGATCAAAATTTTAACCCGATGGAATTCGAATTTAGTTTCCAAATCTAGCAGGTTAGTATTCTAATGATATGGTATGCAAATTATAAAATTTTTTTTTATTAATATTTCATATGTTTTTAGGTTAATTTATTTTTATTCTTTCTTCATTCGGTTGGTTGGAGTTAGCCTGTTCAGTGATTCCAGTCGAGTTCGATTTAAAAGATTTGAAATTTGGTTAGTCTGAAAAGCAATAATCTGATAACTCTTTTAAACATAAAATGTTCTCAAAATGTGCTTTAAATCTAGTTAGCATTCTAATGGAATTGAAATTATTCTTTCTTTTTTATTAATATTACATATGTTTTTAGTTTCACCATTTTTACCAATGCACATTGCACAATCCTTAGTTTTTACATACTAACTTCTTAAATTAGAAATACATACAGTGATGAATCTACTACATAAGTTAATTACAAACTTTGTATTGTGCATGCAGGTGTTAGCATAAGCATATGTGTATTTCTTCTTATAGCAACCATCTATGCATTGTACAAAGTGATCAAGAAAACAAAGAAAAGAAGACAAAGAAAGAGGTTCTTTAAACGCAATGGTGGTTTACTTCTAAAACAACAAGAACAACTTGACCCATCATTGGTTGATAAAACCATACATTTTTCGTCACGTGAGTTGGAGAAGGCCACAGACAACTTCAATGATAACAGAATTCTTGGTCGAGGAGGCCAAGGCACGGTATATAAAGGGATGTTAGTGGATGGAAGGATTGTAGCGGTCAAAAAATAAAAAAAAATTGATGAAAGCCAGATAGAACAGTTCATCAATGAGGTGATCATTCTTTCACAAGTTAGTCATAGGAATGTGGTCAAACTATTAGGATGTTGCTTAGAGACAGACGGTCCTCTCCTCGTTTCTGAATTTATTCCGAACGGTACTTTGTATGATCTTCTTCACAACAGTACCGAGGAGTTCTCGTTTTCTTTAAACATGAGATTACAAATCGCTACAGAGGTTGCTAGAGCACTTGCTTACTTGCATTCAGCAAGTTCCATTCCTATATATCATAGAGACATCAAAACAACCAACATACTTTTGGATGAGAAATACAAAGCCAAAATTTCTGACTTTGGAACTTCAAGATTAGTATCAATAGATCAAACGCACCTTACTACATTAGTTAAAGGTACGTTTGGCTACTTAGATCCTGAGTATTTCCGATCTAGCCAATTCACCGAAAAGAGTGATGTTTATAGTTTTGGTGTTGTTTTAGTTGAATTATTAACCAGAGAAAAACCAATTTCCCGAGCTAGATCCGATGAACATATAAGTTTGGTTACATACTTTATGTCGATTATGGAAGAAGGACGTGTTTTGTCTATTTTTGATCCAATGGTCGTAAATGAAGGTACCAAGGATGACCTCTTTGCACTAGCTAACCTTGCCATGCGGTGTTTGAACTTGAATGGAAAGTATAGGCCAACAATGAAAGAAGTAGCTACAGAGTTAGAAAGAATACGGGCACACATGCGTTGTATGGTTTAACTCTAATCAGACCCTAACTTATTGGTGCGATTTATATGTTAACCTATAATGAATCGCTATCAGCTATTGAGTTTATATGATAGTATTAGTAAATGATGCAGAAAAGTTACTTGGTGTTCCCTCTTTAATCTTTATTATGTTTATTTTGTTGTTTTGTTACAGAGCATGTGGTAGAACTTTGTCTAAACGTAAATTCATCAAGTATACAATGTGTGACTCCGACATAATTAATAACAACATCAAAAAGGTAACCAAACCAAATGCTTGACAAAGAACATTATACGGTAAAATTGATTTTTTCATACTAGCAAGTAGCTAAACTTTAGACCTTTATTATATTATATATAAACACATGCAAGAACATGGTGTGCCACTTTTAATTATTCCATCATTTTTTGTACTTTTATCCATAATCCAAACGACGACTCGTCGTATTCCCACTCTCAAGAATTTTACGCAATTTAATGAATTTAAAAAGTATATTTTAAGTATGGTTTGGATCCAAAAGAAAAAAAAATGATCCAACTAATCTGAAAAGTTGTTTACAATCCATATGTTGAGTCATTAAGACGTAGCATTTGACTCATTTATCATTTGTTTAAACCATTATAATTTAAGTGAAACAACACATTACACCTTTAACCTATTAAGAAGTATGTAACCTATTTTAATCACTAGATTATCAAACAGCCCCTAAATTTAAATTTTGTTCTTTTATTTCCGGCAATTGAGCATTAGAGGTGCATAGTGAGTCACCTACATCTTCGATACCACGATTATCATACTTTTAACTACTCACAATTATATAAGCTGGCATACACATTTGTTAGAAGGGACTCTAACTCAAAATGTAAATTCACTTAAAACTACCACTATCTACATAAGATACTATTTAAGTATTGTGGCATAGTCGGATACGAAGGGACCATAACGCCCTGTTTTGCTTGCACTTTCGACCTAGCGTAATGGGGAGTTAAGACCCCTACCTCACGCCACATGATCACATCACGCCATCGCCACCGTCCCCGCCGGCGTTATGCCAGCATTAAAGCAACCCGGCGTGAATGTAAAAGCGCCGCTTGATTGCTACTCTAGAAACTAGTCGTTGCTAGTGAATGTTAGAGCAATAATTTTTTTTTTTTTTCCTATCTAAAACTAAACCCAAACTCAATCTATACTTGTCAACTTTATAACAATTTATTCAGAGTTTCTTTTAAAGTGTTTAAAAAAAAGTTATTCATCATCATCAACTAGTGAAGATAGTACGTCTTCAGATTCGTATGAGATCAATGATACAATAGAAAATACGGTTGATCTCACTCGGAGTTTATGGGATTTGTTAATCATCCTTCATGTCCAATCATGAAAATAAAAAGAATCGAATGGGATCGTCATGGCATGCTTTTTTTTTTGGTGTCATCGGATCAAATAAAGGCATCAATGTTTTTGAACAGTATCCATCTCGGAGGTCACATATCCGGTAACGCACGTATGGCTTCATTTTTAACTAATGAAAATGAGTACCCACACAACTATTTTTTAGCCGATGGTATTTATCCGGAGTATTCGATTATCGTAAAATCGTTTAGACAGCCCACTGATTAAAAAAGAATTTATTTCAAACAAGTACAAGAATCCGCAAGAAAAGACACCGAAAATTAAGCCTTCAGTGTTCTTCAGACACGATGGCCTATTGTGAAAAATCCATATTATATCCATACTTCCGATTATACAAGTTAGATGGATGTTAATGATTCTCTCACCGATAATACTACAACGATTGGTCTCAAGAGATTATCAACTTCTTGTCTGTAAAGAACAAGGTGGGTACGTTTTGTTGATGGTCTCTAAGAGATTATCCAACTTCTTTTATACAGATCAAGCCAACAAATTGTAGAGGTGGAGGTCCGCTAGTGAGAATGACTTCGGCCATCCTCTCTCATGGGGGTACGGGTGCAAAAGAACCATAAACCAATCCGCATTCATAATCAGAAAACCAAACCGAATTATAAATTCGGGTTTTGTTCAAGCTCCTATCCAACACCGAATTGTGAATTTGGTTTCGGTTTGATTTTTAGTTATATCTAATTTTCGAATTTGGTTTATTTGTTTATTCGGTTAACTGAATTAACCTAATTCAATATGTTATAGTTTATATATGCTTTTGTAATTATAAGTTTAACCTAACTACGAAAGCTTAAACTTTTCAAAGTGGTTTTTTTAGCCTAATAACAAAAATTCGATATATTATCTTGTCTTTAAACATTAAAATTGAGTCTCAAATCTCAACTCTCAAAGAGTTAAAGTCCACTAGTGATATTTTTAAGAAACAAAAATTCTTAACATTTTAGGAGTTTAATTATTTGTTATGTATTTTTAAGAAATGTATATGAAGGGAATAGGTGATTCTAATAAAAATGATTTAAACTCGGTAACATTTGAAATGACAAAACAAATGGCAACTTCGGTTTTTAACCGTAATCGAACCGAATTGAATTTGGTTGATTTCAGTTTGGTTATCCATATATATTCTCGATTCGGTTCGGTTTGGTTTTTGGTTATGCCTAAAAAAATTTTTAAAACCGTACAAATTTACCCGAATAAACCAAACAAACCGATAACCAAACTAATGAACACCCTTACTCTCTCACTCCTAGTAGTGGAGGTGGCAACAAAAGTTAGGCGAGCAAGGCAACTGTAACAGGAAGCGCAAGTAGACCAACAAAGCCAACCAAATGGAGAAGCAAAGGTTCGCGAATTTGTTCGGTGTATCGGATTCGTAATCTTACTATTAATGATTTTGACAACTTTTATAGGATACGTACCACCTTGGGGTCAAATGAGCTTTTGAGGGGCTACAGTAATTACAAGCTTAGCTAGCACTATACCTGTAGTAGGAGATACTATAGTGACTTGGCTTTGGGGTGCTTTCTCCATGGACAATGCCACCTTAAATCGTTTTTTTAGTCTTCACCTTTACTCCCTCATTCCTCTTTGCTAACTACGCAAGCCTTCTTTTTATTTGTACGCACCAAATTGTTACGAAAATCATATTGATAGCCTCTACTCTCGTGTCTTAGCTCGTCTGAGAGCTAGATTAGCCTCAATTCTTTTTCTCATTCAAAACCGTACATGAGACTTTCATCTCGCACAGCTCCTAAGTGATAAAAGAAAGAAGAGAAATAGGGCCAGACCTTAGCTAGTCTCATTTTCCTTAAGCTTCGTGCTTTTAGAATAGTAGCTAAGTCTCTTCTTTTTTCTTTTCAAAATATGTAGTACTATACATTAGATCTTGAAAAATTTTCATATTGTTAGCCATTTTATTTTTATTTTTCTTATTATTTTTGTCCACTATAGTTGGGAAAGAAACGGACCACAAGCTTTGCACTCTGCCTTTCTTGTATATGGACTCTAGAATAGCATACATTTGTACAACAAACTGACCACCAACCCGCGACACCTTTGCGAATAAGGTTTAGCTGCGAAAATTCACATATTTTACGGTGACAAGGCTCGTATATAGATGCAAATTCATAGAGGCACAAAAGCAAAAATTGATGGTAAAAATAGAAGTCGGAAAACTCTACTATTACTCATCATTTATGATTAATTATTATTATGTTTTTCTACATGTGTTTATATTTATATTTCTTTATTATTCTTTATTTAGAAGTTTAATAATCACCACATGGACACCGACCAAGAGGAAGTGTGAACAATTGAATAAACACCCACTATGAAGTTGGCAACGGACTAACGATTATATTTATATTAAGTTTGAAATCAAGGTCCACGCAAAAAGACATAAGTCAATTCCAAACTACGACGTTATGTTCCTCGAATCACACCGACCGACCATTATGTTATATATATATATATAACCATAAACACCTCAATAGTTATACCTTTAATTCTGTCAATCGTTATTATTCTGTTCTTACGAAACATGAAGGCCAAGTTACATCAAGTAGTTTACACTTTACTTATCTTGTTTTCTTCAATAGAGACATCAACAGCGGCTCCAAAGTACGCAAAGCACGGCTGCAAAGATATGTGTGGGAACGTGAGGATTCCATACCCTTTCGGAATCGGAGCAAATTGTTCAGTCAACGAATGGTACACCGTTGATTGCATCTCCTCCACCCCTTATCTCCGGGCACTTCACCGGCTCCAACTGTTGGCTGTCGACTTAGAAAATCAAACAGTCACTGTAAACACGCGAACAATGATATCCGACTGCGGTCACATCAACAGCGTCTATCTTGGCGAAAGCCCCTTCGTGTTTTCCAAATCCCATAATAAGTTTGTTTTTGAGGGGTGTGGTAATGCTGTCATGAGGGATGATGGGGGTTCGATGAGCGGGTGTTCCACCACGTGTCGCGATGACAGTGTTGTTGATGATACGAACACCAGCTGCTTTGGCATCAGTTGCTGCCAAACGACAATGCCTCATCATATAAAGTCTTACAACATTAGCGTCACGCGTTTGGGCGAAGATGGAGCGTGTGGGTCTGCCTTCTTGGTGGATGAGGATTCGTATTCTGCCGTTAACAACTCTTATGTCCCGGTATCACTTCTATGGACCATGTCAGATAGTGACTCTGAGAGGCTCAGCTTTTTTTCTTACTTGTGGTCTAGAATCGAAGTCGATCTCAGTAATGGTACTTCCATGGGATCTTGGAAATGCATCTATCGGGATTATGCGAAATTGGAAGGGAACCCGTATTTAGGAGATGGATGCCACTGTAAGTTATTGTATCGTTAGCATTAGTTAGTTTGTTTATAATATTTGTTTGATTGTTCTAAGCTAAGCTTATTGTGTGAATATTCAACGCGTGATTTTATCTTGTTAGACGAGTCAATCGAAGATGAAGTGTGTGCAAAGTGCATCGTTGGTGGAGGTTTCTGCATCCTGGATGAACCAACATATGGAGATGATGGCGTATCTACCAAAAGACACCTCACTTGTCAATTTGATGCTTTACCCTATTATCGTGAGAGGAAACCATCCCACCTAGGCGTTATTCTAGGTAATGTATTATTATCTCATTTTATAACCCATTTACAGTACGCTAGCTACCTGTATTCTTCATATTAGCATTAGTATCTAAGTGATTTGAAGATAAAGATGGGGTCGAGGCAATGGGTGAGTGATATTATTAAGAGGTTTTGAGTTTTAGTCTTGACAAGACAAAAATTATCATAAAAAAATAATAATATAATAGGTGGTGGTGTGAAAATAACTCCCTTAAAGATACCAAGAAGCGGCTTAATAAACCAATTTGAATTATACCGAAACCGAAATAAAATATTTAACTATGAAGATTCCAAAAGGGTTTTTGGGTTTTAAACTTTTTTCCCCTTTCTTGTCATATATTGAAAATAAATTTTTTAAATAGAAGATAAATATTTTGATGCACGTCTTTTTTTCCTTGAATTTTAAAATAAAATAATATGAGTACTTATATAAATACGTGGGTATAAATATAACAATTTTTTTTATTTAAGTCGTTATCATATAGAATTTTCGCTTTGTTATTAACATGAATTGTATTATGTAAATAATTACTAATTTGATGTTACCAACTTACTAATTATTTACTTGCTGTTAAAAAAACATATTGTATTAATTTATATGAATTCTTAAAAGAGTTTAATTCATATATAATGTGACATCAAGTGGGAACTAATGAGGGCTGGGGAATACTCGCCCGCAGGTGGAAATACCAACCTTAAACCCGGCATGTGAAAAGTTGATCCGACTCGGTGATTATTCATAAACCTGTATCAACAACGAGAAAGAACAAGAAAAAAACTACCAAATGGAAACATCAACTAATTATGTTATTAGTGAAACCATATAAAAGAGTAAATGGTTTAATAAATTGTTGTGTTTTTATATTAGTAGTGGCTTAGTGGTAGGAATAGCGGAGTTATTAGTCAATTATTTTTGTTTCATTTCTTGCAAGCCTATATAATGTTCTTAGTAAGCATGATTCATTCAGTTATTCTTCTAATCTCCGTTGCATCTTCTATTTTCTCTTTTGATTTTCTGTCTTAACATTGAAACATATCACAATGCTAGTCTTTTCTTGACCTGATTGAAGTTTTCCTCTCCTAGCTATTTCACTGTTATTTACGACTATTTTACTTTTATTTTTTCAACATGGATATAAATCAGGGGATAGCCCTTAACTTTTCTTATGCTGTTAACCTTGGTTTATGGTTTTGTGAAAGACTTGATAAATTCAAATTCACTAAGGTTTTATGAAAGAAACCATACTGGGTAAGTGACTAGCGTTTGATTTTTTTGTGTCAACACTGACTTGTTGGTGACTGTTTATCAATTTTTTGTTTTAATATTGCAGGCCTCGATTGCCTAGCTTATTTCTTACTTGCCTTATTTTATTAGAAATACACAATGATGATTATATATGCTATTCTCTTACAACTTTAGGCCACTTAATTACCAACTTATTGTAATAAGCTTCTCATACAGGTATTAGCGTAAGCATGGGTGTACTTTTTCTTGTAGCAACCATCTACGTATTGTACAAAGCGATCAAGAAAACAAAACAAAGAAGACAACGAAAGAGGTTCTTTAAACGCAATGGTGGTTTACTTTTAAAGCAACAAGAGGAAGCTGAACCATCTTTAGTCAATAAAGCCATACTTTTCACTTCACGTGAGTTGGAGAGGGCCACTGACAACTTCAATGAGAATAGAATTCTTGGCCGAGGAGGTCATGGTATAGTTTATAAAGGGATGCTATCAGATGGGAAGATTGTAGCTATCAAGAAATCAAAAATAATTGATGAAAGCCAATTAGAGAACTTCATCAATGAGGTTGTCATTCTTTCACAAGTCAATCATAGGAATGTGGTCAAACTTTTCGGATGTTGCTTAGAGACGAGTGTTCCTATCCTTGTTTCTGAATTCATTCCAAATGGTACATTGTACGATCATCTTCACAACGCACCTAACGAGTTCCCAGTTTCTTTGAACATGCGATTACGAATCGCTACTGAGGTTGCAGGAGCACTTGCTTACCTTCATTCAGCAACTTCTGTTCCTATATATCATAGAGACATCAAAACAACCAATATACTTTTGGATGACAAATATAGAGCTAAAGTTTCTGACTTTGGAACTTCAAGATTCGTATCAATAGATCAAACTCATTTGACTACCTTAGTCAGAGGTACGGTTGGCTACTTAGATCCTGAATATTACCAGTCTAGCCAATTCACTGAGAAGAGTGATGTTTATAGTTTTGGAGTTGTTTTAGTAGAACTGCTAACTAGAGAAAAGCCTATATCCGTAACAAGATTCGGTGAACATAGGAGTTTGGCTGTACACTTTATGTTGGCTATGGAAGAGGGACGTGTTTTATCTATTTTTGATCCAATAGTTGTAAATGAAGGTAATAGGGATAATCTTTTGGCAGTAGCTAACCTTGCGATGCGGTGCTTAAACCTGAATGGAAAGTATAGACCTACAATGAAAGAAGTAGCTATAGAGTTAGAAACCATATATGCATCTCATGTTCCCTCTACAGCTCAAACAGATATCACACCCTTCACGTATGGGGAGGACTTTTCAACGATAACTTATAGCGAATCATCATCAACATTCATGACTTTCGATGATAGTATTAGTAATTGATCCAAAGATGTCATTTTTGTTCCATATTTAAGAAGTTTATGTTTTCATGTTAATTTAGAGTATGTAACAAAACTTTGTCTAAACATTTAAATCCATCTCAAATACGAAATTGGTAAGTGCATTCGAAACGCTTTTTTCTAACAATTTTCTTATTTGTTCATGTTATTTGTTTTGTTTTTGGGTAAAAGGACTTTGCCTTAACAAATTTTATTAAGTAAAAATAAATTACAACCAAAGTGCATCCCTCTCTCGTGGGCATGTTACCATGCTGTGTAGCATTAGCTTGAGTTTGATAATACTCCAATCCATAGCCCGTAATGCATAGTATTTTGTAGTCAGACTTTCATAAGTTTGATCAAATAAGCCAATAAGAAATTGCCTATATAAAACAATCAGGCCCGTAATGTAATTTCAATAACATTAGCCTATATAACTAATCTGGGCTTAGTCAACGTAAGAAATTGCACATCCCTTATAAAAAGAGGGCCATGCAAATAGTGCTTCCATCAAAAAGTTTATTCCATCCATCCACATGCAATGTATTCTAAACCACGTGATCAACCAAATTAATAAAAATTCATTTGAATTTAATCTTAACGAAATCATGATCTCCATCTCAAATTATATGGATTGAGCTTGTCTCAAAGTGGAAAATTTTGTACAACAAAAGAACATGTTTGCATTAATTTTAAGGATTTAAGCATGTTGATCGTAAGATGACAAGAGTTGAAATAATAATCACATGTTTTTTGTTTATGCCAGGCTTGATTTTATTTATTAGCTATTATTCCAGAAAGAAACAAAGAAAAAGTTGTAGTCCGGATCTTTTAGCTTTTATCCACTAAATTAGGTGTAAACATTAGAGAAACTTGACCATGTTTGCGTGAATGATGAATCTTAGGGGGCGTTTGGTATGCAGGAATTCGATGGAATTTAATGGAATTGGAATTTGAATTCCATTGATCATTGTGTTTGGTTGGTAGGAATTTATTGTAATTGGAATTCGAATTCCATTCTTAACGTGTTTGGTTACGAAAGAAATTGGAATTGGAATTGGAATTGATTCTCTCAAATTCCTTCAAATGAAGGATTTCAAAATCCTTCCAAATTTTAAAGGATTTCAAATTCCACTGACCCTTGCCTCCGCCACCGACCGCCACCCACCACCCCCACCCACCACCAACCAATGCTACCAACAACCACCACCGCCGCTCGCCCCCGACCTCCGCCCGCCCCCGACCGCCGCCGTGTGTTGTATGTGACAATGTATTTACATGTGTGAGTATATGCATGCATTAGTGTGTGTGTATGTGTTTTGTGTACGTGTACGAGTGTGTGTGTGTATGCATATGTAGGGGTGAGTTCTGTATGTGTTTACGTATGTGCACATGTGAGCATATATGCATATGTGTTAGTGTGTGTGTATGTAAGTGCTAGTGTATATACGTGTTTGAGTGTGTGTTATCCGTGTCAATGTTGTGTATGGGGGTGCGCACATGTACATGTATGTATGTGTGTGTTAGTGCGTATGTATATGCATACGTGCTAATGTGTACAAGCTAGTGTATGTACACATGTTGTTTTGTTATTATATGTATATATGCATGAGACACGTGTTTATGTGTATACCATCTCGTCCTACCATCTCATCCTCAAAACATGAACTAGAGATTTAGAAGGCAATCGAATTTATCATGTGGAAGAAGGAAGACATGCTATAAACAAATCCAGATCCAAAGGGAGATATGGAGCGATGATTGCAGGCGACGCTAAGCAGTCCCCCACAACAACCACTTTCACCACGCCACAAACATTTTAAATTGGAAAAACAAAAGTGTTAACATCAAGATTTACGATTTGGGTGGAGTGGGTTATGATCGTAGCCGTCATGTTTTAGATGTTAAGGATAAATAAGTTTTGACCGTAGGGAGGTGCGCAGTGGCACTGTGGCATCATAATAAAAGAACATAATAGTAATAATGAAGTTAGTATATATATATATATATATATATATATATATATATATATATATATATTATTAGGCACCATTATAAAAAAACTTAATAGTAATAAATGAACTTTAAAATAATCTAAAAGCTAGTTGTCGGAATTTCATCGGTATATTCCGACGGGGCATTTACATATTTCCACCTCATAAGATCATTAATTACGTATTTCCCCAAGTTAAAAATTTAATTACATATTTTCCCTTTATGAAAGATATATATTACATATTTATCCATTCACTAAAATTAACTTATTGAAAGACTATTTATTTTTAATATAATATTTTTAAATATTTTATTTTCTACAAACATCAATTACATATTACAAGTCCTCTGTGTAAATAAAAACACTAAAATTACATCTTCGAATTCAAAATTTTAAAACAACAATCACCGATAATCAAAGTTAAATCTCTTTATACAAAAAATCTTGTCAAAATTTTAAATAATTACAATACTAAAAAATTACATGAAAATTTCATAGTAAAAATAAGGGTAAAATTATCATTAAATGGTTTTATTTTTATTAAATGGATATATATGTAATATACATGTTTTATGAAGGAGAAATATGTATTTGATTTTGTTGTTTGGGTAAATATGTAATTCGTGGTTTTATGAAGAGAAAATATATGAAAATCCCTATTCCGACTAGTTACCGGCAATCAAGATTTTTTCGAAAACCCCACGCGTGTTTTGCTCCAACAATTTTCGTTTCCCTCTTTTTATTTTATCCTAAGTACTTTGGCTCCCTAACAATTTTCATTTCCCACTTCTTCATTTACCCAAAATCAGTCATTCGTCCCACATCCTTTTACCTGCAAGTTGCCGAAAAAGCTTCCCAGATCCATGAAGTACGTTGCCGGAAAAGCTTCCGATGTATAGATCCTCGTTCTTGAGGTTCCGGCACGTTCACCGGCTTCGCCTTCCTGCTCTCTCTGTTGTAAGTTCATTATTGTTCTCGTATCATTTTGCTAGAGATCCCCATTAAAGTTTGGTCTTTTATTGTTATTTGCTTGATTTCGGATGGGGTTTATTTGACTTCATGTGGGTGGGTAATGGTTATCTTAGTTTTGTTTTGAGATTCTATGGAGTTATAGTTTTATTTGCTGCAAATGTGCCTTTCAAGGAATTTATGATATTATGGGTTTACAATCCTTTCGTGAACTTTTTTAGTTACTTGGATTGTATAAGTCTCTTTTTATACTTGATTTTTATAGCATAACAAAGTCAAACTGTATGGCTATATTTCTATTTCCCAAATGTCAGCTTGTACATTTGAGAATAGAAAGAACCAAAGTTAAAGTTACTTTTTAGATATCATATCATTACTTGTAGTAAAATTTGTGCTAGATTGTCAAAAAAAAAAATGTTGATGAAGCTGTGAAATTGCAATATGAAGGCATAATGCTGGTATATATGAAATTGGTTCTCGAATCCATTTCTTATTTATCTTTTTTCAGTTTCACCTATTATTCTTGACACAGCCCTGGTTGATTAAATTGAAATTACTTAACTAGATGGTAATCATGATATCATGTTTGACTTATAAATGCCATTTCTAATATGATCCGTTTCTATATTCTGTTAGGTTACCAAACTATTGGTGCGATAAGAAAGGTGCAAATGTGATACATAAGTTAAAGTGTAAGTTGAATTATTATTTGCTTTTATCTTGTTATTTGTTTTTTTACTTTCTCTAATGCCACTTTGCACTACTTAGTTAGACATTATAAGGTTGTATTTCATGATGGCATTTTAAGAAACAAGTGAGGAGACCTTGGCAAATATTGTATGAATGTTTACTACTAAAGCCATAGGTGATGATAATCAATAATGTAGTACTATCAATAGCTTATCAAATTAATTATACAAACTTCTCTGTAGGTGCATCTTTTTTTATTAGTTTATATTTTCACATTCTTTTGTTATGCTATATAACTTTTGTAATCTAGAAGTGGTTGTATGGTGTGTTATATTTTTAACGTATTTATGCAATTTACCTTTTTTCTATTTACTTGCAATAACAAACATTACCTGATAAATCATTGGTTGTTTTCTAGAGATTGAATGGAATTTGATGCATCAAATGCGGTTGATTTGGTTGCTAATGAAGCCTGTGTAGTAACTTTTGCTATGGAAGGCCTGCTTGGAGTTGCATTCACTATGGCGGGTTAGCTTAATAGATGAAATAGTGATTGTTAGCCTGCTAATTTTACATTTATCTATAAGATTCATATTCTTATTATCCTATAACAAATGTCATGATTATTGCTCCTACCTTGAATCTCCAAGATGTGATTCAGATCCACTTGCAAAGTTTATTGAAAACACTACAATTCTATGCCCAACAATGGTTGATTAAGTATGGTTGACTTATAAAGCCTTATTTGACCAAGTGTTGTGTTTGCTAACAATTTCCTGTGTTTATATATGCTTAATAAATCATGAATTCACATTAGCAGATCATAAGGCGAGGCTATAATGTTGGAGACATTGAAGGGTTAGCATTCACACAGGTAGCCCCAATATTCACTTATATAAACTTTTTGATGTTCCAGTTATTTTCACCCATGATCGAGATGGTAGCGTTACGATAAAGTATTATTTGTAGATTCTGGCACATTTTATCAGATCTAAACATTCTAGTGTTCACACAGGTTTCCATTTATTCACTATATTGTTGTTTTGCATATATATTTACTCGTTTTTCTATTATCTGCAGATTGTGGCACAACATATATCGAAACGGTGCTTCATTACTGCTTTGGCAAAGCCGTAAAGGAGCATGCTAGTTGTGAAGAGATCATAGAGTCGAAGGTAGCCAATGGAACTATTATGTCATTGAGACTTGATAGTCTCGAATTTGTCTACTAGCTTTCATGAGTGATTACGCATACACATACTCTATTGGTTACAATGGTATTTTAGATTATGTATAACATTAGTTGGAACCACCAACTAGATTTTGCATTGAGTATTTAATATGTCTTTGGCTGATCTTACCCATATTGTGTATTACTTGTGTTTATGTGTAGGGGTGTGCGCGCGCTTGGTTAATTTTGAGATTTTTTTCTATAATTTTTTTAGAAAAAATGCTGGATTTTTAAATTTTTTTTTCCAGGAAACCCTATATTGTAGGAAATTTATTGGAAAAAAAATTACAAAATATTACATTATGTTGTCGGAAAATTGTCGTTACATACATAATATATAAAAATAAACAGTTGTCGGAAATTTGTCGATACATTAACTACGTTTAAAAAAAATATTGTTTGTCAGTAAATTGTCGAAAAATAAAATTTAAATAAAAACATTAATTTTTAACTATTAATATATTAATGTTGTTATTATTATTATTATTTTTAATTAAAAAAATAAAATTAAAAACCAGCTTTGTAACAAAATGGTCGCAAAATGTTAGAAATCTTTGAAAATACCATTGTCGCTCTGTTGTCGTAATATTAGCGACAAAACTTCATGGTCGAATTTTTGTGGGAATATTTGTCGCAAAATCGTTGGTGAGAGGTTTTTCCGACAAATTTCCTACAATTATTGCTGTCGAAAAAGCCCAATATTTAAAAAGCTAATACGATAAACACATAACAATAACTTAGAATCACGTGATGAAAATAACATAATGAAGTCCTCTAACTTATGAATATCATACCATGAATATTTGAATTACAAATTTACGCAAGTAAACTATAATCACACATACACAATGATACAAGAACTTCACAACAAATGTAATGGTCTTTTTAAGCATTTACATAAGGATGCACATTTATATATCATTAATATATTTTTTGAACGGCAAATTTAATCAACAACGGACCATTGACCCACCCGATCATATTTATTACTCAAGTATGCAACCCAAAATCACTATTAAAAGAAAATTAATCATAGGTGAGAAAAAACTTACAAACCCAACCTGTAATTTTTTTTATTACAAATGAACTTGAATCCAAGAATTTTCCCTATTTTAATAATACTTTGGAGTACCTAATCACCTTAACAACTTGGGATAAGAATAATTGGTTAAGTATTATTAATATTTAATTCATATAATTAACTTTAAACTTTTCAATATTTCAAAACTATAAAAGGACGTAAAACTGTTTTTGAATTTAAAAGTAAATAAATTAAATTTTAAGTTTTCATATATTAAATTTGATTTAAAACTTTTAAGACAAATTTTTATTTAGTTTCAAACTATTTGCATATATCTTTTTTAATTTTTATGACCTGTTATGTAATTTCTTTCACCAGTGCTTATTAAATTCAACTTTACCTTAATATTTTTTTTAATATCTTTAGTAAACTCGTGTATTACACGGGTTAAATAAGAATATATTATATATAGTAAAAAGTTATTAACTATAAAATGATAATTAAATATAAGATATGATTTAAATCTTTTTTATTATAAATAAAATAAAATTTTTATTTGAAAACAAAGTTTTTAATAAAATATGATTTTTAAAAACTTTCTTATTTATAATTTCTAATTTTAATTATCTTTTGTTTATAAAAATTTTATTTTTTAAAAATACAGATTTTAAAATATTTTATATTTTTAAAAAAGTTTGATGTTTTAAAATTTTTTTTATTTATAATATTTATTTTTTTAGAAATAACATTAATAAAAAAATATCTTTCTTAATAAATTAAAAACTATTTTAATCTAAAAAATAAATTAAATATATCATTAGTAATTAATATGACTATTTAATAGGAGATAGAAACATGAAAATTTTAATAAGAAAGAATATGATGCCGTCACGTGTCTCTCTCAGTTAACCTTTTATTAGAGTAGAAAGATTTTAACTCTTTATTTAATAATAAGAGAAGACAAGAAAAAAAATTAAAAATAAAAGTGTTAAAGGTTTTAGAAAAGATACGTTTCTTTTAAATAAAACAAAGGGAAATAAATTAAGGCATACCAGTTTAAAAATAATATAATAAGTATAATATTATTTATTTGTTTAATAATAGTATGATAAAAAGTTTTTATGTACAATAGATGATAATTAAAAAGGAGAAAAAAAATATTACTAGTTTCAGAGCAACCTCCAATAAAAACCATCATTATAAACACCCTTTTACATTTGGTGCTATAATCATTGTTCCTTAGAAGTTATTTCAAGCTTACCATTTACTCTTTAGTTTCAGAGAAAGAAACTACAAAGTACGCCAAAACAGGTACAAAGATATGTGTGGGAACGTAGGGATTCCATTCCCTTTTGGAATTGGGGAGAGTTGTTCTTTTAACCAATGGTACGTAGTTGATTGCAACTTTTTAACGTCATATCCACCTCCACTCAACCACCTGAAAGTCTTGGATCTGCACTATTATTCGACATGCAATCAGTACCGAATATATATGTTTGCCCTTAGCTCATCGGAACCAACGACGGAACCTTAACACAACCTCCGGAGATTCTGAAGCTGTGATTTGCGTGTCGCAACAGGCAAAAAAAAAAAAAATGAAAATGAAAAAAAGAAAAAAAAACTATGTTGAGTACCTTAAGAGTCAACATTTAAGACAAAACCGTTTAAAAAACAACGTTTAAACTTTACTAAACATAAACATAAATTAACGTAAAAACCATTAAAAGGAGCGAATACTTTAACTATAATTACTTTTAACATAATTTTATTATTTACCCGCTCATTCTCTTTGACATAGTTTAGAGTCTATCCAATCAAGGTATACCATAATCAAGTCGTTGTCATAGAATATTAAACTTCAAAGACTGAAGAATACATGTTTAATTGAAAGAAATATTATACACGATGTACTTTTTTTCTTTAATTAATTTTTTTTCAAACTAAGTTTTATTAGTAAGGTTTAACGTGATAACATAATTGATAATTTATAATATTAAATGTCTGAGAGAGTATGTTATACATACTGATATTTTACGCCCAATCCAATACATATAAGCTTAGGATTTCAAATTGTATATCTATATACATGGTGTAGGTATTTGATATGTAAAATCAATAATTAATAAAAGCAGTTTCTCCTCACTTGTTGCTCTCTTATATTTTTCATAATTTCAAATTTTTACAGAATGTTCTTGAAAATAAAAAATAAAACGAAAAGAAAAGGGGGTTAGGACTTTTACTTATTTTATTATTGTACTAATAAAATGTTTTACCGAATGTGTCAAAATTCCATTATTTATAAAAAAAAATATTTTATAAGTTTTTCCATGCATTAAATTAATTTATAACACATAGATTCTAAGTTGATGTTAAAAATAAATCAATTAATTTCGTGAATTAATATTAGAGTTTTAAGATATGTTTTAAAAAATTTAATATTCCAAGTTTTAGGCAAAAAAAAAAATATCCTTAAACTTAAAGATATACGAAGGAGGGGTTGGGACTTGGGACTTATATTTATTTTTTTTAAGCTTGTATATTACGCACATTAAATAAAAATAATCTTAAGTTTTATACTAGATGATTAGTAACAAAGATCGATTTAATAATTAAGAAATAGGAGATAAAAAGCAAAATAACTTTTTTAAAACATGACAAATTATTTATTCGGTGAAGAAAGAGAATCGAAAAAATAAATGATAGTAACAAAGATTTAGAAGTTAAGAAAAAGAAATGACAAACCTATTTATTAGGTTCAAATGAACATCCACAGCGTTATTTATTAGCGATGACTATATTGATCGTCAATGTACATGATTGAACATTGATGACTATGAATAACCCTAATTAACTGGTCACAACCCTAATTGACTACTAAGGACTCTAATTAATAATCCTAATGAATTATCAATTACCATACTTGACCTTACTTAATCATTAATCTATTATATATTTTATCAAAATTGTAGATTGTTCGTCGCCTACAAAATACTGAATATTAGTATAAAAACCCTCAACATAACATCAAGCAAATAAAGGAAATTCTAATAATTTGAAAGATTCCATCACAAACCATAACAGTCAACCATTTGAAGGAAATGGAGCAAGGGATCGATGATATGATAACGACAGCTTCCATATGTGATTACAGTTCGCTAAGAATGAGAATAAAAACCAATCTACTTGAGAAATGTGTTAGATGACTAACCATTAAAGATTAATACATGCATAATGACTTAGTATAATGGCTAATCGCCACCCTACCCTTAATGGTCTACTACCGATGATGTGGATAAGTCACATCGATAATCGACACATGACATGATGACTCGTGAACCCTAAGGCAGTCACGGATCATGGCGAGCTGCTTAGCGGTCAATGAAGGACTTCAAATTTAGCCTATAAAGAGGAGAGTTCAATTGAACTTTTCAGAAAAAATCTCTAAATTCACATTTTCTCTAAAACTATACCTATTCCATACACATTTATACTGCTGCTAGGTTCATCCCGAGGTTGGTATAACGAGGTGTTGTACATTCAAGACAAAGATTGACAAACTAAAAACGAGGTGCTATCCAACTCATGAGAAATCATAGAGGCTCATTTTGCAACCATTTTGCCAAGGTGAATACTTTTAAGCTCATGGATTGATCCTAATTGAAAATCAGCTACAAACATTAAAATTTCATAAACTGTTAGCATGGGAAAGAGCCGATCATTTTGCATAATATTTCATAAACGTCCACGACCATGACCACTACAACAATCATGACCACTTTTGTATCCTTGACCACGTCGACGAGGTCCACTTTGTTCATTATATGTCGCCACATTCGTTTCTAGGAATGGGGTTTTAGTAGTCGGACGGGTCTCATGGTTTTTTATTAGTAGCTCATTGTTTTGCTCGGATACAAGTAAACATGATAATGGGACACTATATTTAGTGAAGCCCTTTTCATGATATTGTTGTTCCAACAATATATTGGCATGAAAAGTAATGAATGTTTTATTCTAGGATCTCCTTATCAATGATATTTTCACCATATAGAATCAATTGTGTGGTGATTCTAATCATTACGGAGTACAAGACTTAAAGTTTGCAATCTTAAGTGAAGCTATTCATAACGAGCACTTGGCAATATTATCTTGTTTTTTTGATGGAAATATCTTTTCTTTAATTTGGTCCATAGGACAAGTGGATCTTTGATTGTGAGGTATTCAGTTTTTAAAGCATCATGTATATATGATGACGTAAAAATATCATTGCCTTTGCTTTATCTTGTTTGGTGGTTTTATTTTCTTTTTTGATGGTATCACCAAGATTATTAGTATTCAAATGTATTTCGACATCCAACACTTATGAAAAACAGTTTTTTTCGCTAATATCTAAAGTCACAAATTCAAGCTTTGCACGATTTGACATGATAAACTATATTATCACAAAACATATGAATTAATATGTGTAGTTCAAATTATAAAAATTAAATTAAATATGAACACTAAATACATTGGTAGTAATACAATGCTAAGAGATACAAACCATAACATAAAAAACCAATTTTTTCTAATAGTAAATTATTCATTTATTATTATTCCATTTTATAAAAATTTTTTTACATATCTTCACATTTATTTTTGAGTTTATTATATTTATGATAACTTCAAATTTCATCAAATATTAGATTATTTGATATTTATCCACGAGTTTATTATATTTTATCATAATTTCACATTTCATAAAATAACTTAATGAATAAAATTTCTTATACAACAAACACACATCTCATGAAATTTGTTTTTCTAACATCTCAACTTGTGAAACTATTAAACATAATTGTAAAAATAATGGAGTTCACAAAAGATTGACAAACCACAAGTTATGAAAAATTATAATATTTCTTAAACAATATTAGCATTAAATAATGGTCAAAAGAAAGATTCAATAAGTTAATATGATAATTGTATGAGTTTTTAATGAATATGATAAAACACTTTGTTTTAATATGACTAGAACCAAATCATTTTTATATAATGAGATAAAAAAAATATAAACATATGTAAAGTTGATGGTTAAATTTATTATTCTCCATTGAGTGTTAGAGATATATTAAAGAACATTGATGATCTTACAAAAAAACTAACATTATTTTTATAAAATACATGTCAAATATATATAATAATATCTTTCAATCTATTTGTTAAAATTTGATATAAAAATAATTATTGTTATAAATTTGTGAAGTAACCAAAATTGTATGAATTACAATATGGTTTTTGTTGGAAATAGTAAAGATAAAAAGAGCGAAAATTTACTTAGATGATACTAACTTACATGCTAATATGATCATACTTTAAAAGCGATTTCATGCTGATAACATGTTGAAAACAACACCTATCAATTATAGAGAAAAGGGTGAAGAGTGGAGAACGTACAAGAGAATGTGAGAATGTTTTCTTGTGTTTTTCTTAACAACTAACCATACACATTTATAGGTCCATGATGTCTATAGTAATCAATGTTATGAATACAAAAAATATTATGTAAAAGTAACCTATAAGTGTTTGATGACCACAATACGCTTATTCATAATAATTACTTAATCTATCTTCTATCTACTATAATAAAAAAAGTTTTTGAGTTGTTACTTGTCATAATATTAGACCCTCCAAGCCTAATTTTTCTACTTGTCTCTCATATTAAATATTTACATTAACTACTAATTATATTATTTAATTATTTTAATATTAAAATATTTTATAATAAATTAAAAAGTGTTCTTTTTATAAATGTAACTTTTAAAGAAACAATATTTTATATAACATAAGTAAGTTTTTTAAAATATAAAACTTTTTAAAAATACAAAATATTTAAAATCAATGTTTTTAGAAATTGAACTTTTTAGGAACCATAAAAAAAATTAAAATTCAAAGTTACAATAATAAATTTTTAAAAAATGACATTTTTTTAAAACATTTTGATTTCGAAAGAATTTTTAAAAATTTTTTAGATTTAAAAAATTTAAAACAAAAGTTCAAATAAAATAATATCATTGTTTTTTTATTTATAGTATTTACTCATACGTAATTTCAATCATACTATATTTCAAAATATCATTTTATAATTAATAATTTTGTACTACTATTTAACTAATATTTTATTTATTCAATATGTGTAATACACGGGGTACTAACATAGTTATTGAATATATTAAAAAAGTAAAGGGTAACTGATACGACTAAATATATGATTCAGAAAAAAAAGGAATCAATGTAACACGAACATAGAGATTATTTGTTTAATTTTTTTTATAATTATAATTTTATTTCAGAAATTTTCCACAAGAATTGTTGTTAAGCGTAGACTTGCAAGTCTTTGACTTAAAACACACGGCGATTCATTTCATGTCATGATTATGGTCTCAAATTTGATTATTTCTTGAAAAAAATTGGTCTACTTTTGATTTTTCTATTTCCATATATCTTAATCTTTGACAAGAAATATTATATATCTTTTTCTTAAATGAAAACAAGATTGTATGAACGTAACTGAAAGTTGAATGATTCAAATTGTCATTATTTAGTGACTAATGAAATGAAGAAGTTGTGCAAGATACACATTACCTTTCCACTAAGCCCTAAAACTTGCAAGTTTTCATAATCAATTTTTTTCTTGTATGTGTTAATTCTTTTACAGTGTTACTTTCTTATCATACAAGATGCATACTTTGTAGTTATTTATTTTATTTTTTACATGTAAAATCGTAATATTTTATAATCATGTGTCCAAAATCCATTTTTTATAGAAAAAAATATTTTATAAGTTTTTTCCATGCATTAAATTAATTCATAACACATAGATTCTAAGTTGATGTTAAAAATAAATCAATTAATTTCATGAATTAATATTAGTAGTTTTAGGATATGTTTAAAAAAATATAATATTCTAAGTTTTAGGCAAAAAAATATCCTTTAACTTAAAGATATACGAAGGAGGGGTTGGGACTTGGGACTTATATTTATTTTTTTAAGCTTGTATATTACACACATTAAATAAAAATAATATTAAGTTTTATACTAGATGGTTAGTAACAAAGATCGATTTTATAATTAAGGAAGAGGAGATAAAAAGCAAAATAACTTTTTTAAAACATGACAAATTATATATTCGGTGAAGAAAGAGAATAGAAAAAATAAATGATAGTAACAAAGATTTAGAAGTTAAGAAAAAGAAATGACAAACCTATTTATTGGGTTCAAATGAACATCCACAACGTTATTTATTAGCGGTGACTCTATTGATCGTCAATGTACAGGATTGAACATTAATGACTATGAATAACCCTAATTAACCGGTCACAACCCTAATTGACTACTAAGGACTGTAATTAATAATCCCAATGAATTATCAATTACCATACTTGACCTTACTTAATCATTAATCTATTATATATTTCCTCAAAATTGTAGACTGTGCGTTGCCAATAAAAAACTGAATATTAGTGTAACAACCCTCAACATAACATCAACCAAATAAAGGAAATTCTAATAATTTGAAAGATTCCATCACAAACCATAACGGTCAACCATTTGAAGGAAATGGAGCAAGGGATGGATGATATGATAAAGACAACTACCATATGTGATTACAGTTCGCTAAGAATGAGGATAAAAACCAGTCTACTTGATTAATGTGTTAGATGACTAACCATTAAAGATTGATACATGCATGATGACTTAGTATAATTGCGAATCGCCACCCTACCCTTAATGGTCTACTACCGATGATGTGGATTAGTCACATCGATAATCGACACGTGACATGAAGACTCGTGAACCCTAAGGCAGTCACAAATCATGGAGAGCTTGCTTAGCGGTCTGTGAAGGACTTCAAATTTAGCCTATAAATAGGAAAGTTCCATTGAACTTTTCAGAAAAAATCTCTAAATTCACATTTTCTCTAAAACTATAACTATTCCATACACATTTATACCTATAGTACTGCTGCTAGGTTCATCCCGAGGTTGGTATAACGAGGTGTTGTACATTCAAAACAAAGATTGACAACACTAAAAGCGAGGTGCTATCCAACTTATGAGAAATCTTAGAGGCTCATTTTGCAACCATTTTGCCAAGGTGAATACATTTAATATATTCAAAATCGAAAAAATAACTTTATGATTACATAAATATGTTAAACACATTTTATTGCCGAAGGTAACGTCTACACCAGAGATATATGTATAGTAGACATCATTTAATTTGAAACAGGTTATATGAAACACCTCGAGTACCTGGATACCTACTATGTCTACAAGGGGTGATGTCTACATCGATGGATACCCTACGACATTCACCCCTTGAAATACCTTGGGTCCAGGGTCCCATCGTCCCTTATGTATGTGTTCATCACTGTCTACAGTTGATCAATTTTTGCTTGTAAGTTTTGATTTAATTTGAATGAGATTATATGAAAATATCTTTATGTCATTAAATTCCTGGTAATACCCCATTTAGACTATAGTTTATAAGTGAGATGTTATTAGATATTCACTTTATTACATTTATTTTCTTACTAATAATCCGAGTTGTTCAATCAAAGTTTCTACACGCTGTCACTTTTAAGCTCATGGATTGATCCTAATTGAAAATCAGCTAAAAACATTAAAATTTCACAAACTGCTAGCATGGGAAAGAGCCGATCATTTTGCGTAATATAAAATTTCATAAATGTCCACGACCATGACCGCTACCACAATCATGACCACGTTTGTAACCATGACCACGTTTGTAACCATGACCACGCTTGTAACCTTGAACACCTCCACGACTTCCACATTGTTCATTATATGTCGCCACATTCTTTACTTGGAATGGGGTTTTAGCAGTCGGACGGGTCTCATGATTTTTCATTAGTAGCTCATTTTTTTGCTCGGATACAAGTAAACATGATAATGGGACACTATATTTAGTGAAACCCTTTTCATGATATTGTTGTTTCAACAATATATTGGCATGAAAAGTAATGAATGTTTTATTCAGGATCTCCTTATCAATGATATTTTCACCATATAGAATCAATTGTGTGGTGATTCTAATCATTTTGGAGTACAAGACTTGAAGTTTGCAATCTTAAGTGAAGCTATTCATAACGAGCACTTGGCAATATTATCTTGTTTTTTTGATGGAAATATCTTTTCTTTAATTTGGTCCATAGGACAAGTGAATCTTTGATTGTGAGGTATTCAGTTTTTAAAGCATCATGTATATATGATGACGTAAAAATATCATTGCCTTTGCTTTATCTTGTTTGGTGGTTTTATTTTCTTCTTTGATGGTATCACCAAGATTATTAGAATTCAAATGTATTTCGGTATCTAACACTCATGACAAATAGTATTTTCCACTAATATCTAAAGGCACAAATTCAAGCTTTGCACGATTTGACATGATAAAATATATTATCACAAAACATATGAATTAATGTGTGTAGTTCAAATTATAAAAATTAAATTAAATATGAACACTAAATACATTGGTAATAATACAATGTTATGAGATACGAACTGTAACACAAAAAAACAATTTTTTCTAATAGTAAATTATTCATTTATTATTATTCTTTTATAAATTTTTTTAAATAACTTCACATTTATTCTTGAATTTATTATATGTATGATAACTTCACATTTCATCAAATATTAGATTATTTGATATTTATCCATGAGATTATTATATTTTATCATAATTTCACATTTCATAAAATAACTCAATGAATAATATTTCTTATACAACAAACACACATCTCATGAAATTTGTTTTTCTAACATCTCAACTTGTTAAACTATTAAACATAATTGTAAAAATAGTGGAGTTCACAAAAGATTGACAAACCACAAGTTATGAAAAAAAAATAATATTTCTTAAATAATATTAGTATTGAATAATGGTCAAAAGAAAGATTCAATAAGTTAATATGATAATTGTATGAGTTTTTAATGAATATGATAAAACACATTGTTTTAATATGATTATAACCAAATCATTTTTATATATTGAGATAAAAACAATATAAACATATGTAAACATAAGTAAAGTTTATGGTTAAATTTATTATTCTCCATTGAGTGCTCGAGATATATTAAAGAACATTGATGATCTTACAAAAAAACGAACATTATTTTTATAAAATACATGTCTAATATATATAATAATATCTTTCAATCTATTTGTTAAAATTTGATAAAAAAAATAATTATTGTTATAAATTTCTAAAGTAACCAAAATTGTATGAATTACAATATGGTTTTTGTTGGAAATAATAAAGATAAGAAGAATGAAAATTTAATTAGATGATATTAACTTACATGCTAATATGATCATACTTCAAAAGCGATTTCACGCTGATAACATGTTGAAAACAACACCTATCGGTTATAGAGAAAATAGTGAATAGTGGAGAACGTACAAGAGAATGTGAGAATGTTTTCTTGTGTTTTTTTAACAACTAACCATACATATTTATAGGTCCATGATGTCTTTAGTAATCAATTTTATAAATACAAAAATTATTATGTAAAAGTAACCAATAAGTGTTTGATGACCACAATACGTTTATTCATAATAATTACATAATATATCTTCTATCTATTATAATAAAAAAAAGTTTTGAGTTGCAATTTGTCATAATATTAGACATTCTAAGCTTAATTTTCCTGCTTTTCTCTCATATTAAATATTTACATTGACTACTAATTATATTATTTATTTATTTTAATATTAAAATAGTTTTTAATAAATTAAAAGAGTTCTTTTCATAAATATAACTTTTAAAGAAACAATCTTTTATATAACATAAGTAATTTTTTAAAATACCAAACTTTTTTAAAAATACAAAATATTTAAAATCAATGTTTTTAGAAATTAAATTTTGTATGAACCATAAAAAAAATTTATTAAAATTTTTTTTCAAAAATGAAATTTTTTTTAAATTTTTTCATTTTGAATGAATTTTTTAAATTTTTTTTAGAATTTAAAATTTTAAAACAAAAGTTCAAAGAAAATAATATCATTGTTTTTTATTTATTTATAGGTAATACATAATTTTAATTATATAATATTTCAAAATATCATTTTATAATTAATAATTTTGTACTACTATTTATTTAATATATTATTTATTCAAACCGTATAATATACGGGGTACTAACTTAATTATTATTAGGGGTAACTGATACGATAGTGAAATATATGATTCAGAAAAAAAAGGAATCAATGTAACACGAACATAGAGATTATTTGTTTAATTTTTTTTATAATTATAATTTTATTTCAGAAATTTTCCACAAGAATTGTTGTTAAGCATAGACTTGCAAGTCTTTGACTTAAGACACACGGTGATTTCATTTCATGTCATGATTATGGTCTCAAATTTGATTATTTCTTGAAAAAAATTGGTCTACTTTTGATTTTTCTATTTCCATATATCTTAATCTTTGACCAGAAATATTGATTTTATATATCTTTTTCTTAAATGAAAACAAGATTGTATGAACGTAACTGAAAGTTGAACGATTCAAATTGTCATTATTTAGTGACTAATGAAGTGAAGAAGAAGTGCAAGATAATATTACCTTTCCACTAAGCCCTAAAACTTGCAAGTTTTCATAATCAATTTTTTTCTTGTATTTGTTAATTTTTTTACTGTGTTACTTTCTTATCATACAAGATGCATACTTTGTAGTTATTTATTTTATTTTTTACATGTAAAATCGTAATATTTTATAATCATGTGTCCAAATTCCATTATTTATCAAAAAAATATTTTATAAGTTTTTTCCATGCATTAAATTAATTCATAACACCTAGATTCTAAGTTGATGTTAAAAATAAATCAATTAGTTTCGTGAATTAATATTAGCAGTTTTAAGATATGTTTAAAAAAATATAATATTCCAAGTTTTAGGCAAATTAAAAAAAAAAATATCCTTAAACTTAAAGATATACGAAGTAGGGGTTGGGACTTATATTTATTTCTTTTAAGCTTGTATATAACACACACTAGATTAATAACACACTTGTACTACATGGGTTGAATCAATAAAAATAATGTTAAGTAAAAAGATTCGTAAGTTATAATATTGTTGATAATATTTTGCATGTTGATTTTAATTTGCATTCTATTTGTAACATTATCTACTTCTAATATTAGAAGTCTTTTTCTATCAATTTTTATAACTCTAAATAGTGTATTATGTGAAAATAAATAAACTTAAATAATAAACAAATACAATAAATCATGCGAATGAATACTTGAAATTCATAAGAATCGTAAGACTTCTTTCTACATAATATTTGATATTATGTTGGTAACTATAATTAAAATAAAGAAACAGAAACATCAATTTCTGTATATAAAACTTCGAGAAAAAGATATGATAATAAGAAATCAAGTTGTCGAAGGTCCCCAAAGGCATATATAATTAAAAGTTTTAAACAATAAATTGTTTAAGATATATAATATAAAGTTAAAAGTTTCATATCTTAAAATTCACAAAAGATTTGTTAATATAATATATCAAAAGCAATTTTCTTTTTTCTCAATTCAACCTAGATCAAACCGAGTGCTCATTTCGTAACATAGCTTTTCTTACAATAAAAAAATCTTTTGGCAATTTGTACAAAACATAAATCATAGTACCACTATAAAATTTTCGACCATTAGTGGCGACTATTGTACGAAACATAAATCATAGTACCGGTCTCGGAATCGTTTATGAAAAATCGACTGAATGCCACCCTCTATCTGAGCGCGTTCACGATCTCGCAAAATCTCATTAAAGTCAAAGCATCGCTACATTTAAGTTAAACAAATAAAAAGTTAGTTAAGTAAAAACAAATAACAAACATTTAACTTATAAAACGTTATCGTCATATGCTCTTCCAAGACATTTTTCTAAGCATCGGAAAGATTATCATAAGAACGTATATTAAAAGGATAATTAGCCTCCATGCATATCCCCACCTCGCGAACAAACATTATTAAGTTCATCGATGGGGGGTATACGTGGCAACTCTATCAAAAGTGAGAGATAAAGGTCCATCTTTTTCGCCATCTCGTGCTGTAGTTTTTTGTTTTTCGCCTTTCCTCTTGTTTTTCGAGAAGACGTACCTGCAATTATAATAAAAATTCATTAGTTACAATAATTGAATCAACATTGTAAATAAATAAATTATAATAATAATTACCATCCAATGCGTGACTTTTGGGAACGCCAAATGAAGGAAATGGTGGATCACCCGCGCCGTCACGTCCATGACTCATGACATCAGCCATGAGGTATACCAAAACAATCCATAGTGATATCATCTCTTGAAATTCTTTGAATGAATTGCAATATTATTGAAATTGTTTCAAGTAAGGTTATGTTTCGTTTGATGTTTCAAGTAATTTCTTATTTTTGTTAATTATAGCTAACTATTTTTGTTTCTCACAAAGTAAAGTTTAAACTAACACTAGTGGAATGTTATTTGGCTCATATAAATAAGAGCAACCAACTAAATATCAACATCTTAACATCTTTCAACCATTAAACAAATAATCTACACCAAATGCTCAAATACATCTAAACAATTTTCAACAAATTTTTAACTAACTAAATAGCAAAACTAAATAGCATATACTATACACAAATACCTAAATCCATTTCTCAAATCCATTTAAACAAATAGTATCCATCAAATTCCCAATACACAAAATACATCACTAAATACATAAATACATTTCATGTTTCATTTGATGATTTAGGTAATTTCTTATTTTTGTTCATTATAGCTAACTAAACATCAACATCTAAACATCTTTCAACCAATTAAACAAAAAGTCCATATCAAATACCCAAATACACCTAAACTCAACTAAATTTTAAGCATCAAAATCTATTTATCAAATCCATAACAAGTTCTATACATCAAATGCCCAAAATATTTAAATCCATCTCACTAGTTCACCATCTTGAATAATTTTTTATTAAAACCTAAAAATTACACAAATCCTTAACCAAATATTATTCAACCTACTAAATATAAAAATCTAAACATGTTTCAACCATAAATTAACATAAACAAACATAAATTTATGTTTAAACAAAAAATAACTTACCTTCTAAGTTGTGTTGAAGGCAACAAAAGGTAGACAAAAGAGGCGGCCGACATTGGTCGAGGTCCACGGTAGCAGCAACGACGGGAGCAGCAGTAGGTTTACGGTGGTGGTCGGAGGTTGAGGGTGAGGTCGAGAGGGTGAGCTCGAGGGTGAGTTCAAGGGTGAGGTCGAGAGATGGTGGTGGTCGAAGGTTGAAGGATAGTGGTGGCCGAAGGTTGGCAAGGTGGTGGGTGGAATGGTGGTCGTGGAGTAGTGGTCGCAAGAATGGTGGCTGGCGGGAAGGATGGTGTGGGTATGGGTGTGGTGTGGAGGGAAAGAGGGAAAGTGGAGACAGATAAGGTTTTAATGGATCTCCTATCAATAGCGGCGATATGTCGCCGCTAATAGTGTCGCCGCTATTGGTCAATGTACGATATTATTCTGACCGTTAGATCTATAATATTATCAACGGCCAGATCTGAGTGAATAAACATCAAGCGGATCGGGAATCAATAGCGGCGACATGTCACCGCTAATAATGTTCCCGCTAATGATGCTTATCGCCGTTAATAGTGTCGTCGCTATTGATCAAATTTCTTGTAGTGTACAAATTGTGTCTCATAAATTTATTTTTCAAAACTTGATTTCCTTTTTTGTGCAATCAATGGCATAAATTGCATTCAATTTTGATTTTTGATCTTTTTTTAAACCTCTCTAAATTGGAAATGTAACAAAAATTTGACTTTACTCAAATGAACTATAACAAAAAATGAGGTTACTAACATTTTTAAGCGGGAAATTAAAGATTTAAGGGCCTAGAAACATGACACGTGGCACTAAGCATATTGTTTTATTAATAAGTATAGATTAAATAAAAATAATATTAAGTTTTATACGATATTGTTAGTAACAAATATCGATTTAATAATTAAGAAAGAGAAGATAAAAAGCAAAATAACTTTTTTAAAACGTGACAAATTATTTCTTCGATGAAGAAAGAGAATCGAAAAAATAAATGATAGTAACAAAGATTTAGAAGTTAAGAAAAAGAAATGACAAACCTATTTATTAGGTTCAAATGAACATCCACAGCGTTATTTATTAGTTGTGACTCTATTGATCGTCAGTGTACATGATTGAACATTAATGACTATGAATAACCTTAATTAACAGGTCACAACCCTAATTGACTACTAAGGACTCTAATTAATAATCCTAATGAATTATCAATTACCATACTTGACCTTATTTAATCATTAATCTATTATATATTTCCTCAAACTTGTAGATTGTACGTCGCCTATAAAAGACTGAATATTAGTGTAACAACCCTCAACTTAACATCAACCAAATAAAGGAAATTCTAATAATTTGAAAGATTCCATCACAAACCATAACGGTCCACCATTTGAAGGAAATGGAGCAAGGGATCGATGATATGATAACGACAGCTACCATATGTGATTACACTTTGCTAAGAATGAGGATAAGTCACATTGATATTCGACACGTGACATGATGACTCGTGAACCCTAAGGCAGTCACGGATCACGGAGAGTTTGCGTTGCGGTCTGTGAAGTACCTTAAATTTAGCCTATAAATAGGAGAGTTCAATTGAACTTTTTAGAAAAATATCCTTAAATTCACATTTTCTCTGAAACTATACCTACTCCATACACATTTATACCTATAGTACTACTGCTAGGTTCATCCTAAGGTTGGTATAAGAGGTGTTGTACTAGGTTCATCCTAAGGTTGGTATAAGAGGTGTTGTACATTCAAGACAAAGATTGACAAATTGAAAGTGAAGTGCTATCCAACTTATGAGAAATCTTGGAGGCTCATTTTGCAACCATTTTGCCAAGGTGAATACATTTAATATATTCAAAATCAAATACATAACTTTATGATTATGAAAATGGTATTAATATGTTATACACATTTTATTGCCGAAGGTAATATCTACACCAAAGGTATATGTATAGTAGACAACATTTAATTTAAAAGAGGTTATATTAAACACCTCTAGTACCTAGATACCCTACAATTTCTATAAGGTGTGATGTTTATATCGTTGGATATCTTTCGACATTCACCCCTTGAAACACCTCGAATCCTTTCATCCCCAATGTATGTGTTCATCGTTGTCTACAGTTGAACAAGTTGAACAATTTAGCATGTAAGTTTTCATTTACTTTGAAAGAGACTATATGAATATATCTTTATATCATTAAATGTCTCGTAATACCCTATGTAGACTACAGTATATGAGTGAGATATTATTAGATGTGCATTTTATTATGTTTATATTCTTACTCATAAGCGAAGTTGTTCAATCAAAGTTCTTACACGTTATCGCTTTTCAGCTCGTGGGATTCATCCTAATCGAAAATCAGCTACAAACATTAAAATTTCATAAACTATTAGCATGGGGAAGAGTCAATCATCCTGTATAATATAAGTTGAAGTTCTCTTGATGATGCTCGGGCTCATCTCAATGTCATCCAAGGACATCTTGCTCTTGAGGCTGCCAATGCCTCAAGGACGACATAACCGGTTACGCCAAATGATAAAGTTTTCACGGTTCACAAAATTATAGTTTATAGCTACATTTAATTCGATTGCAAATATTTTTTTGTAGTATAAAACGGAGGCAAATGCGGGCGACATTTCTAAATTTTGTTTTTCATCCGCAATTATTTTAGTAATATGAAGGTATTCTCATGTCCATCGCATGTAGTCTCAACATGATATTCATTTATACGAATAATTTTGAAACTTATAAGATTTGTTCGAGACAATGGAGAAAATTACATGATGTTAATTTTAAATTGTGTTCCACGTCGTAACACTATGGAATCTCCTCCAAAACCTTCAATTAATTTTGTATGACCAGATATAGTATTAATGTTTGCCTTTTGTATAATTAAATTTGAGAAGTATTTTCTTTTCTTAAGAATTGTATAAGTAGTTGTACTATCGATAAGACAAAAATCTTCATCATTAATGGAAAGTTTTGTTAAACACTTCATTTGCTTCAAAACAAGAAAAGAATTTTATAAATAAAATATTTCATAATTTTCTTCTAAATAACATAAAAAACAAAACGCATAACTATAATTTACATGTAAGGAAAACTGCAAGCATTTAACTAATTTGTATCAGTAAGGAAATCACCCGCATCCATATGACTTGTATCAATAAGAAAATCATTAACATTGATATGAGTTGTATCATTAAAGTTTTATGACCATCCGAGATATCAATATTATCATCCTCATATGTGATTTTTGTCTTAATTTCTTTTCCTTTTTCTTTATTGGTTTGTTGGTATACCTCCACCAAGTGTTCAGGCATACGACATGTACATATCTAATGATTATCATTTCCTCAACGATAGCATACAATTGGTGGGGTTCAAGTTTTATTTTTATTCCGTTCATCCTTAGATTTCTTTCCAATTCCATGGGACTTATGGTGGATTGTTGTGTTCTTAAAATTGAACACCATGATAATTTCCTCGACTATTTCCAAGTCCACAACCATGACCATTACCACAATCATGACCACGTTTGTAACCATGACCACGTCCATGACTTCCACTTTGTTCATTATATGTCACCACATTTGTTTTTGGGAATGGGGTTTTAGCAGTCGGACGGGTCTCTTGATATTTTATTAGTAGCTCATTGTTTTGCTCGGCTACAAGTAAACATGATAATGGGACACTATATTTAGTGAAGCCCTTTTCACGATAGTGTTGTTCCAACAATATATTTGAGGCATGAAAAGTAAAGAATGTTTTTTCCATTATCTCCTTATCTGTGGTATTTTCACCATATAGAAGCAATTATGAGGTGTTTCTAATCATTACCGAGTATAATACTTGAAGTCTTGCAATTTTAAATGGAGCTATTCATACCGAGCTCTTAGCAATATTATCTGTTTTTTTATGGGTATATCTCTTCTTTAATTTGATCCATAGGACAAGTGTATATTTAAAGTGAGGTATTCATTTTCTAAAGCATCATGTATACGATGACGTAAAAATGTCATTACCTTTGCTTTATCTTGGTTTGTGGTTTCATTTCCTTCTTTGATAGAATCACCAAAAACCCAACTTTATCTAATAGTAAATTATTCATTTATTATTATTACTTTTTGTTAATTTTTTTTTACATAACTTCACATTTATTCATGAGTTTATTATATTTATGATAACTTCACATTTCATAAAATATTAGATTATTTGATATTTATCAATGAGTTTATTATAACTTATCATAATTTCACATTTCATAAAATAACTTAATGAATAAAATTTCTTATACAACAAATACACATCTCATAAAATAATGTTTTTCCAACATCTCAACTTGTGAAACTATAAAACATAATTGTAAAAATAATGAAGTTTACAAAAGATTGACAAACCACAAGTTATGAAAAAAAATATAATATTAACCTTTTTTCTTAAATAATATTAGCATTAAATAATGGTCAAAGGAATGTTCAATAAGTTAATAAGATATTTATATGAGTTTTTAATGAATCTGATAACTCATTTTGTTTTAATATGATTATAATAAAATCATTTGTATATAACGAATTAAAAAATATAAACATATTTAAACATATGTAAAGTTGATGGTTAAATTTATTATTCTCCATTGAGTGTTAGAGACATATTAAAGAACATTGATGATCTTACAAAAAAATAAACATTATATTTATAAAATACGTATCAAATATATATAATAATATCTTTCAATCCATTTGTTAAAATTTGAAAAAAAATATTTATTGTTATAGTTTTCTAAAGTAACCAAAATTGTATGAATTACAATATGGTTTATGTTGGAAATAATAAAGATAAGAAAAATGAAAATATAATAAGATGATACTAACTTACATGCTAATATGATCATAAGCCAAAAACGATTTCATGCTAATAACATGTTGAAAACAACACCTATCAGTTGTAAAGAAAAGAGTGAAGAGTAGAGAACAATAGAATATGATCGAAAAGAGTGAAGAGTAGAAAACAATAGAATATGAGAATGTTTTCTTGTGTTCTTCTTAACAGCTAACCATACATATTTATTAGTACATGATATCTTTAGTAGTCATTATTATAAATACAAAAATTATTAAGTAAAAATAACCTATAGGTGTTTGATGACCACAATACGATTATTCATAATAATTACTTAATTATTAAAAATATTAAAAAAGTAAGGAATAATTGATACGACAATGAAATATATGATTAAAAAAAAAGGAATCAATGTATCATGAACATAGAGATTATTTGTTTAATTTACTTTTTTTTATAATTATAGTATTATTTCAGAAATTTTCCACAAGAATTGTTTTTAAGCATAGACTACGGCGATTTCATTTCATGTCATGATTATGGTCTCAAATTTGATTATTTCTCGCAAAAAAATTGTCTACTTTGATTTTTCTATAATTCTATTTCCATATATCTTAATCTTTGATGAGTAATATTGATTTGAAACAGGGTTATTTGATTTAAATACTCTCAACTATTGGAAACTGGCCGCTGCCACCCCCAAGTATCATTTTGGCGAATATAACTCGCAAGTAAACACTTCGGTGTTTGTATCACCCGGTGTTTGTCAAAACCCTAACAAATGAGCTAATTTATTTTGGTTATTGTGTCAAATAAATAAGCTCATTATGTCATATACGTTCATTGTATCATATATTTTATATCATTTGTTAGGGTTTTGACAAACGGCGGATGATCGATACAAACACCGAAGTGTTACTTGGGAATTATATTCGCTAAAATGATACTTGGTGGTGGCAGCGGTCAATTTCTAATAGTTGGGAGTATTTAAATCCATTAACACTTTTAAATATCATTTTCTTAAATGAAAACAAGATTTTATGAACGTAAGTGAAAGTTGAACGATTCAAATTGTTATTATTTAGTGACTGATGAAATGATGATGTTGTGCAAGATACATATTACCTTTCCACGATAAATATAAGTTTTTATAATCAATATTTTTCTTGTATGTGCTAATTTTTTACGGTGTTACTTTCTTATCATCCAAGATGCATGCTATGCAGTTATTTATTTACATGTAAAATCATAATATTTTGTCCATAATCTTTCAAGATGCATACTTTTAAAGTGTTACTTTCTTATTATCCAATACGGGTCAAGTATAATACGTTTTCTTTCAATAGTATAAATTTCAATTAATTTATGTTAGTTTCAGGCCCAAGATCATACACTCACAAACTCTATATTTACTGATTTAACTTGCTCATATGAATATTTAACTTGCTCATATCATTCATACTTAAAAGACTTACATAAATAGGCAAACATTAAACATGTAAACATGGGTTAGTGCTTCTACAAAATAATCTCACTACTTAGCACCCACTACTATACTTTTTAGACTATTTCATACTAAAATTGTTGCATAAATTAAATAAAACACATGACTTAATACTAAACCGGTGACCCGTAACTTGATCCGACTTGACCCAATCAAGATTAACCCAATATTCACCCCTTTAATCTTGATCTCGGTTCTCCTTTCTCTTGCTTCTTTCTTCTTTCTTGCTTATCTTGCTCTTTCTTTCTATACCCGGTACCAGTTTTCTTGCTAATCTTGCTACTTTCTTGCTTGATTCGACTCTTTTTTGCTTGCTTACTTCGAATCATCTTGCTTGCTATCTTTCTTACTTTCTTGCTGCTCTTACTCTTACTCTTGCTTGCTGTATCTTGCTTGACTGAACCAATTCATCTTGCTCTTGCTAACTTGCATACTTTCTTGCTCTTGCTACTCGAACTACACATGTCTCGGATGTTGCTTCTTGCTATACGAACTTAACAGGTTAAATTTCTTGCTTTAATTAATTTTAGCCATGTGTTAGACCTGCTTGCCTGCTTTGTTTACATTTCTTCTTCAATTAAAATCGTGAATACGAGAGCTGCTTGTGTGCTTCACCTACATGCTTATTTCTTTACTTTTTCAACCTTGGATCTATAAACCTTCCATTTCTTTCAATTTAAATCTCATCATCTACTTTTTTACTCGTCTTCTACCATGACCTGCCTTCTCTCTTCCAATCATTTGTTGTCTTCAGCCCCGCAGCCGAGGGCTGCTCTTCTTACCGTTCCCGACTCTCAAACCGACTTTCTCTTCTAACTTTGCGTTCTGATACCAAATGTCGATTTCAGGCCCAAGATCATACACTCACAAACTCTATATTTACTGCTTTAACTTGCTCATATCATTCATACTTAAAAGACTTACATAAATAGGCAAACATAAAACATGTAAACATGGGTTAGTGCTCCTACAAAATAGGCTCACTACTTAGCACCCACTACTCTACTTCTTAGACTATTTCAAACTAAAATTGGTGCATAAATTAAAAAAACCACATGACTTAATACTAAACCCGTGACCCGTAACTTGACACGACTTGACCCAATCAAGATTAACCCAACAATTTACGGTTCAACATGAATTTAGTTTAGAGACAAGTAGGGTCGACTGTTAGTATATACTTTATCACATTACATACGATTCAGCCGCAACGCGCGTCTGGTAAAACTAGTTACACCATTAATTCAAGTTTTGGTTTTTCCACGCAAGGGGTGCGTAGACTCATTTGTGGGTCTCTCATTTATATATAAACAACCCTTTACATTCATTTTCTGCAATAATCCCATCCGTTTTTACAAAACATGAAGCTCTTTCTAGCTTACCTGCATCCACTCATTTTCCTTTCATTAACAGCAATATCACCTGCACTTGCCAAGTACGCTAAAACCGGGTGTAGTGATAAGTGCGGAAACGTGACGATTCCATACCCTTTTGGAATCGGTGCGGGTTCTTCTATCAATCAATGGTACGTCGTTGATTGCAACTCGTCTAAGCCATATCTACCTGCACTTAACCACCTGCAAGTCTTGGGTGTGAACCTGGAAAATCTACGTCGTTGATTGCAACTCGTTTAGCCTTTGTATATTTATTTTTCTGTTCTCTAATATAAAACTTCCTCTTACAGATGTATTCCAACACATTGAAACACGAATTTCTATGAGTGCAATTGTAGGTAATGTCTTTTCTTTGCGCTTATTGTAAGCAGATCTTCTGCTTTATAAATTTATTATTAAACTGTTTTTAATTTTATACAATTATTTATTTTAACCTTCATGATATGACCACTTCATTGTTAACATTTCATCCATTTCATTTCCAGCATTAGTGAAGGCTCCACAAGATATCATATTTCTTATTAGCTTAGAAACCCGTGTAAAAACACGGGTTGAATTGAATACCAAATTAATAGTTAGGAATTAATATTTAGAAATTATATTATAAATTTAGATAAATATTATTCGAATTACGTATAATCAACTACCTAAAGTAATAAAAGTAATAATGTGATAACAATTTTTTTTTAATGTTCGTTTTAAAAAACCTTGTTAAAAATGATTTTTAAAAATTCCATTTTTTTGGATTTGTTTTTTAAATATCATTTAAAAATAGTTCTTTCTATTAAAAAATCACATATATTTATTATTGAAGAAATTATATAGTTTTTTAAAAAATGTGTTTTATAATTTAGAAATTTAGAAAGAATATATACAAGATCTTTAGCATTTAATATAATTATCAAATTGCTACCTTTTTATGCTAATGACATGTGGCATGTAGGATGTGAAAAGATAACATGTTGCAATGATGGTGTGAAAAGATGACATTTGGCAAAATTTTTATTTTGCTTTATTAGTATAAATGTAAAATCAAAATTACACGTTGATTTGGTTTTGCTCGCACGTATAATTATCATTGCGGGGCTACTTATTCTTGCTGCAATTGCTTATCTATTACGAATAGTAATAAAAAAGTCAAAAAAAAGGAGGCAAAGAAAGAGATTTTTTAAACGCAACGGTGGTTTACTTCTAAAACAACAAGAAGAAGCTGATCCGTCTTTAGTTGATAAAACTATACATTTCACGTCACGTGAATTGCAGAAAGCCACTTGACAACTTCAATGAAAATAGAATTCTTGGCCGAGGAGCTCAAGGTACAGTTTACAAAGAGATGTTAGTGGATGGAAGGATTGTAGCTGTGAAGAAATCAAAGATAGTTGATGAAAGCCAGTTAGAACAATTCATCAACGAGATGGTTGTTCTTTCCCAAATCAATCATAGGAATGTGGTCAAACTATTAGGATGTTGCTTAGAGACAGATGTCCCCCTCCTTGTGTCAGAGTTTATTCCAAATGTAACCTTATATGATCAGCTTCACAACGAAACTAACGAACTTCCAATTTCTTTGAACATGAGATTACAAATAGCTACTGAAGTTGCTAGAGCACTTGCTTACTTGCACTCATCAACTTCCATTCCTATATACCATAAAGACATTAAAATCACTAACATACTTTTGGATGAAAAATACAGAGCTAAAGTTTCCGAATTTGGAACGTCAAGGTTTGTCTCAATAGACCAAACTCATTTGACTACCTTAGTCAAAGGTACGTTCGGCTACCTTGATCTTGAGTATTTTCAATCTAGTCAGTTCACTGAAAAGAGTGATGTTTATAGCTTTGGAGTTGTTTTGCTTGAACTATTAACAGGAGAAAGACCAATTTCTCTAACTAAATTCGGTGAAAATAGAAGTCTAGCGACACATTTTATGTTGGCAATGAAAGAAGGGCGTGTTATGTCTATCTTTGATGCATCGGTGTTTAAAGACGATACGAGGGATGAGCTTCTCACTATTGCTAACCTAGCAATGCGATGCTTAAATATGAATGGAAAGTTTAGACCAACAATGAAAGAAGTTGCTATAGAGTTGGAAACCATACGAAGGTCGCACACTCCCTCTACCGTTCCAACAAATACCGTTCCCGTGGTGTATGGAGAGGAATTATCAATACTAACTTATAGGCAATCATCATCAACATTCTTGAGTTTCAATGATAGCATTAGTCAATGATGTAATGTTTATGTTGTCATGAAGGATATGTAATAGTATTAAGTTTATGTCATCACAAGTAGGTTAAGTTCAGGAAGGTAAAGCACTTTCATTCTTCCATAAACAAATACTTTATTTTCTTTTAATAGTGGATAAATGTGCAATCTGAGCAGAAGTCAAACTTATTTTAATTGGGTTATTAGATTTTAATAATCTCAACTTTCATTTATCGGTCGAGATTAATCTCAGCTCAATAAATGTTTACAAACACTCTCAACTTCTAGCCTATTTTTCTCTAACGATCTTTTTCTAACTAAGACTTAATAGCGTTAGTTTTTTTGATGACGTGAACTACTTATATAGCCAAAACACTAAGCAGAAAGTTGAAATCAACCATCAGGTCCGTCAATCTAAAACTTCTACACCCTAAAACCCGTCAATCCTCACCTCTTTATCTGAACCGATTGACTTGTTGGATGTAGATTTCAGATGACGGCAGCGATGTGAAAAATGGCTCAAAGTTGGTCTAATATCCTGAGTTGGGATTTGGGATTAATTCTGGGGGTTAACTCTTAGTTAGTAAGGGATAATTAAAGAAAAATAATTTTTATAACTTGTATTGAGTGTGTGTAAATATTTCTTGAGTTAGGATTAATTTCGGCTAATAAATAAAAGTTGAGATTATTAAAATATAATAACCCATTTTAATTAGAAGCATAGTGTTATATCTTGTAATTTCTGAATTTATTTAGGCTCTCGTTGAATCTCCTCCGCTATGCTCCGTTGCTAATCTGCCATCCTTGCGAATGATGTTTCTAAATGATGCCCATATTATCGATCTCGAGAAAATCAAATCTTAATTTCCTTTTGTTTGAAGTATGAGGCACGTAAAATAAAAACAAATGATAGATATTCAGGTACGTCGATCTTTGACGTGATCTTCAGTCTAACACTGTTTTTGTTTTTGTGTATGTTATATTGATAATTTTCATATCAAAATTGTCTGATATGGTGGGGTTAATGCACCTCCAAATGACGGATGGCACGCGTTAGAGAAGCAATGTTTTCAGAACCGGATCGGACGTCGAACCGGACGTCTTACTGGTTTGGTGGTCGGACTGGATTTAAGAACCAGATGACGTCATAATTATATATATACTATATTATATATATAGTTATATATAATTAAATATAAGTAATTTATATATGTATTTTATAGTTATATATAAAACTTAACTATATTTTTATATCCAACACACTAATTTATGGTTCAACACCCCGTTTTTACCCATTAAAATAAAAAAAATAAATAAATAAATAAATACAAAAACCGGTCCGAACCGGTCCGGTTTCCCGGTCCGACCACCGGTTCGGGACTAACCGGCCGGTTCGACCAGTCCAAAACGAATCGCACCGAACCGGACCGGCTAGGTGGCCGATCCCCGGTCAAACCGGCCGGTCCGATCCGGTCGTAATAACACTGTGGAGAAGTCATCCGGCCATTCCAACTTCTGATTTTCAATGTTTTCAGAACCGGATCGGACGTCGAACCGGACGCCTTACTGGTTTGGTGATCAGACCGGTCGGTTAGTCCTAGATTGTGGAGAAGTCATCCGGCCATTCCTTTGTATTTCATATCCGCCATTATTAAGTTGCGGCAATGATGAAAAAAAAAGAACCTAGATTGTTTATATTTTTTTAATAAGTTTATGTTTTCACATATATAGTTGAACAAACGGGTTAAGATCAGGAGAGCAAAGTACTTTCATTTTTCAATAAACAAAGACTTATTACTATATCTCAATTATTAAGGTCGGTGTGATTTTACAGTTTTTAAAACCTTTTTTTATAATACTACTAGCTTAAATACGCGTGTATTACACGGGTTGAATTAAAATATTAAATTAAATAGTTAATACGAAAAGATAATTATAAAATACCCATCAACTTTAGTAGTAATACAATTTTCTAGAATTTTAAAAATATATGCTTTAATAAATTAATTGATAATGATAAAAGTTTTAAGTAAAATTATATATCTTATCTTACTACTCTAACAAAAAAGTGACTTGAGATGCCACATGGCAGCACCACAATCATCCTCACTAAAATTTTCTCGCCTCTCTCTCCTCTTAAATAATTACCTTAATTACTAATAATATTATTTAACCTTCTTTCACATTTAATAAATTTAAAAAGAGATCTATTTATTAATGTTATTCTTAAATAAACAATTTTTTATAAAATAATAAATTTTTCTAAACCATAAAACTTTTTTAAAAATACGAAATATTTTATAAATGGTATTTTTAAAAATTCAATTTTTTAAAACAAAAAATAATTAAATTTGGGAGTTATAATAAGGAAATTTTTAAAAATGACATTTTTATACGGTTTGTTTTAGAAAAAAATATTTATTATTTTTTGGAAAAATAGTTAAAAATAAAATTTTAAAAAATTGATATCACTGTTTTATTAGTTATAGTCATTTCTTATACGTAATTTCAGTCATATCATATCTTATCTTATCTTACTACTCTAATAAAAGAGTAACTTGAGATGCCACATGGCAGCACCACAATCATCCTCACTAAAATTTTCCCGCCTCTCTCTCCTCTTAAATAATTACCTTAATTAATAATAATATTATTTAACCTTCTTTCACATTTAATAAATTTAAAAAGAGATCTATTTATTAATGTTATTCTTAAATAAACAATTTTTTATAAAATAATAAATTTTTCTAAACCATAAAACTTTTTTAAAAATACGAAATATTTTATAATTGGTATTTTTAAAAATTCAATTTTTAAAACAAAAAATAATTAAATTTGGGAGTTATAATAAGGAAATTTTTAAAAATGACATTTTTATACGGTTTGTTTTAGAAAAAAATATTTATTATTTTTTGGAAAAATAGTTAAAAATAAAATTTTAAAAAATTGATATCACTGTTTTATTAGTTATAGTCATTTCTTATACGTAATTTCAGTCATATCATATTTTAGAATATCATTTTATTATTAATAAATATTATTATATTAATATTTTATTTATCTAACCCGTGTAATACACGGGTTTACTAAAGCTAGTAGATAAAATTTGAAATAAATTATTAATTTAGTTACTTAAAATAATTGAGTTGCTTAAGTTAAAAATTCAATCCAGTTTTCTAAAATATATAAAAAGTAGTAAAACTATTAATTTATTGCCTAAAATAAGGTAATTAGTTTTGACGGGAAAATAATTGTAAGAATGCATAATATAACGACACATGTCACTATTTATACTCTTTTATTATATAGTATAGATTTCTCAATTATTAGGGTCGGTGTGTTTTTACTTTTTTTTAAACCTTTTTCTATAAGATAAGTATAGAAACTAGCTTACAAGATAAAATGATACAGGACCACAGGTGAAGTGGTTTGTGGCATTTTCTCTCCTGCTTGCAACCCAGGTTCAACCCACATCTATGTACCCACGGCCGGTTGCTATTGACATATCATATTTATTTAATATGTATTTTAATTTAAATTTATTTTATGTATTATTTTCTCTTTATAATATTAAAGGTGGTTTTATTCACTAAACGTTTTCATATCATTTTATATTTAAATTTTCAATTAATAATATAATATAATGAGACTCATTGTATATATGCTTTCTTGTTTTCATGTAAATGACCTGTAAACTCAAGTTCGTTTACATTTTAACATAAATTTTGTTGGGACACGAGCGGGATCACATACAAAACACTTTCGTGCTGATTTTTATGTACATTTGAGTTGGCGTAGGTTTTGATGTAGATTTGTTTGAAAACGAGTGAGGTCAAATATCATATTTTTTCATTGGACGACATAAATTCAACTAACTCTACGTTTCAAAGGAAATTTAGTTCGAAAATGAGTTGGTACAATTATAGTTTATAATTTAATCACCCGCATACGGCATCGCTGCAACGCGTGAGTATATTTACTAGTTTTTATTAATTCTCTATATATAATTTAGAGGGGGATGAATAGTGCCACTATGTCAATACAGTTCGTATATTTGCATTTCTGTTTGTGTTGTTAAGCAACTTGGTGTGTTGGCAAGTGATGTGTAGAGATTTTTATATGTGTTAACATGTTTAAATATATGTTTTTGCGTGTTTATTAATGTGAAACACAATTACTTTGAGAGTTAATGGATTTGTAGACATATGGAGCTAAACGAATGAATTTGGGTGTTTTTCAGGAGTTACAATAGAAGCCAGAAGCTCACCAAGGAAGCAAGACTTGACAAATAAAAGAAATGAATAAAAAGTGAAGGGGGACAGAAATTATGTCCCTCGGGACATAAATTACATCCTTGTGCTGTCAGATACAAAAATTAAGGTTTCTGTGACCTATTTGAAGGGTAAAAAGGGGGCTACGAATTTAAGCCTATCCAACTCAATTCTAATCATACCAATGTCGATTTTTGGAGTCAAGAACACCTACGCATCCGTATTTTCATGCTATTGATTCCTACAACATTTGATTTCAATTCCATGACGACCATGAGAGGCTAAATCACCCATGATCTTCTCCTGGTGTAGGGTTTCTGTTTATAATACTTGTTTAACATTCGTTGTTCTTAGATTGGGTTGAAGTTTTGATTGGCATGTTAAGCAATATGATTTCATTTATTGGTTGATTTCTTTAAATGATTTTTATTTGTTTTGAATCTTAATCTAATTCTCATCAGTTTTTGGTTTCTTTATATCATGAATATCATGAGTGTTAGGTTTTAGTTTTAAAATCAATCAAGTTTATTGCTTTACGATCTTGTTTTCTAAACCAATTCTTAATTCAAAGTTATTTTTAATCAATTTAAATTCTTTGAACTAAAGTTATACTTTACATATTTCTCGTGAATACGACCTTACTTACCCATACTCATATAGGTAAGCTAAGTCGTAAATTTAACTTAGAGTTAATCTTGGTTTTCGTCTCTAAGTTTTGAAAATTATCTTCACTTGAGTACCAACGTTTATTTTGTCTCCATTATTGGCCTGAGTTTTGCAAATCGTTTCTATTTCCGTCCTTTTGACTAACGGTGTTAACTTTTTTCTATTAAGTGATTGTCAAATTACTAAAATATTCAAAACACCATCTTCTTCTGAACCCTCCTCTAGATTTTTGCATCATGAGTTCTATGAACTATGATGCACTCAAACTCATCACCTTCTTCTTCTTCTTTTTCTTCAACATTGTTCTTCTTACATCCGTCATTGACGCACCTGCATTGCACCTTCAAAATGCTAAATCAACCCCACCCAGATCAATTTCAACTCTGTACTCGTGGCCCTCCTCGATTCATACTACCTTGAGCTATTAGAGCTTGTGGAAGAAGCTCTGCTGCTTCAAACCCTAGAGGAAACAGTTTCGAATCATAATATCATCATTTTTGCTCATGATAATGAAGCTTTGGAGAGAAACATGGATCCGGAGTTCAAACGGTTTTTACTTGAACCTAGGAATCTCAAATCGCTCTAGAATTTGCTCTTGTTTCATATCATCCCTACCCGGGTCGGGTCTGGTCGGGTGAATGGGTTAAAGCAAAAGCTCAAGCTCATCACCAAACCCTAGAAGGTGATAACGACAACTGTTTACAGTTAACCCGTACACCCTCCGGCGAGAAGGAAGTCGGAGGTGTCGCAAAACTGACCCGACCTGACAACATAGTCCGACCCGACGGCTAGATCCACGGGATCGAGCGTTTGTTAGTTCCTCGATCGGTACATCAGGAGTTCAACCATAGCCGGAATTTGACCTCCATCTCCGCCGTGCTTTCGGAGGGAGCTCCGGCGGTGGATCCGATGACCCATCGGTTGAAAAAACCAACTGACCTGGTTCCGACCGGAGCTCCACCGGTTCTCCCGATCTACGACGCGATGGCCCACGGTCCCTCCCTAGCTCCGGCGTTGGGTCCCAGCAGCGGCCATCGCCACTTTGACAGTGAGACCCAGGTCAAAGACTTCATCAAAATGCTTCTAGGGACGGTGGTAGTGGAGGTGGTTGCAGGAGGGTGGGGGAAAGAGGTGGTGTTTTGCGGTGGAGAAAGGGAGGGGAGAGAGAGTAGAGATACAAATTGGATGTGAGATGATGAGATTTTTAATAAATTATTTAAGCGCCTAGGGGTATTTTGGTCTTTATAGAAAAGTTTAATAGAAAAAGTTAACATTGTTAGTCAAAATGACGAAAATAGAAACGATTTACAAAACTCAGGCCAATAATATAGACAAAATAAACATTGGTACTCAAGTGGAGACAATTTGAAAAACCAGGGACCAAAACCAAGATTAACTCTTTAACTTATTTTTAAGTAGACTATGACCATCTACATCAGTAAGTTGTTTTTTTTTTCTTTCTTTCTACTGTTGCCATGGGTTAGAGCATCAGGTTTTGTTTTATTTCTTAGTTTTTTTTCCTATGTACATTTTCATTTGTCTTGTTAAGCAGCTTAGTGTGTTGGCAAGTTCTTTGTTTCTTTCTGCTGTTGCTGTGAGTTTGAGCCTCGGGTTTCCTTTTTATTCCTTGGTTTCCCCCCTTTGAACCTGGTTTGACGCATTAACGGGAAACATGCCCTTCCTTCCCTTGCGCCTTACGTGCTTAGTAATTCCCTTCCCATATCTTATGCTGATCAAACCATGTTAAATTTTGCATTACGATTGTGTTTGTGTACGTTGATCGATACCAATCCTTAACAGTACAAAGGCACGCTATTATTTTCATCAATCTTTTTTGTTTTCCTTTTTCTTTATTTACTTTATTTTTTTCTCCTTTTTTACCACTTTCTTTTATTAATATTATATTAAATATTACTAATTTAATTATAACTTTTACTTATAAATTCTCTAACTAGTTTCATAAATATGAATTATATATACTATAACAAATATCAACTGGATCTACAGTGAAATACATGATTTTATGCATGGTGGACAACATCCGAATACATATACAATAAAAGAAGCAGAAGGTGCAATATATGTCTCTCAAATTCATCATATCCACTATGGTTGAATCATTTAGATATTTTTTTAAATAATTATTCATGAACATAAAGTTTATGTATTATGTTAAAAATACGTCATCTATGGTCTTATTAAAATATTTAAAGTATTAATTTAAATCAAATTGGTTTGTTAAAACTTGTATTTCATAAATTTTACATTGTCCTTTTTAGTAGCTTAATCTTGCGTAGCATATATGTCTAAACAATTTAATTTGAAAACATATTACTCTATAATTTAATTTGTTTAACTTTGAACTAAAACTCCAAATTATAAAGAAAAACATAAAAGATAAAATTTTAAATAACTTTTCATTAAAAAATGTTATATAACTAATTTAATTAAAATTTTAGATCATATACGTTCATCGTATCATATATTTTATATTATTTGTTATATGTATTTATCATTTTATTTTACATTTTAGATCATTTTGTGTTATTATTATCATTGTTTCTATAGATTATATAAATTTGTTATTAATCATTGTGTTTTACAATTAGTAGTGCACAATAATATACTTTCACCAATGTATTTATCAAAACTTATAGTGTTAAAAATAACAATATGTTATTTTTGTCAATATTTTTATATATTATATATATTTGTTGTTATTTATTATTGTGTTTTACAATTAGAAGTACATAATAATTTTATTTCATCAATATATTTTCACAGCACAGAGTGTTCAAGATTACATAATAATAATCAAAAGACACAATGAGATATTGTGTTATTTTGTTATTGTTTTTAATGTATTAGATTAATTAGTTGTTAATTTATTATTGTATTTTACATATTACAGATACACAATAATGTTATGCCATCTTTATACTTATTTAAAATCATAATTTTGGAAAAAACACAATACTATTTAGAAAAACACAATAACTAACAAAAAGACGCAATGAACTGCACTAAAAGACATAATGACGACATATGAACTTAAAAAAAATTTTAAAATTTTATATAACAATATTATACTTGTTTTAAAGATAAAAAAAAACTCATTTTAGGATGAAATTTTTATAAAAAAAATAATACCATACATAAATGTTATATACGTTTAAAAAATAAGAAAACTAGCAAAAGGTCAACAAAAATGGTTATTCCTAAACTACACACCTCTAACAACTTTTTTCTATCAATTGATCTCAACTATTGATTAAGATGATTAATAGTTAAAATTTCTTCTTATATTTTTTAGTTTTAAAACCCTTTTTATTTGAACCTTTCCTTAAATTTAATTTACTAAAATTTTATAATTATATTGTTATTTTCATAAATTTTCTACAAGAATTGTCTTTAAGCATAGACTTGCAATTATTTGACATAAGACACACGGCTATTTCTTTTCATGTCGTGATCATGATCCCAAATATCATCATCTCTCGCTAGCAAAATATCTGTACTCTTCGATTTTTCTTTTTTTATATCTTAATCTTTGATCATACAAATATTGATTTTAAATTATCTTTATCTTATATGAAAGCAAGATTGTATGAACACAATTGAAAGTTGAACAATTCCAGTTTGTTATTACTTAGTGATTGATGAAAGATAGAAAGCGTGGTCAAGATACTTATAACCTTTCCACGATCGATAAATTTTCATAATCAATCTCTTTTTCTTGTATATGTTGACACGAGGGGCATGATTAATTCTTTTACTTTCTTGATCATTCAAGATGCATAACTTTTAATTATTTATTTACATGTAAAAGTGTATTATTTTGTCCATAATCATTACTTGCCATTTATAAATAACTGCGTTTTAATCACTATTAGTCTATCGTCAAAATACTTGATCAAATTTGATGGGTACGGAATAAAAAAAATCATAAATATTATGTATTGTTAATAATAAACTATTTTAAAGTAAAATAATAACAATTACAAAGCTAGCATGACAATTCTCATTTGTCAATATGTTCACACCGGCAAGGAGATTTACAAGTCTTCAATTCGAAGGTAGATTTACAAACCTTCAATTCGACCGGGATCAACATGGCACTTTTTCACCATGCCGTGAATATGGCTTATATTTATTAGTTACGAAAAACAAAATTAGTTAAAATTTTAATGAATGAGAAATCTAAACATGAAAATAATAGTTCTGAATCCAAAGTTTTTGACAATAATTTTAGGAAATGCTGATAGCTAATTTAAGAATATAATTAGTTTTATACTAATAACTTTGATACATTCATCTAACATGCTTTTTATGATAAATCGCAACTAATTCTCATCAAAGCATTATAAAGAGGGCTCAAATTCTTCAACTCAAGAGAGCATTTCTGATTTCAAATTCCTTTGTCATCATATAAAAGTCTAGAGGTGGGAAACAAACCGGCTTGGGTTCCCAAACCAGTTTAAAACCCGGCACCAGTTTAGCCCCAAACCGGTTTGACCTAGAACTAGTTTCAACCCGGCCAAACCGCTGGTTCACCCTCGGTTTGACCCCAAACTTGTTTAACCTAAAATCAGTTCCAACCCGGCCCAAACCGCCGGTTCACCCTCGGTTTGACCGCCCTACTACATAAACCGGTTCAAAAAAAAAAAAAAAAAAAAAAAAAAAAAAAACCGGTTTAAAAAAAACCAGTTTCAAAACCGGTCCAAACTGATTTGAGAGTTTCCAGTATTCAGTGAGCCAAACCGTTTTGTAACCCGAACCAGTTTGGAAAAAAACCCGTTAGCCCACATGTCTAAAAAACCGGTTCGGTTTAAAACCCAAACATATATTAACACCCATGCACTTAATTGCATCCTTTATATACTAGAACTAGAATCCTATCCTCGTCCTCCTTTACAAATTACAATTATGAAGTTCTTTCTAGCTTATATGCATCTTCTTGTTTTCCTTTCATTAACAGCAACATCACCTGCAATTGCAAAGTATGCCAAAACAGGGTGCAAAGATATGTGTGGGAATGTGAGGATTCCATACCCTTTTGGAATCGGTGCGGGTTGTTCCATCAACCAATGGTACCTCGTTGATTGCATCTCCTCGACGCCATATCTACATGCAGTTGACCACATGAAGGTCTTGGGTGTGGGCTTAGACGATCAAACAGTCACGGTTAGTACGCCCAGGATCTCTGATTGCCAAAGCCCAGGCCGGAATAGCAGTCACACCATGAGCACCGATCTTGGTGGGAGCCCCTTCTTTTTTTCCAAATCACACAATGTATTTGTGCTAGAGGGGTGCGGCGTTGCTGTAATGATGCATAATGGGAGCGAGATCACAGGGTGCTCAACGGCTTGTCTCAATCGTACACTTGGTGACGAAAACAACTGCACTGGAAACGGTTGTTGCCAAACTACAATTCCTCATTATCTCAAGTCCTTCCAAGTTAAGTTTACAGGCTTGGAAAGGCAAGGGGACGATGGAGGCTGTAGGTCTGCCTTCTTGGTGGATAAAACTATTTTATATGACCAAGGAACGTTTTCTATACCCGATACCTCTTCTATTCCGGCAGTACTTGTGTGGACTCTAACAGACTCTGATCAACTAATTTGCTGCCATAATAAGGGAGTTAGAGTGGAAACACGAGTAGTAGATATGTCTAATGTTACTACAATGTATACTTTGGTATGCTACTTCCGTAGGAGTGGAGTAACAGGAAACCCTTATTTTGTAGATGGGTGCAGCGACCATGGTACGTATGAAATTTAATATACAGTTTTTATTTGTTTATTTTGCTTCTAATTTTCGATGTGGGTCTCTGGTTTATATTTCTACTTTAATAAAAGAGTAACTAGGGGGGCACATGACAATATCACATTCATCCTTATCAAAATTTCTCGCTTCTATCTCCTATTAAATAATTACCTTACTTACTAATGTTATTATTTAATTTTTTTAGATTGAAAATAGTTTTTTCATAAATTAAAAAAAATCTTATAATTAATGTTATTCTAAAGAAATAAGTAAGACGCTTTTCTAATAAATCAAACTTTTTTAAAAATACGAAATATTTTAAATTGATGTTAAATTTTTTATAAAAAAAATAATTAAAATTACGAGTTATAATAAGAAATTTTTTAATTTTTTTGGGAAAAAAAGTTTAAAAAGTTAATATCATTGTTTTATTACTTATAGTACTTTCTTATATGCAATTCAATCATATATTAATCTTAAAATATTTTTTTATAATTAATAAATATTTATTATATTTAATATTTTATTTATTCAACCCGTGTAATACACGGGTTTACTAATGTTAGTTTATCTAATATATGGTTCCTTCAATCAAAACAAGGTTAAAACCACTTTTTTGTTATAATATATGGGTAACTTTATAAAATAGTAATCAAGTTTCAATATTGTTATAGTTAGGTCGCTCATAAATTTTTTTATTCTAATCAAGTCACTCATAAATTCTTTTGTCCCAATCTAATCACTAAAGTTTCAGAATTATTTTAATTAGATCATTTATAAATTGCAAAAAAAATTTTAAAAAAATTGAAATATTTAAAAAAACTAACAATATTTATAAAAAACCAAATTACTTTAAAAAAATTGTGAATTATTCAAATAAATTTTAAAAAATATGAGTGACATAATTGAAATACTTCTAAAATTTTAGTGACCTAATTGAAACAAATAAAATTATTAGTGACCTAATTAAAACAAATAAAATTATTATTGACCTAATTGAAATACTTTTAAAACTTTAATTACGTGATTGTTACAATAAAAATATAAGTAACCTAATTGAAACACTGCTAAAACTTGTTTAATATTTTGTGAAGTTTTTCCTATAATATATCCTTCGTCTTTAGAGTTATTTCAAGCTTACCATTTACTCTTTAATTTGCCTTTCAATAGGGATTCCAAGATTGGCCAAGAGAGGGTGTATAGATAAGTGTGGAAACGTGAGTATTCCATACCCTTTCGGAATTCGTGCAAGTTGTTCTTTTAACAAATGGTACACAGTTGATTGCAAATCCTCCACGCCTTATCTACCTCAACTCAACAATCTAAAACTCTTGGGTGTCGACTTGGAAAATCAAACAGTCACTGTTAATATGCCTACAATCTTCGATTGCAGGAATAGCAGGCCGAAGATGGGCGTCGAACTTAGCAGGAGCCCCTTTTTCTTTTCTAAATCTTACAATAAATTTGTTTTTGAGGGGTGTGGTAGTGCTGCTATGATGGAAAATGGGAATGTGGTCACAGCGTGTTCAACGGCTTGTGGCGGTGTTACACATAGGGGTAGAAACAACTACTTTGGAAACGGCTGTTGTCAAACTCTAGTTCCTTATTATCTCAAGTCATACAACATTAGCATCACCACTGGCTTCGAAGAGGGAGATGGAGGTTGTGGGTCTGCCTTCTTGGTGGATGAAATTTTATATGACCAAGGAAGAGTTTCAGATCCATTTAATGTCACTAGAAATACCTCTGTTAATATTCCCATATCACTTACATGGACTCTACCAAAATCCTACCAAGTAACTTGTTGTCACATAACGGTCCAACTCATAGTGGATATGTCTAATGGTACTAAAGTGTACACACGGAAATGCTACATGAATTCATATACACAAGGAAATCCTTATTTAGAAGATGGATGCAAGTACGAGTATAAAGGCTATGGTATGTAACTCAATTTTTTTATACTATTTGTTTGTTTGTTTGTTTTCAGACATGAAATTTCCACTTATGGATGAACCAGATGGTGCCTATGATCAATATTGTAGAAGGTGCTATAATAGAGGAGGATACTGTCAGCCTAACACGACAAAAAACCTTGATGGTTCAGTTTACCATGAGAACTACACATGTACTGGTGAGAGAGTGATATCCCCGGGTGTAATTCTAGGTAATGTGTTATATATTTATATGCTTTTAATACATTTATATCAATAATTTGAAGACCGGATCGTACCAACCGGTCAGACCGGGATTCGGACCGATGGTCAGACCGGGAACCAGACCGGTGGTCGGATCGGATTTTGAAATTTTTTTTTTTTTTTTATTGTTTTTGTTTTATTGGATTTTAATGGGTAAAATCGAGGAATTGAACAATTAATTATTATGCTGAACATAAGATTATTGTTAAGTTTTATATATAACTATAAAATACATACATATATTAGATATATTGAATTATATGTATAACTATATATATAATATTTTATATATATAATTATGACATCATCCGGTTTTTAAATCCGGTCCTACCACCGGACCAGTAAGGCGTCCAATTCGACGTGCGATCCGGTTTTAAAAACATTGATTTATATCATATATCTAAGGTTAAAAGTTCAAACCATCATATCAATTTCATTTTAATATGAGACATGTTATTGGTACATCCAATTTATTTTTATTTTTTTATCTCTTTTTATACATACATATAGAAACATAGAAAGTGATAAAAAAATATTAGAATGTCATGATAACAAAAATGAGTGTTCATATAATCCAAGCCTTTTAATATCTATGAAAAATGAAAATAGACCTATTTTTTATTATTTATGTTTTTTTCTAATTTAACCAAAGGGATTCTTAACCTTGAATATACGGTGCAAAATGCACATAGGAATTCAAAGTGTATTTCCGTCATATGTATGAGAATACTCTTTAAGAAATGTAAAATTCAAGAGTTGATGTAAAAAAAAGAATTTTAATATATTTTATTTTTTAAAATCATCAGTTTGATATTTACAAAGTCAAAAAATCATATATACATATATATATATATATATACACTTTTTTCTTCCTAAAATGTATATTACAAATTTATCTATTTCATTAAACTTAACTTATTGAATTAACTATTATACCCATATTTTTACAAAGAGATTTTTACGTATTTCCCTTCATAATACCAACAATTATATATTTCGCAATATTCAAGCCTTCTATATAAATAATATAACAAATTTACATCTCCAAATACAAGGGTAGGGTTATCTTGAAAACCATTATTTTTTATGAGAACTCTAGAAACCAATATAATTCAAACATTTTTGGTCTTTTGCAAATCACATGTCATTTCCATCTTTTTTTTAAAAGCTCATAACTTTTTTTCACGACATTATTTTTTCAAAAAAATTTTCACCATAAAATTCAGTATTTTTTTATATTTCCAACGCCTACCATATTAATATACTTTTTTTAAAAAAATCGTACACCTGTTATTTACACATGTGTAAATCCTGTTACACACATGTGTAAATCCGGTTTTACACATGTGTAAATCTGGTTTTACGTATGTATAAAACGAATTTCGAAAAAAAACAAGTTTTTTTTATTTTTAAATTTTTTTATAAAAGAGAGAAAGGAGAGAAATATTTTTGTGTATTTATTTTTTTATTTTTATGTTATTTTTTGTTTTTATTATTTTTTATTATTTTTATGTTATTTACCATTTTGTCATTAAAAACTAGTGGCTCACATTGATTTATAGAGTTCTCACAAAAAAGTTAGTTCTCATTTGATCCCTCCTCCCAAATACAATATATAAAGATATATATGTATATATGTATATAGGGTAGGATTATCTTGAAAACCTTCATTTTTTGTGAGAACTCTATGAATCAATATAAGCGACACATTCTAAGTCACATGCAAGTCACATGTCATTTTCATTTTTTTTTAATGTTCATAACTTTTTTTCACTACATTATTTTTTTCAAAAAAATTACACCATTAATTTCAGTATTTTTTTATCTTTCCAACGCATACCATATTGATATACTTTATAAAAAAATCGTCCACCATGTGTAAATTAGTCATTTTTGTTTTACACATGTGTATTTCCAGGTATTACATATGTGTAAAATGACGTTCATAAGAAAACGAGTTTTTTATATTTTTTTTTATTTTTTTAATGAAAGAGGGAAACAAAAGAAATATTTTCGTCATTTTATAATTTTTTATTTTTATGTTATTTTTTGTTTTATAAATTTTTTTTATTATATTATCATTATTTAACATTTTACTCTTGAAAATGTGTGGCTTATATTGGTTTTTAAAGTTCTCACAAAATAAGTAAGTTCTCATTTGAACCCTCTCCTATGTATATATATACATAAATTTGTCAAACTTTTAATCAATTACCATGCCAAAAAATCAATAATGTAAAAATCTTTTAATAAAAATAACGATACAATAATCATTTAATAAGTTAATTTTAATTAAATGAATAAATATGTAATATATATGTTTTAATAGGAGAAAGTATGTAATTGATTATTTTGGTTTGGGAAAATAAGTAATTATGGTCTAGGAAAGAGAAATATGTAAAAATGATATAAATATTCAAAATATATTATAAATTACCTTTTTATATTAGTATCGGCTATGTTATTTCTTAAAATAATATTTAAACTTTACACGAATTTATTAGTAAAATTGTTTAAACTTCATGAAATTATCTTTAACTCTATGAATTTATTATTACTTTATTTATTTTAACCTTATAAAATTACCACATCATTTGGTATCAAGCCATAAGTGTAAGCTCCACATATTTCTACTCTAATAAAATATTAAGTATAGATGCTACATGCCAACACCATATTTTTTCTTATCAAAATTTTCTCGTTTTTCTCTTTTATTAAATAATTAACTTAATTACTAATAACATTATTTAACTTTTTTAGATTAAATAATTTTTAAATAAATTGAAAACAAGATCTTTTTATTAATGTTATTTTTAAAGAAACAAATTTTTATACAAAAAAAACCAAAACACCAAACTTTTTTAATAATATAAAATATTTTAAATTTAGTGTTTTCAAAAAAAAAATTATAAACCAAAAATAATTAAATTCAAAGTTATTTTAAGAAAATTTTTAAAAATGATATTTTTTTTAACAGAATGTTTAATTTTTAATATTTAAAAAAAAAAGTTTAAAAAGTTGATATCGTTGTTTTAATAATTATAAGTTTTACTCATACGTAATTTCAATCATATCTTATATTAAAAATCGTTTTATAATAATATTTTTTTATATTTAATATTTTTATTTATTTAAACCGTGTAATACACGAGTTTATTAAAAAGCTAGTGCGCTATATCTTATTAATCATAGGTATGGTCGTTCCACAACCCACACCTCAAATGGTGTACCTAAGGTTGGGAGGTGTTACGCACCAATATGGTAACCATTTTTGCCCACACCCCGTGCACCCTTATATATTTTTCATCATTCTTCTCTAAATAGGCATGGTGTTGCCTCTTTTGAAGGGGGGAGAATGAGATTTTCACGTACATATAACACTAAAAAAAATTTATAAGAGACTGCTGCCCCCCATCCTATAACGTATAGTAGGTCCGTCACATTCTCTCACTATCATATGGAGTCGTCAATGGTATACACAATGGCTTAATGTCAAATCAAAATACAACATTGGTCTAAATTTGCTGCCAAACAGTAATTGAAAACCCGTGCTTGACATTTAAACCCTTGGATCTCTAGTTAAGCAATTCAAAATGACAATTTGATTTGCTATTTTTCAATAACTAGTAACAAGATGTATCTTTTGGCAACATAAATTGTTCACTTTATAAATTTATGAGTAGATCACATCGTGATCACAAAGAAAAAAGAATATGAAACCACTCGGTCGATACTTTATTTTTAGTTACTTATAATGAAGTTACATTCGCTGGAAACTAATTTAAAACAAATTAAGGCATAATTGGGATTTTTATATGACTAATGATTGATTATGTATTGTCTTTTATTCAGGTGTTAGCATAAGCATGGGTGTACTTTTTCTTGTTGTAATTAGCTATTTATTGTATAAAGTGATCAAAAAAACAAAAGAAAGAAGGCAAAAAAAGAGATTTTTTAAACGCAATGGTGGTTTACTTCTAAAACAACAAGAAGAAGCTGACCCATCTTTAGTTGATAAAACAATACATTTCACATCACGTGAGTTACAGAAGGCCACAGACAACTTCAATGAAAACAGAATTCTTGGACGAGGAGGTCAAGGTACAGTCTACAAAGGAATGTTAGTGGATGGAAGAATTGTGGCAGTCAAAAAATCAAAAATTGTTGATGAAAGCCAGTTAGAGGGTTTCATCAATGAGGTGGTCGTTCTTTCCCAAATCAATCATAGAAATGTGGTCAAACTATTAGGATGTTGTTTAGAGACAGACGTCCCTCTCCTTGTCTCCGAGTTCATTCCAAATGGCACCTTGTATGATCGACTTCACAATGAAACGGATGAGTTCCCAATTTCTTTGGAGATGCGACTACAAATAGCTACTGAGGTTGCAGCAGCACTTGCTTACTTGCATTCAGCAACTTCCATTCCAATATACCATAGAGACATCAAAACCACCAATATACTGCTGGATGATAAATATAGGGCGAAAGTTTCCGACTTTGGAACTTCAAGGTTCGTCTCGATAGATCAAACTCATTTGACTACCTTAGTCAAAGGTACATTTGGCTACCTTGATCCTGAATATTTCCAGTCTAGTCAATTTACTGAAAAGAGTGATGTTTATAGTTTTGGAGTTGTTTTAGTTGAACTCTTAACCGGAGAAAAGCCAATTTCTCTAACTAGATTTGGTGAAAATAGAAGTTTAGCTACATACTTTATGTTGGCTATGCAAGAAGGGCGTGCTATGTCAATTTTTGACGCAGTGGTGATTAAAGAAGGTACAAGGGATGAGCTTTTACTTGTAGCTAACCTAGCAATGCGATGCTTAAATATGAACGGAAAGTACAGACCAACAATGAAAGAAGTTGCTATGGAGTTAGAAATCATACGAAGATCACACATTCCCTTTAATGTTCAAACAAACACCAGTCTATTGGTGCATGGAGAGGAACTACCAATGGTTGCTTATGGAGAATCATCATCAACATTCTTGAGTTTCAATTATAGCATTAGTCAATGATACAAAAATCTAGATCGTTATTTTATTGTTCAATAAATTATAATGTATTATAGTTGTAGGATGTGTAATAGATTTCTTTGGATATCAAGATGTAACACTATAAATATCGAATAATCGAATATGGATTTGGATTTAGAACGGAGATAACCACAAACTGTTTTTATATAATCCTTGAATTTGAATACTAGACACACACTTTAGGTTAATTGTTCAACTCTACTTACAATATTCACAACCAATTCTTTAAAAGTTTGTGAGTGAAATCTTTACATGATATAGAATGGTTTTGAGTGGTTGCAGATTATAGAAAAAATGTTACCGTCTATCTGTAAATTTAAAGATTCACTGTTCAATCCTTATAAATTTTTTAATATTTTTAAAAGTGGTTGTAAGTGTAATAGATAGAAAATGTAATGATAAAAGTAAAAAAAAAACATTATTTTGTTGAAAACGAGAGAAAAATTAGTGCTTTTTAGTGTAATTATAAGCATTGTTTTCACGACCGGATCGGACCGGCCGGTCCAACCGGTTCGACCGGGATTCGGTTGGTCCACCGGTCGATCCCCCCCAAATCGTTTTCAGCAAGTTGAACCGGCCGGTTCGAACCGGTTCGGCGGTTGAACCGGGAACCGGGAACCAGTTCGGACCGGATTTTGTATTTTTTTATTTTATTTTTTATTTTTTTGATTTTAATGGGTAAAAACGGGGTGTTGAACCATATATTAGTGTGTTGTATATAAAAATATAGTTAAGTTTTATATATAACTATAAAATACATATATAAATTACTTATATTTAATTATATATATAACTATATATATAATATACTATATATATAATTATGACGTCATCCGGTTCTTAAATCCGGTCCGACCGGTCCGACCACCAAACCAGTAAGGCGTCCGGGTCGACGTCCAATCCGGTTCTGAAAACATTGATTATAAGGATAAAGATAAAAAAAAATAAGATGTAAATGCTCTTATACAATATGAAACACTATAATGACCAGATGCTGCTACTTGTAATTGAAACAGATCTTTATGACCATTTTTCACATCTAACCCTAAACTCAAGACCCATACAAATATATACAAACTTGACCCCATATGTTCTATGTTGACCCATATGACATAAATACTTAACAACTAGGATTTATATACCCGATTTAAGCGGCGGGATAGCGTATTTTTTTAGTTGTGTGTAACACAATAACTCGTTAACTAAATGACGTTTCGGGAACACAAATTGAAATAAGAGTGTAATAACAATATATTTGAAATTTAGAATAAAAATATCACATTGTTACGTTAGAAAACAAATATAACACGAAAATAAAATATCACCTTGTTTGTTTTCTTATTAGCCGCCCTTCCGTAAGTAGTGATTCCACATATATATCTTTATATGGTTTATACACTTAGAATATTTTCATTCAAATTCAAGCATTACAGTTTCCGTTCTTTGATGAAACAAGCCACACCAGTCATCTTACAAACTGCTGATTGATGACTAGGAGCATGCAAGCGAATGGTGATAGATGCTTGACTTAAAGAAAGCATATGTGCTTTGGGTTAGAATCAAACTTAAGTAACGTTTATAAATCTTTTCATTAACCTATATATTTAAAAACCAATGAAAGAAATAGTACACTTTGTGTTATTCAAACTTTGGCCACTATACTTTTTCCTTTTTTTAACCTTTTTTTTTTGAGGTTTGAGTTGGCATAGCAACTTTGTTTGTTCATTGTTCTAAAGAGACTAGGGTTTATGAGATGGGTGGCTGGATAGAGTCGGTTGCCTCTTGGCTATCACGCTCGGTCACCCTCCTACCTCACAAACTCATTCTCTGTGCAGGTATCAGTTAGATTATTTGAAATCATCTGGGCGTTGTACTAATATGTTGTTCATGCTTATAGATTCAAATCTAAGAGCCGAACAACGATGTCGATGATAATGGCCTTGTGCTTATCTTAGATTTGGCCGCACCGTATGTTGTTTCACAGGAACGTAATCTGATATTGTAATTATCTTTGTGTTTACCTATATATGTTGGTAGCGATGTTATATTAATGATGATAGGCTTTGGTTCATCTAAGACATCATCAAGTTGGTTATGGTCATGTTATACGGTCGGTGATGATGGAACCTATTTACTGTTAACTTTGGTTGGCTCCATTTGATAGGCTTGATGATGTGGCTCCATTTGATAGGCGATGATGATGCCAAAAAAAAGATGTGTTCATTGTTATGGCTCGTAAACGGAATGTCTGCAGCCCCACCGAATTGTTGTTATCGAGCTTTTAAATTTGATACATATTATATTATACTATTTATAAATTTATGGTTGTTTTATTAAAAAAAAATGGCTATGATGGTAAGAATGGGAAAAATTAGACAATGTGTATTTATAAGAGCCTCGGTTTATCCCGTTCATCTCGCGCGTAACGCGCGCTGTGAGACAACACTAGTACTATTAATAATTGAATGGAATGAATAGTAAACTTTTTTTAGTTTTAAGTTTGGCCACAAGATATTTTGGATTAATTATTTTACTACCCTCCTGTCCTAAACAATTGGTTAATGATGTGATTTTGTTCGGTTTAATTGTTAAGTTTTAGCTATAATGATGGAAACGTAATATTCAAAATATAAGCGTTTTTCTGAGTCTCAGTTTACCCTGTCCTTAAAACGCGCAACGCGTGTATGACATCTGTTCAGATTTCTACAAATCATAATCCACATTTTATTGAAGATTGATATTTTAAAAATAAATGAAAATTCTTGATAATCATGATTTGTACAGGTGACTTCGCCTATGAGCTTCTACATGTGGGTTTAATATTTTCAATAAGGTTTATGATTTTGGTTTTATTCATAATTTATTGAATTTATTTTAAGAGAATTGATGATTTTAATTATAATAATTTATTTTATCACGGAATTTATTCTAACTCATTCAGATGTATTTTTTAAATCAAGTTTTATGATTCTGATTTTATTTATTGTTTTCATCAATAGATGAAGTAATATTGATTGATTTGAATGATAAAAAATATACAAGTGTGTACGTAATAGTAGTTTGGAAACATTTCTATCTTACATTATAGACGTACACAATATTGTAACCATATTATGCATATATGTAAGTTAACTATTTGCATATATATAAATAACATTATAACTTTATTTTACACTTCTAAAAACTTTTTGTAATGTTTGAATACTTGCATATATGTAAGTAGTCCCTAAGTTTAAAAAAATAATAATTAGAATATTAATATAAATGTAAATACACGATCATTTTAAGATTTACATATGAAAAAGAAGATTAATTTGATTTGAACAACTAGTATAAAGATTTATATACATGTAAATAGACAATCACATAAAAGGATGGTGAGTTTGATGATTTAATTGTATGTAAAAAGTATATTTACGAACATACTTAAAACATTTAATATATGTAAATAGATACGAGTTAATAAGAATGATTCTTATTCAGTTTGAAAAATAAATGATCAATTACATATTAGTAAATTTGTACAAGTGAGAGAAAAAAAAGAGAGTAAGAGGGAGAATTAATGTGAGATAAAGCATTTACAGTAGGTTTTTTATTTTTATGTGAGTGTTTGTCTTATATTTTTAGAGATGGTTGTTAGTGGTTGTGAGTGAAGGAGGGGGGATATTTATGGAATTGTACCGTGATTCCTCATATTTGGAGAAACACGATACAACCCTTATAAATATTTTAATATTTTTAAAAGTTATTGTAAGTGGAGAAGAAAGAAAATGTAATGAAAAAAATATTAAAAAGTATTATTTAATTGAAAGAGATAGAAAAAAAATAGTGTTTTTAGTGTAAATTTGGGGATGAGGTTGGGGAAGCTAGTATGAATGCTCTTACGTACTTACATCTTAACATTAAGGTCCGAGAATTCTATTTTAATTTACTCATAGTAACGTACTATATTTTTCATTACCTCGTAGTACGGATTTTGTTTCCTTTATTTTCTTAGTATCGATTCTGTTTTTTTTCTTTTTTACTCTGTTGTGCGGATTATGTTTCTTTTTGTTCATAGTCTGAGCTCCGTTTTTGTTATCTCGTTGTACGTTTCCAATTATCCTTTTCTCTTAGTATCAGTGTGCTTTTTTTAATAGTTTGGCCTTCAACGTATTGTACATCTTTGAGAATCTCATATGATATGATTTTATAATATCTTTGTGACTATTTTGTTTATCTGAACTTTAATCTCAATAGATTAGCATGCAATACAAATTTCATTATCTTAGAGCGTTCACAACTCATACTTTATATTTATCTTTATGATTACACTAAAAATTATTATATTTTAACTTTTCTTTCAATTAAATAATATATTTTTTGTACATTTATCATTACATTTTCTCTCTACTCCACTCACAACCACCTTCAAAAATATTAAAAAAATTTATAAGGGCTGAACAATAAATTTTTAAATTTACAGATGAACAGTAATATTTTATTTCTCTTCCATTCACAACCACTTAAAATATAATATAAAGATTACACTCACAAACTTTTAAGGAACCAGATGTGAATGCTTTTAGTACTTAATATTGCATGTTTCATGTGATATAAGATATTATCTGAAACTGTGTGTTACCTCTGTACTTTATTGCCGAAGCATGCCCTTTCGCCATGTGGATGACCATAGACCCATCATTAGGCATCAATAATGTGGCACCATCCGTGATAGTGAGTTGAGTTCACAACGTCTCTATATAGTAATAGATTTAGTAAACTCATGTATCACACGCGTTGAATAAATAGAATATTAAATAAAATGAAAATTTATAAATTATAAAATAAAATTTTAAGATAAGATATGATTAAAATTTTTCTTATTATAAACATTCTAAAAAATATCTTTTTAAAAACTTTCTAATTAGAACTCCCAATTTTATATATTTTTTGATTATACAAATTTTACTTTTTAAAAACACGAATTTTATCTTATTTTTAAATATTTTGATGTTTTAGATTTTTCTTTTATTTATAAAATTTTGTTTGTTATTAATAACATTAATAAAAAACTAAATTTATTAAAAAAATATTTTGATCTAAAAAAAATTAAATGATATTATTAGTAACTAATGTAACTATTTAATAGGAGAGAGAGGACCGAAAAAATTGGTAAGGATAATGTGGTGCTGTCACATACTCACGTGTCACTTCAAGTTATTATTTTATTAAAGTAGAAAGATTTATAAGAAGGCATATGGACTAATCAAACTATATTTATGATATGTGGCGCGCAGATGGATGTTTGTAATAGTTACATCCGATATTATTTTGATTTTTTTAACTTTAATATGTTATAGTTTTGTTGATTTTTTTGGTAGATGCTGGACTATATGAAAGTCGAGAAGAAGCAGGAAAGAGGGAGAAAATTCTCGATCACATTAAGCAGGTTACCTTTTATTCCTTGGCTTTTTTTCCTATGTACATTCCCATTTGTGTTGTTAAGCAGCTTGGTGTGTGTTGGCAAGTTGTTTGTTCCCATGGGTTTGAGTCTCGAAATTCCTTGGCTTTTTCCCCTTTGTAGCTGGTTTTGACGTGTTAGTAGGACACGTGCCCTTCTTTCCCTTGCGCCTTGCATGTTCGGCATATCTCTTCTCATATTGATCAAACCATGTCAAATCTTGCATGTTCATCTTTGTTTTTTTCTCTTGTATTACGATTTGTGATTATGTGTGTTGATCAATATTTGAATTCTTAACAGTATAGCGTCAACGTCAATTTGATTAGGACTCTTATTGACTGACTTCTTAATTATTTCAAATCTCATTTTGAGATGTCTATGTATGTTTTAAGAGGTCTTTAAATCTTGTTTGAAGCATTTATATAATTAAGTTTAAGAAAATGCATAAAAGTTAGAATGGCTAATCTCAGGTGAAATTCATTCAATTATGTAAAGGTCACAAAATGATATATGAAATAATCACCTATAATGGTTGTTACTTGTTATTTTAGTGTAATTAAATTGACTAATTGACTAATGTAATCATAATATTTATCAAATTAGTTTGGAAGTATAAAGTGCATGCTTGTTTGAATTAATTATAATACCCGGTATGAGAACCTCATTGGTTATTTGAAGTGATGACCTGTCATTGAGGTCATGTAAAAACCTAATTAACCTAGGTAGCTAGGGTAAGTCAGGTATCATATCCACGGGGAGCATGTGGTTTGCGTTACGCTATTCGTTTGATTATTTAACTAACTTATTAATTAAAACTTAACTATTATCACTTTGACTGTAATGGACGTGGATGAGAATAACAAAACTAAACAATTAATTTTAAATAAAATAAAACTAAAAGATGATCACACCCGGGTTTCAAGTATGCGAATGAATCGTGTTAACTAGGTTATACCAAATTAGAAATCATATAGACATGATTAGTTTATTATTCCTGTTGAAACGTGATTACTAACTAGATAACTGCTTATTAAATTAGATAGTATAAAAACTAACTAATGTCAAACCTAGTTAAATTATTAATAAACATCAATTTAAGATAATGTAATAATAAATAATTCAATGAGTAATTATTCTAAGATTAATAATTTGATGAACGATTTACCAAACAACTATTTAAACTAGTTTTGTACCCGTCCGGTGGTCGGGTACCGAAACACATAATAACAAAACTTAACTGAAAAGTAATGTAAACAAACACCTTTCAATGTAAAATCAAATCACAAGTACGTAAAAAATTAAACAGTAAATGTCATATTAAAATATGAAATTCACAAGTAAAAAGTAAAAAAACACGTATTAAACAATATAAGCATAAAAACATACATAATCTGGTCAAATCAAAAAATGAATTAATAGTCATACATGGTAGAAGCGGGAATTATAAAAATAATTATTTTTTAAAACTATTATCATTTATAATAATAATAGTACCACTTTTAGTATTAGTAGTTACAATAGTATGATTGTTAATATTAATAATATCACCACTTATGCTAATTTTAAGGGTATTACTTTTAATTTTTTAAATGACGTTAGGATGCTAATTATTGTAAATAAGCATATTATCATCATACTATTAATACCAACTAGGTTTATTACCCGTTGCGCGTTGCCGCGGCATTATACGTGACGTGATATAGTATAGACTACAATTGACCCGACTCGTTTCCAAACTAATTTTACGTCAATATGTGGAGTAACTCGAATTTATACCGTTGAATAAAACTGTTTAATATTTGACCCAACTCATTTCCGAACTATATTTACGTCAAAACATAGAATAACTCTAATATATATCGTTGAATAAAAGCGTATTATATTTGATTTTCAAAACGTAGACCGACTCGAGACATACATAAAAAACATGTGTTATGGTGGCGTATGCGGTGTAATAAAATATAAATTACAACACCCTGATTCATATCCGAACTAAATTTACGTTGAAACGTAAAGTAACTCGAATTTATACTGTCAAATGAAAATGTATTATATTTGACTCGACGCATTTTCAAACAAAATTTGCGTTGAAACGTAGACCAATAAAACGTTTTATATTTGACTCGGCTCATTTCTAAACAAAATATATGTCAAAACGTACGATAGACGACACGTTAACCATGTTAAAAAAATAAATGAAAATGTGAAGTCCACTCTTACGATAGAAATAGAAAGGCAAAAACTAAAAGAGGGACAATTTGGTAAATTCACAAATGGGTTGAGAAAAAGGAAAAAGACATAGATGGGTTTCGAACCACGACCTTGCTTTGGAAAAACAATATGCTTACCACTTGATCTAGGGGAGATTTCTTGTCATATTTTAAAAGTAATTACATTAAATACTAAAACATTTGCTAAATAAAAAATTATATAAACAACCGACCTTTGCAAATGTGAATATATATATAATGTCATAATTAACTACTACTACTACTACTACTACTACTACTACTACTACTACTATTATTACTACTACTACTACTATAATATAAGCTTCTTTGATATTATTAACAACATTAATATTCGTATTATTGATTTTACTTGTAACGTCACTATATTTACTGCCACTATTATTAACATTGCTATAAATGTTAAATTATGTTTCTATTATTAATAATAAAGGATACTATTACCATGTACATATTGTCATTGGTATAATTGTTTTCAAATGTTGCCACTGTTTAATGTAGTGGAATTATACAAATTCCAGCGACTCCACACACACATATATTTGAATTTCTAAGCATTAGTTATAATGTTTAAATCAAAGTCAAAATGAATACATACATCGGACCTCAATTTATTTATTTCTTTTAAAAACAATATATGAAATACAATTGCACAAAACCAAACGTGAAGCTTCTTCCAAACAAAATTTGGTTTCTCGGTTTCTCCACAACATGAGAGAAAGAGAGAGCGCGACAGAGAGAAAGAGAGGCCGCTAAAAGCGGTGGGTGTAACTCCTACACCGCCTCATCGTGACCGGAGCGATCGACATAGCCGGACCATCGGTTGCCTCGTTGTGAGTATCCCGCCCTGAAACATATCCGGAAACAATTATCGTGGCCTCCTCATCCACCTCTGTATCGCATTAGCCTTCAAGCAACATGAGCAGCCATTACTCTCCGATATACCATTCACGACTTCATATTAATAGTTTCAATTGGAAGCAATCTTGTCTCTCGTGGTTCAGTGTAGATGTCAATGATCTTATGACTAGCCACATACTTCAATAACTTTAGCACATCATTGTCATTAGTTAGAGGCTTTAATCCATAATCTAAATCACTATCAGGAACCCTAAAATGATAATACATCACTTCTTGTTTTGCATAACCTAACTCTTCAATCATAACATTCACCTCACTAACTGAGAATGTGTCAGCAGAAACCATGTCAACATAGTTAACATTACCCCCGATATATCTCCTTCCCTGTAATGTGTTCGTGAAATGCCCTCCATGGTTAAACCTTAATGTAAAAACACTAGTGTTTTGACCTGAAATATTAAAATAAATAGGTTCAAGTAGGTTATACAATATCAAACAAAGAAGGTTATACAATATTAAACAAAGAAGGTTTTTATGGATCAAACAAAGCAGATTCTTTGTAATATCAAATTCAAATTTCAACACTTAAAATTGAAACAAAAATTTACCATAGCATTCATATGGATCAAATAGTTGAGTAGAACCTCGAACAAACCAAAGAGTAAAAGCCATTTCGTCCTCAATTGAACAACAATGGTAACCTGCATAATTGAAATATAAGATCAATCAAACAACAATCTATATATAAATGAGAATGTTTAATTAAACAACAAAAAAGTGTTGAAATCATACCTCAATTGGCTGCTATGTGAAATTGGATTTAATGAAGTACAGGGGTGCTCAAATTCAACAAGTTATCTTATTAGTAAAGCTTCATACACATCGATTATATTCTGGGAGGGGATTAGGGTTAATAGGCTGCAATGTGAAATTGGCTTTGATTGAGCAAAGTTTGTTCCTATATTGATCACGTCGGTTCGTATCACCGTAAAAGATTAGGGGGTGGGGTTTGACTTTTGTGGTCAAAATTTTAGTGGGAAATTATTAAATTGGTTTTAATTGTATTAAATAATTAGAATATGTAGAAAAGACTATAATACCCTTCTTTTTAACGGTAGTTTTAAACGGAGTTAGTTGTGTGGATGGAAATGACAATATTTGGTAAACTACGGTGATTGAAATGGCGAAAAAAAATTTTTGGATTGAAATGACAAATTCAACAAAACGTCAGGGACGAAAATGGCATTTTACTCATACTTTATATTAAAACTAGGTTATTAGCCCGTGTATTACACGGGTTAAAAGTTATAAATATATAATTCAAATGTATAAAAAAAATGTTTAAACTCTATCGTTTTTATTTTAAATCGATTATCTAAAAAATTAAAAATAAGAATTTGTAATCATAAAGTTTAAAGGATTAAATAAGATTTGAGATGATTGATATAATAAATTCAAAATCCTTAGAAATGATTGGAGGTGATTGAGGTAGTTAAAAAAATAAAAACTTCAGACTTGTCGTTCAAAAAAAATTAAAATAAAATAAAACTTCAAGTAATAAATATAGCATGATTTGTGAAAAATTAGTTAAAGCAAGTTTAGGCGGGAAAGTTTTTGTGAGATGAAATCTGGTGATGACATGTGTCACCACATGTAATCATTTATTAGTATAGATGTTATACGAAGTAGGCCACTGCATCTTCGAGTGTCCAATTCTTTAGTTATTTCCGTAGGCATGCACTAATAATTTACACATAACCATGGGCCTTTAACTTGATTTATCAATTGGACTTTTAAGTTGAAAAATCTTTGTGGGCTAACAATCATCCCTTGAATTTGAATGCAGTATGTTGATGTTTATTTATGATGATGACCATGATTGCATACATCATACATCCATATGCCAAACTCCTTTGCATCATTTTTGCTTCATCTCATATGTAACTTTCTTGAACAACTTTGATCCTTGAAGTCACGTGCCTACATTAATAAAACAACAGATACATATGTCCAATATATAAATCAATTTCGATAACAAATTCGATCACACATTGCATTTTATACCATCTCAAATGTGAACTTAAAGTTACATAGTGATGTTTATAATTTAATGTACTTTTCTTTAAATAAATATTTTCATCACATGTAGGTCTCTGGTTTAGTTAAAGATATATATCTTTATTTCTCACAGTCTCTTAAAACATTTAAACTCTAAATATGAGTTTGTTAGGCATATATTAATTCTTAAGAATATATAATTAAATATAAATAATGCCTACAAATCACCTGTCTATCAAGGGGCGAAGCCCCAAACACACAATTGTGTCATGTTTTTTTTATCTACGCTTTGATATTCAATATTCATAACCGCATAACCGATTCAGTTCAACTTATATGCTTTTGTTTGTGCATATAATCTTGTTAATATCACTACCGTAACGTACAAACAATATCTACTATAATAAAAAAGTAAACCACTCTTCACAATTGTGAACGTCTTATGAACAATTTCTTTATTATTAAAAAATGATAAAAGTTTATGTTAAATTTTCTAATGTCTATCTAATTCTTCTAATTCATTTCCTAATGCATTTTATGTTTTACTTGTTTTGCATAATTTTATTTTGTTGATGGGCTACCGTGACGGTGCGTCCAAGTGCTGTTGGGCTTATTGCTGTTGGACATGGGCTGCTGCTTTGTTGATGGGCTTCATCCATCTCTCTTGCTATAAATCAGATGATCTGCTCTTAATTTCGTCTCTTGGTTATGCTTGTCCTGTGTTGTTTCTTTCTGATTTCCTTTTATACCTTTGGAGATTGTAAACATTGGAGGTATATCAATGCTTTGCTTCTGTGATTGTGACAGTTTACTTAGGTAAATAAGTAAAACTTAGTCTAAAAGAAGGTTAACTTATTTGTAGCATAGTTGGTAGGAGTGTAGGACGAATGCCTTTTAACAGTGTTGGTCACTGTTGCGTTCACGTCTTGCAATTGTTAGTAAAAAAAAAACACGTATTAAACAATATAAGCATAAAAACATACATAATCTGGTCAAATCAAAAAATGAATTAATAGTCATACATGGTAGAAGCGGGAATTATAAAAATAATTATTTTTTAAAACTATTATCATTTATAATAATAATAGTACCACTTTTAGTATTAGTAGTTACAATAGTATGATTGTTAATATTAATAATATCACCACTTATGCTAATTTTAAGGGTATTACTTTTAATTTTTTAAATGACGTTAGGATGCTAATTATTGTAAATAAGCATATTATCATCATACTATTAATACCAACTAGGTTTATTACCCGTTGCACTTTGCCGCGGCATTATACGTGACGTCATATAGTATAAACTACAATTGAGCCGACTCGTTTCCAAACTAATTTTACGTTAATACGTAGAGTAACTCGAATTTATACCATTGAATAAAACTGTTTAATATTTGACCCAACTCATTTCCGAACTATATTTACGTCAAAACGTAGAATAACTCTAATATATATCGTTGAATAAAAGCGTATTATATTTAATTTTCAAAACGTAGACCGACTCGAGACATACATAAAAAACACGTGTTATGGCGGCATATGCGGTGTAATAAAATATAAATTACAACACCCTGATTCATATCCGAACTAAATTTACGTTGAAACGTAGAGTAACTCGGATTTATACTGTCAAATGAAAATGTATTATATTTGACTCGACGCATTTTCAAACAAAATTTGCGTTAAAACGTAGACCAATAAAACGTTTTATATTTGACTCGGCTCATTTCTAAACAAAATATATGTCAAAACGTACGATAGACGACACGTTAACCATGTTAAAAAAATAAATGAAAATGTGAAGTCCACTCTTACGATAGAAATAGAAAGGCAAAAACTAAAAGAGGGACAATTTGGTAAATTCACAAATGGGTTGAGAAAAAGAAAAAAGACATAGATTGATTTCGAACCCACGACCTTGCTTTGGAAAAACAATATGCTTACCACTTGATCTAGGGGAGATTTCTTGTCATATTTTGAAAGTAATTACACTAAATACTAAAACATTTGCTGAATAAAAAATTATATAAATAACCGACCTTTGCAAATGTGTATATATATATAATGTCATAATTAACTATTATTATTATTATTATCATTATCCTATTAATACCAATGTTATAATTAACTACTACTACTACTACTAGTACTACTACTATTATTACTATTATTATTGTTGTTATTATTGTTGTTGTTGCTATACACACACGTACACCATAATTAATCAATGAATCATACCAAATTCTGTAAGTTATATAGTTAGATGTGCAAGATGTCAATTATCTAAATACTATTTAACATGGTTGATATTTGTCATGTAACATGTGGGGTGTAAGTGGCAATTTCAAATCATTTACTTATGATGAGCATGTTGAGTTGATTTCTAGAGAAGATATAAAATATTACCAAAAAGGTAATGGATTAAACGAGTCAAACAAATAAATTTTGGCCCAAGTGTGTTATAGTGCATGAATTTGAAACTAAATTATGTTCAACTTTTTAACCAAAGTCACTCATCTATATTAATAAGCTACCCAACTATGTTTTCAGTTTCGTTGATACCGAGCTCGGCAAACAACATAACATGTTGGGTGATGGATAACTAGCAATATAATTCTCATTTTTCATTTTTAATAAAACTAGTTTTTACACGCCGGGCATTGCGGCGGCATCAGACAGAATGTGATAAATTAAGTACAGACTGCAATCGACCCAACTTGTCTCCTAACTGTATTTATGTCAAAACGTAAAATAACTCGAATTTATACTGTTGAATGAAAAATGTATTATATTGAGCTATTTTTTCAAATAAAATTTATGTCGAAACGTAGACCTACTCAAAATGTATATGAAAAAACGTGCAGTGGCATCGTATGCGGCGTGATAAAATATTGATTACCATTGTCCCGCCTCATTTATGAACTAAATTTACGTTAAAACGTAAAGCATCTCAGTTTTTTACCGTCGAATGTGAACATATTTTATTTGATGCGAAACAATTCCAAACAAATGTCAAAACGCATATCAACTCAAAACATACATAAAAATAAACACGAAAACATTTCATATTTTACTTGACCCGACTCAGTTACAAACAAAATTTACATCAAAACGTTTATGAACATCGAAATCGCTTAAACTCAACCATTAATCTACTTTGGTAATCTTACGTATACATATATAACTAAACAAATCGAAAACTGGTAAGGGTAAAATAATAACTTCAACTAAAAAACATTATAATTGCTAATAATAATCGCTAAGGCGGTTTGAAAAAAACAATTGGAAAACAATAATAATTCACATACTTATGTGGTGGTTTTCAAACAATTAAAAAAGACTATTATGACTGTTCATTTCTATTTCATTTAATATATAATTAATATTAGTTGTGCAGGTTGACCGTTTGATAAACCATAATAATTTATTTAAGTGTAGTATTGGTAATCAAAGCATGGTGTTTCAAATGGAATATGCCCGTTCGAGTTTTATTGCATGAATTATAATTATTTTGGAGACATACTTTGGTAGTTAGTAGTATACATCTCCATAAATCCATACAAAGTTTAAGGAGATCGTAAAGCCTCTTTTTTCTTTCTTAAAATATGCTATCAAAAATATTTGTTTTAGTCATAGCATCATGCTAATCTGCTGATGGTTTTGGAGGTTATGCTCTTGAATTTTTATGGATCCAATTTACCCAGATCTAGGGATTACAAGATTGAATCTAGGAATTGTTTTTTGCGATTTATGATCCGCTGCAATGATCAATAGTTTAGGGCTTGCATTTGGTTTTAGCAGTTACCTCGAAAGTTTAAACTTAACAAGCAGCCTACTACTCATTTGATTAGAAACATACTTCAAATGCTACAAGTATTTTCTTATTTATCAAATTTAAGTTAGAATTTAGAACGCAAGTCTTCTTTCAAATTGAAATATAGATTACCAATTCTTAATGATGAATAAATACAAAAACTTTTGGTTATACACTTATTTTTCATAAATATATGGTTCAAATGGTGCTGAAAGATGGAATTCTTTTGTAATAATATAGTTTGTATTCATGTATGCATACAAAACACAAATTTCTTTATTTTTTATTGGTCTTAATCCTTGAACTATATAAATTTATAGGTCCCTAAATGTTACAGAAGTTTAGAAGCCAAAGTTCATGATTTGTAATGCTTAGTCTTGAATGTTGTTCAATGTTTGGCCAATTTGATATTACTCGATAGGTCATGATGAATCAGTATGTTAGTTGTATTAGTCAATTGGTTTGAAGATTACATAACATTAAACCCGCCGCAACGCGCGGGGCTTTTTACTAGTTAGTAAAAATATCTATTGTTCAATTTATTAAAAAACTATTTTAATCTAAAAAATCTTTTTACTTTAATAAAAGAGTATTTTATGACGACACCACATTAATTCTCATCAAAAATTTTCGGCTTCTCTCTCCTATTAAATAATTACCTTAATTGTCAATAATATTATTTAACTTTTTTTATAACAAAAATAGTTTTTTTTAATAAATTAAAAAAAAATCTTCTTATTAATGTTATTTCTAAAAATAATTTTTATAGTTACAAAACATCAAACTTTTTATAGAAAAAGTTAATTTTTTATAAACAAAAACTAATTAAAATTTATAATAAGAAAATTTAATAAAAAATGATATTTTTATACGGTTTGTTTTGAAACAAAATATTTTATTAATTTTTTTTGGAAAAAAAAGTTTTAAACAAAAGTTTAAAAAGTTGATATAATTGTTTATTACATATTGTTCTTACTATACGTAATATCAATTATATTTTATCGTAAAATATCGTTTTATACTTGATAAATTTTTATTATATTTAATATTTTATTTGTTCAACCCGTGTAATACACGGGTTTACTAAAGCTAGTTAAATAATATTATTAGTAATTAATATGATTATTAAATAGGAAAGAGAAGCGGGGAAAAATTATTGAGAAACAATATAGTGTTGACATGTGTCCTTCTAGTAAAAAACACCAATTATGAAATATTTTATATTTTTAAAAAATTTTGATTTTCTAAAAAGTTTTTAAATTTTATGAAAAAAAATTTCCTTAGAAATAACATTAGTAAAAATATCTATTGTTTATTTTATTAAAAAAACTATTTTAATCTAAAAAATTAAATAATATTATTAGTAATTAATTTGATTATTAAATAGAAGAGAGAAGCGAGAAAAAAATTATTAAAAAATAATATAGTGTTAACATATATCATTCTAAATAATTTTCTATTAGATTTGGAAGATGTTACGATATTTAAACCTAGCTGCCGAGAGACTCGGTCGTTTCCTACTGGTTGTTAAAAAAAAAAGTAAAAAACCAACATGCATGTCTTTGAATCTTTGAACTAGCAGCCAACCTAAACTAAAATATCACAAAAATAATGTGGTCAATGCATATAGTATGATCAAAATTTGACAGGTGGCAAGCCCTTTGACCAAAAATAGTTAAATCCTCACCAACCATTGCTGACCATCGTAATCTTAAAACTAGAATAAAATCCACAATAATTCAACTTTGAATCTTTACACACAGGCCTAGCCTAGAGTCGTATACTCGTGGTTCTCTTGTTTACTTCTTTGTATATTCTTCACTGATCCCAATTCTTTGCAAATATGAAATTATTTCAAGCATATCATCATCTACTCATCTTCTTTTCACTAACATCAACTGCAATTTCAAAATATGCAAAGACAGGGTGCAATGACACATGCGGGAACGTGACGATCCCATACCCTTTTGGAATCGGTGTAGATTGTTCTATCAACGAATGGTACACCGTTGATTGCAACTCCTCGACGCCATATCTATCGACGCTTAACCACCTAGAAGTCTTGAGGGTTGACTTGGATAATCAAACAGTCATTGTTGGCACCCCAAACGCAAGAATCTCTGATTGCCAAACCCCAGATCAAAATAGCACTCAGATCACAAGCATCGATCTTCACTCAACCCCTTTCTTGTTTTGCAGTTATCACAATCGATTTGTATTTGAAGGGTGTGGTAATGCGGTTATGATGGGTGATGGGAGTGTGCTCACCGGGTGTTCGACGAATTGTCTGAATGAAACTGTTGGTGAAAGAAACAACGATTGTTTTGGCTTTAGTTGTTGCCAAACGACAATTCCTCATTACGTTAAGTCGTATAACATAAGTCTCATGGGCTTGGGTGGAAATGGAGGTTGTGGGTATGCCTTCTTGGTGGATGATGATTCGTATTTGTTAGGAAGCTTTTCGGTCCAATCGGTTGCAGCTAACAATGAATCTGTTGTTCCCATGGCCCTTATGTGGACTCTTCCATATAGCGCCACGCTAAACTGTTGTCGGGCTGCTGCTGACCATATGAATATGGAGCTTGATACGGGTAATGGTACTTCGATTGAGTCGCAGAAATGTTCCCGTCATATAGGCTATAAAGGAAATCCTTACTTATCTGATGGTTGTGAAGGTACTATTGCATCTATGTGTTCTTGTTTTTGTTAGCTTGTTTTGCATGTTTTGAACTTCTTATATGATGTGTGTCTAGTGATTGAAGATTGTGCAAGATGCCCTTCTTCTTCATGTAACTATGATATAATATATGGTGGCGACGGGTCGAGTACTAAGGTAATAAACTTCAGTTGCGGACCAAACCTTTCTCCAACAAGTTTTGGAAGTAAATCATCTGAAGGAGCTATTCTAGGTAACATCAATGCTTTCATCTTGTAAGAGTTTTATAGTCTCATAACATCAAGACTTTTAGATCATTTGAGCCGGGTTGAGATTAGTTACTAACTCGCCGCTTTGTATTGGTCAGGTGTTAGCATAAGTGTGGGTGTACTTTTTATTGTGGCAACCATCTATTTGTTGTACAAGTGGATCAAGAAAACGAAAGAAAAGAGACAAAGAAAAAGGTTCTTTAAACGAAATGGTGGTTTGCTTTTGAAACAACAAGAAGAAGCCGACCCGTCTTTGGTTGGTAAAACTATACTTTTCACGTCACATGAGCTAGAGAAGGCTACTGACAACTTCAATGAGAATAGAATTCTGGGTCGAGGAGGCCAAGGTATGGTGTATAAAGGAATGTTAGTGGATGGAAGGATTGTAGCAATCAAGAAATCCAAAATTGTTGATGAAAGACGGTTAGAGCAATTCATCAACGAGGTGGTCATTCTGTCGCAAGTAAATCATAGAAACGTGGTCAAACTATTGGGATGTTGCTTAGAGACAGACGTTCCTCTCCTCGTTTCTGAATTCATTCCAAATGGTACATTGTATGATCGTCTTCACAACAAAATGGATGAGTTCCCACTTTCTTTGAACATGAGATTACAAATAGCTACAGAAGTTGCTGGAGCACTTGCTTACTTGCATTCAGCGACTTCAATTCCAATATACCATAGAGATATCAAAACCACAAACATACTCTTGGATGACAAATACAGAGCCAAAATTTCTGACTTTGGAACTTCAAGGTTTGTCTCAATGGAGCAAACTCATTTGACTACCTTAGTTAAAGGTACATTTGGCTATCTTGATCCTGAGTATTTTCAATCTAGTCAGTTCACTGAAAAGAGTGATGTATATAGTTTTGGAGTTGTTTTAGTCGAACTATTGACCGGAGAAAGGCCAATTTCCCTAACCAGGTTTGGTGAGCACAGAAGTTTGGCTACACACTTTATGTTGGCAATGGAAGAAGGACGTGTTATGTCTATTTTTGATGCATTGGTGATTAAAGAGGGAACTAGGGAGGATCTTCTTGTCATAGCAAATCTAGCAATGCGATGCTTAAATTTGAACGGAAGGTATAGGCCAACAATGAAAGAAGTAGCTACAGAATTAGAAACCATACGAACATCACACATTCCCTCTATAGTACAAACTAATATCAGGCCGACGATATATGGGGAGGACTTGTCGTTTATAACATATAGTGAAGCATCATCAACATTTTGAATTTCAACAATAGTGTTAGCCAATGATACAAAAGTGTTAGTCATTAGTTGTTTGATAAATAAATGTTAATATATAGTTGCAAAGTATGTAATAGATTTAACTTTATATCATCATACATGGGTCCAATTCAGGAAACAATTCACATAGGACTTTCATTTTTTTAAAGCAACTGCTAACCTTCAATTATTTTTTAATGAAAAGCACTTATGTGATGTTTGATACTATAATTGATCTCCTTTGAGTTGTTTAGTGAAGAAGTTTATTATTTCCCAAGTAGAAATTGTGGTAGTCAAACTAATTCCAATTAGAACTCTTAACTCATAAATCAGCAATAACGTATCTAATTATGTATTTTGGTTTTGATCAATGTTTTATGATCTTTTGATTTCTCAATACAAGAACTACATCCACCATTAACTACTTCACTCCAACCACCACAAAGTACTAACTATACATTGGTGATTTAGTGGCATTTGCCTATTTTGTGTAATTATGATATGCTTAGTGATCAAATGAGAAATCATAATCAAACATCAAACAAGTTGAAAAATATGAAGTGCACATATGTTTGAGAATGTTATGATTTCAAGTTTTTAAAACACCTTGATAGTTCAAAGGGGCGAAGCTCACTAGACAACAAGGGTCCAGAGATAGTGCTCCCGGTAGCGGGTTCAAGGGGGCAAAGGCCGTGGCTTTAGAATCACAAAGTTGATAAGAGTTTCTTAATTCTTATGATCAATATTAAGATTGATCATTAGTAGCAAATTGCTCTATAATAGCAAGGTTGGTCTTTGGTAGTAAAATCAAGATCAATATCAACTTTGTTCAACGATAGCATATTTGTTTTTCGACAGCAACTTTATTAATTAGTAGCGTAATTGGTTGGTAGCAAAAGAGTTCAACAACTCATGAACAAGTCTTAAGTAACAAACTTACTATCGGTATAGTTTCTACTAGGGGTGTTCAAAAACCTAGCGGCATGTAATTCGTATGAAAATAGTTCGCTCGAAATCGTCTCAGTTTGTTAACCAGCAAGCCGGCTCGGCTCAATTTATAAATAAACTGAGCTCGAGCAAAGATCAGCTCGGCTCGTGTCTCGCTCGTTAGTTGGCTCGTTGGAACGCTTGTTCACTGGCTCGTCGGCTCGCTCGTTCGTTTGTTTAAACTAAAGGCTAAATTATAATTTTATTAAATTATACACCAAATTTTATGCCACGTTATTTAAATAGATCAGAAGTATACGGTAAAATCGATATTTTCTAATAAAAAAGTAAGTATAAAAATAAAGAATTTATCATAGTTTTATGAAATCTCAATCACTTATCATTATTTCTACGAGTTAAGATAAATTGATATAAAATATACTACATTTTGTTTTTATATATATGAATATTTAGAAAAAATAACAATAATATTTTTTTCTAAAATTAAATAGATTGGCTCGCGAGCCGGCTCGGCTTGGCTCATATATAAAAGAGCCAAGCCCGAGCTCATATTTTGGGCTCGATAAAATAAACGAGCCGGCTCGGTCGACTTGATTTTTAAACGAGTCAAGCCTGTGCCCAGTCTGGCTCGGCTCGACTTGGCTTGTTTACAGGCCTAGTTTCTAGTGATATAACTATCAACTATCAGTTATGATAGTTATAACTTACAACTGTCATGGCATTTCATCAATGAATGCGATGATTCATTGCACCAGTTCACCCCTATATATAAACAATGATTTTGTTAGATTTTAGAACAGAAAATATAAACAAAAATGACTCTTGTTTCTTTTATCACTCCATGAGAATTATTGTTGATTGATTATTTGAAGGTAATCAATAGGACTACAACAAAAAGTTTGGTTTATCAGGTAGTTAGTATGTTCATCTTATGTTTTTGATTACTAGTATAAAGGTGTCTTGGGTGTTGTATTCAAAAATTTTGAAACATGAACAAGTATCTTTCAATCCTTGTGATTAACAGCAGAAGCATATTCCTTTGAACCGAGCAATTTGGAACCGAAACACAATCATTGAACCCAACGATCATGACATAAATCAATAAAATTGATACCTTGGATAAATTTATGAAACGTGATGAAACACGATCAGGTTAAATCAATTGATCGTACATATCAAATGTTTAATCGGATTGAAACCTTAGATTGTTTGAGAATGAATTTGTTATCTGCAGAGAAAAACCGTACCCTGCTGTTGTTTATTCTATTTTTGACCAGAACCCCTTATTGCCTTCGTATGTGTGTTTGTATATAACATATAAGTTGGACTTCATTGATCAAAACTCAAATCCATAAATTAATATGGGTTAACGTTATTAACCAACAAAACCCACATATATGGATTCATTTAGCCAACATATAATCTGGCTCTAAAGCTTAATAATAATAATAAAATAAGTTCAAAGTTATTCATTCATATACGCAACCATTTATAGCAGCGTAAACGAGCCCGCACTCCTACATCATCTAATTCGTTTAGACACTAGTATAACTTACCAGATCAACAAATTAATCCAACAATACTATTGATAACACTAAATTACCAACATTGGCTATTAATTTCCTTGGAGGTCAAGTAACCAGTTAGTATATAACTGGTAGCAGGTTCTAGGGGCAAAGACCTTGGCTTTAGAATCGCAAAGTTGATAAGAGTTGCTTAATTCTAATAATCAATATTAAGTTTGATCATTAGTAGCAAATTGCTCTACAATACAAGATTGGTCTTTGATAGTGAAATCAAGATCGGTAGCAACTTTATTCATCGATAGCAAATTTGTTTTTTCAACGGCAAGTTTATTAATTAGTAGCATAGTTGGATCAGTAGCAAAAGTGTTTAGCAACTCAAAACATTCAGTAAAACAGTAATTACTAATGTGACAGTCAAATGACAATTATGATGGTTATAATTATCAACTATTATGATTTTTCATTAATGATTGTGATAATTCAATCCATCGGTTCAACCTATATTTAGAAAATGATTTGATAGATTTTAGAACAAAATTTTTAACAAAATCACACTTTTTCTTGATATCTCCCTGAAAATTATTGTTGATTGTATATTTGTGGATAAGAGCAAAATAATTCAATTTGAAAGTGTTCACACAATTTTTCAAAGATATTCTAAGTTTTCAAGAATCACAAAACCAAACACCACCCCACCACAACCACCAGCACCACAAAGAGTTATTAAAAAGAGCACCATCATATTCTTTTTTAAACAACAATGAATTATTTTAAGCTCAGTCACTCAAGTAAACCCATTGGCGAAAGGCCATTCACGTCCCCGAACACAGACAATGTTGGTGACCCGGCACGCGTACCATTCTAGGAGAAACCTACTACCCAAAAGTCTACTGTAATAAAACCCATGGCTCACTTAAAACATATTGTATCAAGTGAGACTCGAATCCATCACCTACACTTTGAAAGGTCATAGAATGACTCCTCCCAAACCAATTACTTTAGGGCTCATTAGCAGCACCATCAAGTGATACTCGAATCCATTATCTCTATAATAATGCTTTACTTATATTATTAGTCATCGTTTTATTTTAGAAAAAAAATTCTTACTATTAATTCAACATGTAAGTGTGTGGAATCCCACGTTTGATTGTATTTGTGACCTCAAATTGCAATAAAGAGATCATCATCCTCTCCTTCATATCACGCTATAAACACCATTCATTACACCCAACGCCAACCACTACTCTCTGATTCACCATTCATGATAAAAGTTAGTTGAAATTTTAAACCGATGACGAGGGAGACGAGAATATTTGCCCCATTCAAACTCCTCAGCCATCACCTTCCGCCTCACATCACTCTCCTACGCAAAATCAACAACGTAAGATTACAAACAGTACAGTAAAAGTACAATAAAAATGTTGTATAGTATAACCAAAAACTTGTAAAATAACCTGTTTATAGTGTTGTCACTGATAACAAAACAATAACACATACCTTACATAGTTTAATATTCAATGTGCGTTAAAGAAAACACACACTATAATCAGGAGGTGATTGATGTATTCTCGTGCAATATAATATACAGAATTCCTTTGCATCAATAATATATAAGAAAAATATTCCTTACTCCTTCGTTCACGCCAGGAAAATCAAACACCATAATTTACGGTAAAAAATGCTCAGGTCAACACCAATTGTCTTCAATCAGCTACTTTTGTCCCTAAAGTATTCACTGATGATGACCACAATAAAGTATAAACCACCACCAAGCAGAAGAATCAAGATTTCTGATTCACATTAAAATCAAACGCAATGAAATCACCTCATATTCTCCTTCTAAGCATCTTCATATCGGTAACAATGGCGGAAACAGCATCAATTCCCACTTATTCGAAGCCAGGATGCACAGACACGTGCGGCAATGTCAGCATTCCATACCCTTTTGGCATCGGACCCAATTGCTTCCTCGACAAATGGTACGCTGTTGATTGCATCTCCTCTAAACCCTATTTATCTGCTCTCAATCACCTGCAATTGTTGGGTGTGGACTTAAACGAACAGATGGTTCTTGTAAATGTCTCAATGGGGTCTGATTGTCAAGCCCCTGTTTGGTATAGTAGTGAAATTGTGAATCTTGATGACACCCCTTTCTTGTTTTCCAAAATGCACAACAAATTCATCGTTGAGGGGTGTGGTACAGCTAACATTTCCACCGGTGGGAGTGTGCTCACAGGGTGTTCGACGATATGCTCGCAGCAATCTGTGACCTTTAAGAGGATGAATTGCTATGGGATCAACTGTTGTCAGACCAACATTCCTTATTATCTTGAGACTTACAGTGTGGTAGTCACTAGCAGTAGTAGTTCATGTCTTTCTGCCTTCTTGGTGGCTGATGTTTCATATGTGAATAACTTGTTTCGGGGTGTGTCGGTTTCTGGGAACGATTCTTCAATCCCTTTGGTGCTTCGGTGGACGTTATCGGATAATGATTTTGGTGAAGCAGGTTGTGGTTATAATTTCAGTAGACATGAGTTGAAGAAGGATAATGGTACTTCAGTCAGCACTGGGAAATGTAGCTGCTTGTCTGAATTTGAAGAAGGAAACCCTTATCTATCTGATGGATGCAAAGGTATATTTACTTGTTGTTTTAGTGTTTTTGTATGAGTTTTAACTTTTAAGCATGGTGCTTACTACTTGTTTTGTGTGATTTTAGTTCCTGAAGAATGTATAAAGTGTATGAAAACGTTTGGCGCTTGTGGATACAAAGAATCATATGATGGTGTAAGGACCTTTTATTGTGATCATCGATTTCATAATGGTCGCAGCAAATCTTCGTCATCCCTTGCTGTTTTTGTAGGTAATAAAAATACCAGATCATTCCACTTATATTTATTGTTTAGTTTGATGCTCATCTACATTATTTTTGTATGCCGTGTGTGGGTAAGAACTGAACCAAGTCTCTTTAGTTTAGGACTTAATCCCAGTTGACCATCAAACGTCAAAAGGTTGATCTTTTATTGATTCAAGAATCCTTGTGCTCATATAATTAAACATTGCTATTGCACTCAGTGAGCCCATCTAAGAAGTATGACCAATGCTTACATTCTGATCCAAAAAGACTGTCAATTTAACAAAACTGAATATATAGTATTCAGTTTTTGGCCGTTCTTTTTTATTTCTCAAAATGGAGTTAATGGTTTAAAACGATGTAATGGTTGCTTGATATGATGGTAATTTGATACGAAATACAAGTTCCGTGGCATTCAAAAACTCATCCACCTTTTCTTTTAGCCGTAGTTGTTCTTTCGTGTTTTTGTTTTTTAAGATTCGTATTGTTTTTAACATTTTCTTGGTCTATAATCTTTAGGTGTTGGCGTAAGTATTCTGGTCCTAATTCTTGCAGCCATAGGCTTTGCATTGTACAAAGTAATACAAAGAGCCAAAGACAAGAGACGAAAGAAAAGATTTTTTGAGCGCAATGGGGGTCTACTTCTAAAACAGCAAGAGGCGGGTAATGAAGGTTTAGTTAACAAAACCAAGCTTTTCACATCCAATGAGCTGGAAAAGGCAACAGATCACTTTAATGAGAATAGGATTATTGGTCGAGGAGGGCAAGGTACAGTATACAAAGGCATGTTGACAGATGGAAGGATCGTAGCAGTCAAGAAGTCAAAGGCAGTTGACCAAAGTCAACTAACACTGTTCATCAATGAGATGGTCATTCTATCTCAAGTCAACCATAGAAATGTGGTCAAACTATTGGGATTTTGCTTAGAAACCGATGTTCCCATACTAGTTTCAGAGTTCATTCCAAACGGAAACTTGTATGAGCATATTCATCATGAAAACAATGAGGTTTTCATTTCGTTAAATATGCGTTTACAAATAGCTACAGAAGTAGCGGGAGCACTTGCTTACTTACATTCAGCAACTTCAGTTCCAATCTACCATAGGGACATTAAATCTACTAACATTCTTTTGGATGAAAAATATAGAGCCAAAATATCCGACTTTGGGACTTCAAGGTTTGTCTCAATAGGTCAAACTCACCTAACTACCTTAGTCCAAGGGACAATTGGCTACTTGGATCCAGAGTACTTTCAATCCAGTCAGTTTACTGAAAAAAGTGATGTTTATAGTTTTGGGGTTGTTTTGGTTGAACTACTAACTGGAGAAAAACCGATTTGTTTTAGTAGATGTGGTGGAAACAGAAGCTTGGCTACACATTTTATAACCACTTTTGAAGAAGGGCAAGTGATGTCTATTCTTGACGTTAAGATGGTGAGGGAGGGTGGTAGAGATGTGATGATGGAAGTAGCTAATTTGGCTATGGGATGCTTAAATTTGTGTGGGAAAAACAGACCAACAATGAAAGAAGTAGCCTCCGAGTTGGAAACAATTAGAATGTCACACATGACATCTCTACTTCAGTCTGATTTCGGAAATGTGAAGTGTGACACCGGAGAACAGGAGTCTCTTATGTTATCATATGGTGAGCCATCATCAAGCAGCATCCTATAGTTCAGGTGATTTTAGAATTGTTGTGTTAACCGAAATCGTCTCATTTTGGCCTGGTTTTTCAGGGCTACTTTGGTTCTTCGGCTTTTATTAATCTCTAATTGGTATTATCAGCTTGTCATCAAGTTGTTTAAATTAGTGTGAATGAATTGTTAGTAGGCTATTGTGGTAGAGGCTGGATAATAAAATTGTAAAGAAGATGGATAGCCTGTAGATAAGTTTATGTTAGTGTTTGATAATATAAGTTTCTATTTTCAGTACATCAGAAAGAGAAAATTGAATTCATCTTTGCCATTAGTTCATATGTGAATTACAAAATCACATACCTCAAGTAAACTAAAAAGACACATACATGTCCAAACAACAACCAGATCTATCAAATCATTATGCGCAATCATAGATCAAAACAAGTTACCCACACAACAAATTTATGGTTTTCAAACTCACCGAGAACAAAAAAATCACGCATCAAATGGTCGAGAGCACCAAAGAAATTGTTCTATAATCGGAAAACAAGGAATCGGAGGTGGAAAAGATGAAGCTTGATGGTAGAAGATAGACCTGAGTCGTGACAAGTGACAAAACACACCCATCATTTTGGGTCATTATGGGTGCTGATTCTAACATGTTGGTTAGTTTGGGCATAGGTAGCTTTTCTTCTACCAGGTCTTCATGGGCTCAACTAAAGAGAACATACTATTAGGGGGGGGGTGGGGGTTTGTCAAGATGGGTTGGTTTGTAAAACAGTTATACACACCGTATATTTAAACAAAAAATCGTACCAAGAGTCTTGATGTATAATTATTGAATATTGATTTTTAATTTTGATCATTCAAATGGACTTCACGCTCAATTTCAACCACAATCTCACCACTATATTCAAACCCATTCTAAACGCTACTAGTAACAGAGAATTAGGTGGATCTTTCAACCTAAACTATAATCTAAATATCCAACATAATCATGTTTGTGATATTTTTTATGAAGAAAAAGTTATATACTTACAATAAAAATTTGATAAAAATATCATAAATAGGGTTATAAACGAATCATACCGAACCAAATGAATCTTGTTCATGTTTGGTAAAAAAGTCATGTTTGTGAACGAAAATTTTGTTTGTGTTCATTTATTAAAAAATTAAACTTGTTCACAAATGGTTCACGGACATATATTATTTAAAGTTAAGCGACTTAACACAATGAAACTACCGTATTACCAAACGGTAACGAACATAAACAATTATAATGTTAGACTAATTAAATATTACAAAATATATAAAGATTAAGTAGTTTAATTAAAATTATAATTATAATATATAAATATTTAATAAATGAATATGAACAAACATAAACGAATGGGCATGAACAAATGCAAACGAATATATAAACACAACATCTATTCATGTTCGTTAGCTTAACTAAGCGAATATAATTTCTTGTTCATGTTCGTTCATTTATTAAAGGAATGAACGTAAACGAACTTCTCGACGAAAGTGTTCACGAACTTTTCGCTGAACGTTCAGTTTGTTTATAGCCCTAGTCACAAAACTATATAATTTTGACTGATGAAGATGGATTACGAAAGTTACTTTGTTCGGCTACCATTATTAGGCGTGTTGACGGTGTCTAGAACTCAGTAAGAGTACCATAAAGGATGTTCTCTTGGTAAAAAAATCAACAGCTTGTATGAACAAAAAACAGTTACTACAAAGATCAGTATTTGTATGCTAAATTCGTTGTTGAACAACAGAAATTTTATTTTATTAAATCTTCAAGGACTCTAGCAAGACACTAGAATCTAGAATTTACAAACTCCAAAACAAAATATACATCTCAAACACCATAATGAAACAACACACCCACTATTTAAATTATTTAATCATAAACTTACACCAATTTTTCCATAACAAATTCTTTAGATCCGACCTATTTTTTAAGCCATAAAAATCCTAATACTTTAATTTCAACCACCACTTTAGAGTAATAGATACTCTTGCCTTTGAATTATTTATCATTTCTGGCCTTCCATATGCTCCAACAAATTATAAGAAATATTGCATTCAACACCTTCCTTTTAATCGAAGTGGCCTGGATATTTTTATAAAGTTCTAAGATGTCACCCAAATTGAATACATATATTGGAGGTACCTTGCACCATTTCCAAACAAAAAACAATAAAAAGTTTAATAGTGAAGAGGTTGTTAATAGATGATCTGCGGTTTCGTTACCTTCACCACAGACTCTACATAACTTTGATTGAAAGCAAATGTACCTTTTGAATAAAGCCTCCAAAGTAAGAATATGTTCCATCTCCGATCTCCACATAAAAATATCTATTTTCGTTGGCACCCGATTATTCCAACAAAATTCATTGCTGTTATTAGTTGAAAAGACATTATTATAAGACTTCATAATATCCCTTATTGAACCCAATTGCCAACTCTATCTATCATCAGTTCTTGAGAAGATGGCTTGATTAATAATGCTAGTTACCGTTATGAATAATTTTGGAAGCGTTATTAAAAAGACGAGCTTGAAATATGTCTAAGATAAAGTTCTTTTTTGTTCAAAAAGTCTTCTGGTTTCTGCAAACATATATTAAAAGGGATGATTAAAGATAAAATCAAATACTTGTATCAATAACGATCCATTATAATCTAAACCCAAAGATCAAAGGAAGTTTGAGACTGCAATGAAAATATAAAAGCATTGTCAAAGTTTATTAATATTTTTTAACAAAGCACGCATGTAATCTATCTCCTTGGATAGAAATGGTGGTATAAGGAATTAAGGATCCCCAAAGGTTGTACATGATCCACAACTAAACTAATCAACTCTAGACCTATATAGTTGATGTATGATTGACTTGATGGATCATGATTTGGGTTAATGGAATTTGTTCACGAGTCACACAGGTCACGAGTCAGTGAGTAAATGTGTCACCAGGTCACGTGTTTGGAGTTGATCTAAGCTGACCGAGTAAATCGGAGAAAAAGTGGGTTTATGATATGGTTTTATTTACTATTTTAGTAGTACTAATTGAATTGAATAAGTCTTTAGTTAGTGAGTTATCTTTCATATTTTTAGGAGCAGCGGGTTAGGTCGTTAGTTTTCTTTTACCTACTTGCGTACTTGTTTATTGAATATTTCAGTAAGCTTTCATTTGTTTTCGCTTCTCATTTCCTTTCTTGAAAATTCACTTTTACATACGTGAGTGTGTATTGTGTGTGCGTTTCAAGGGGTTTGAACCAACATAATTTAACACAAACTTAACCTATCAATACAGGCCTAGATATGGTTATCCAGCTTTAAGATTGACAAAATTTCTTGTTTATATAGAAAACTTGCAATAATTGCTGAAGGATCTAGAAAGATCAATTTAATCGGTTCTGCAAACCACAAGATACACTGCACGCACACACTGAAATACAAAGAAATAACACATGAAAGAAACTTGTATTCACACTTTCAAATTATCATATTACAGGGTATTTATACCTGCCTATAATGACAGTTACAAGACAGTTAATATTGGCGGTTTGTTGGCGCCAGTAACTACCTTTTAACCAACTTATATGTTTTGACCTAGACACACTATATTTACATTTATATTAAGACTCGACTACTTATGTACGTACAATATCTAATTATATTTGATAACAAGGTTACATCCAACAGTTGCATCCAATGACTGAAGAAAACTACATTAGGAACATCTTTAAGCTGAATTAAAAACTTATGTTACAATGGTTTTTAGGGAAGGGTAAAAGGAGTTGAAACTGCATGTGAGTGAAGAAAAGGGAGGAAAAAGTAATCGTTAAATTTTGGCATAACAATCTAATTCAAATAGTTGAGATTGATTATTTATTTGATCCAAAGGCAAGTAACGATCCATGTGATGCTTGTGCTGTTAATTTTTTTAGCATATTGGACCTTGTGGTTTTTATATATTTTTTATAGAGCGGCAAATATATCATATATCTAGTTTTCTACTCCTACACTACACTCCAATATATATTAAATCGTCAAAATTTGAACCTCAAACCTCCCCCATAATAATGTATCTAAAGACAAAACCTCTACCAGTGGATCACAAACCGTCTCAAACCCTTACCTTCACCTAATTTAATTGATGAGCCGGCACCTCTATTGACAAAGTTTGGGCCCCCTTGCGTAAGCTGAAAGCCCTAGACAATAAAAATACATGTAAACAATTAAACAATGTTGGAGCCATTGTTTAGATTTTGGATGTCAGATCTCATACTTTTTTAATATCAACTAAGTTTGTTTTTCTTTTTGAAAATTTCAAGAAAAACACCGTCAACCATCTTTCTTTTTCTCAAGTAGGTTGATGGAAAGTTTCAACAAACAGCCTATAACGGTATTCTTAATTGAAATGTATATTGAATAAAGTCATATTAATTAATTCGATCTCATTGGGCTCTTATTGCCGGATTTATTCACTAAAAATTATTTCTACCATTGAACAATTCTCTCAGATCATGTAAACCCACCCACCATTATAAACATAAACACCCCCTTAATTACATTTCCTTCTGCTAAAATTCTACACTTATTTTTTGCTAGTATGGAGTTATTTCAAGCTTATCATTTACTCTTTTTTCTTTCACTAACAGCAACATCAACGGCAGTTCCAAAATACGCCAAGACGGGGTGTAATGATACGTGTGGAAACAACGTGACGATTCCATACCCTTTTGGAATCGGTGTGAGTTGTTCTGTCAACCCATCGTACATCGTTCATTGCAACTCCACGAGACCGTATCTATCTGCACTCAACCTGGAAGTCTTGAGGGTAAACTTGGAAGATCTTATAGTCATTGTCAATACACCAAAGATCTCTGATTGCCAAGACCAAGATCGAAATATATCTAGTCAGATCATGAGCGTCGATCTTGGTAGGAGCCCCTTCTTTTTTTCTAAAGTACACAATATATTTGTTTATGAGGGATGTGGTTATGCTGCTATGAGGCATGCTAAGCTTATCCGAAACATGAGTAGGATCTCCGGGTGTTTGACGCGTTGTCCCAATGATACGCTTAGTGATGAATACAACTGTTTTGGCTTCGGTTGTTGCCAGACGGCAGTGCCTTATCATCTCAAGTCATACAACATTAGCTTCTTGCGATTTGGAAGTCAAAGGGAAGATGGAGAGTGTGGGTCTGCCTTCTTGGTAGATAAAACTTCATTTGAACAGCGAAGGTTTTCTGGCCCATTTGCTGGCGAAAATACCTTGTTCATTCCGACATCACTTCTGTGGACTCTAGTGGACTCTGATCAAGTAACTTGTTGTTATAACCGAAGCAAGATTAGACGTAAAGTGGATATGTTTAATAGTACTCCAGTGAATACTTGGCAATGCGACGGATTGTCATCAAAAGGAACCCCTTATTTGGAAGATGGATGCGATAACCATGGTACGTAACTTAATAACACAATTCCTGTTTGTTTGTTTGTTTGTTTTCTTTCTAATGTGGAGCTTCCTCTTACAGAAGTGCCTACGGAAGAGTGTAAAAGGTGCAAAGAAAGTGGAGGTTTTTGTGATCAAGACACGACTTATTATGTTGACGGTTCGGTTTTCAGTCAGAACGTCACTTGCAAATATAATCATTACTCGGAAAGAAAATCAAGCAAAACATCCTTGGGTGTAATTCTAGGTAATGCCTATTCTTTGTGCTTTTTAACCATAAGAAAGATCTATTGATTAATGTAAGTAGAGGTGGCAAAAGAAGTCTAAGGATGTGATTTTGGGTCATAAATGGGTGTTTTAAAAATAAAGATGGATTAGAATGGATTAAATAAAAAACATAAGAGGGTCAAGATGGGTTAAAAGTTTTTTTTAAAGAAACATACATCAAGTTGCGTTTTCAAAATTAGATTTGCAAGTCACAATAAGTCAAGGTTTCTTTCACTCAAATGTCAAATTAATCACCTCCGTTGCACAAGGCACCACCGCATCACCACCAGTCCACCGCATCACCACCGCACCTACAGCCTCTCACCTCCATCGAGTTTCATCGCGCACCACCACCGCTCCATTGCATCACCATCGATCCACCACATCACCACCAGTCCCCCGCACCTACAGCCTCCCACCTCTGTCAAGTTTCATCGCGCACTACCACCGCACCATCACCGCACCTACAATCGGACTTCGCATCAGTCTCCACCTCTGTTGAGTTTCATTGCTCACCACCACCACACCTACAGTCAAACCGTCGCTTCACCATCGCACCATCACTGTCGATTTATTGAAGGTATTGACCCTTTATAGACGAATTCGTATATGTATCTGTTTGAGCTCGTATATGCATCTGTCTATATGTGTTATTGGATTGTAGAAAACTAGTGAAATAGTATTGACTTATTAAAAAAATGATCAATACTGAACCTAACCCATCCTGACCCAAACTTATTCTGTCCTTTTTTTCTAAATGACCAATCCTAACCCAAACTCATCCTGACCTAAATCCATCCTAACCTAACAACCAACCCAATCCAACACGCATTTTGTCACCTCTAAATGTAAGTAACTTTCATTTTAACCTAGAAAGAAAATCAGAACAAGATAAACCATTCAGCATGAATCATTTCTATCTCTAAGACGTTTAGTCTACTTACTAACTCTTAGTTTTGTATGAGCCTTCATATAGGTGTTACCATAAGCATTGGTGTATTTTTTCTTGTTGCAATCAGTTATGCATTGTACCAAGTGATTAAGAAAACAAAAGAAAGAAGGCAAAGAAAGAGATTTTTCAAACGCAACGGCGGTTTACTCTTAAAACAACAAGAAGAAACTGACCTGTCTTTAGTTGAAAAAACCATACTTTTTACATCACGTGAGCTGGAGAAAGCGACTGATAACTTTAATGAGAATAGGATTCTTGGCCGTGGAGGTCAAGGTACAGTCTATAAAGGGATGTTGGTGGATGGAAGGATTGTGGCTGTTAAGAAATCGAAAATAGTAGATGAAAGCCAATTAGAGCAATTCATCAATGAGGTGGTCATTCTTTCTCAAGTCAATCATAGAAACGTGGTCAAACTATTAGGATGTTGCTTAGAAGCACCCGTCCCTCTTCTTGTTTCTGAATTCATTCCAAATGGCACCTTGTTTGATCTGCTTCACAACAGATCTCATGAGTTTCCAATTTCTTTAAACTTGAGATTACAAATAGCTACTGAGGTTGCAGGAGCACTTGCTTACCTCCATTCAGCAACTTCCATTCCTATATACCATAGAGACATCAAAACCACTAATATACTTTTGGATGATAAATATAGGGCTAAAGTTTCTGACTTTGGAACTTCAAGGTGCGTCACAATAGAGCAAACTCATTTGACTACCTTAGTTAAGGGTACATTTGGCTACCTTGATCCTGAATATTTTCAATCTAGCCAATTCACTGACAAAAGTGATGTATATAGTTTTGGAGTTGTTTTGGTTGAAATGTTAACAGGAGAGAAGCCAATTTCCCTAACTAGATTTGGTGAAAATAGAAGTTTGGCTACTTACTTTATGTTGGCTATGGAAGAAGGGCGTGTTATGTCTATTTTTGATGCAACGGTGATTAAAGAGGGTACTAGGGATGAACTTCTAATTGTAGCTAACCTTGCAATGCGGTGTTTAAATCTAAATGGAAAGAATAGACCAACAATGAAAGAAGTGACTATAGAGTTAGAAACCATACGAACATCGCACATTCCTTTTACGATTTAAACTGATGTTGGGCACATGATGTATGGGAAATTACCAATGTTAACACATGTAGAATCATCGTCTACACTTTTGAGTTTCAGTGATACGAAAAGGTCAGTCTATTGTTCATAGTGTAATAAACTTATGTTATAAGTTACAAGTAGGTAATATAATTTTCTTTTTCATGATCACATGTGACAACTATTCACTTTTGTTTTCTTTAAGACATGTGCAACATTTTAATGTGCTTATCACACTTTATGTGGCCATCATCTTTTTTCCATATTTATAGTTTCATGTAGGATTATGGATATTTATGATATCAGTTTTGATTATAAATTTAATTTCTGATATACGGAATTCATTAACGATTATAATTTTGACCTAATAACATAATATGCATGTGATACAGTATGATCTAGGAGAAGAATTAGAGAAGAATGAGTAAACTCATATTCATTGATCATAAACCCTAGCTCAGTTAAGGGCTATAAATACTAACATAACTCGAACGTCAATAACGACTTAACAACTCTTAAGCCCCTATATTATTTATCGTGTAACAATACCTCTCCCGTAAGGACATTCTTGACCTCAAGAGTCAAGAATAGTCTGTCAACCTATAGTGTCAACAACTCAACAAGGACATCTATATTTTGAGGTCCTATCATGATTCATGAACATTGATTGAATTGTCATAGTTGGACAAAAAACAATTTAATTTCAAAGACTTAATTACCTATAACTATTATGGGTAAGTGAGGGTCGTTCACATAAAGAATTTAAAAAACTGTAAAACTTTATACCTAAGAAACTAAAAAACAAAACGGAAATACGAAAAAGCAAATATTTTTGGGTTTTTATTTAAAGTGCAAGTTAAATTAAATGAAGACAATTAAGAAAGAAATTATATTTGATTAAAAGTTTTAAACTTATGAGAAAAATACAACCACTTCCAGAAGTTAAGTTCAAAGATATACATACGGTTTTGTAAGAACTGATTGGCAATCATATAGATATAACTTTGCAAAATCGTTTGATAAATGTGATTGTTATGAAACAACCTTTTAAAACTTGTTTGTTCATAAAATTACCAATTCATGTATGTAAAGAATTCACATACGCAACAAACTACTCATGATGTAAGGAAGCCAAATGCAAATGCAGGTATACAAACACTTAAACATAAATAAATCTTTAACTTTTAACAAACTCATAATTATAATCTTGTGTCAAAAGAAAATAGCCCAAAAGATCAATTCAACAAAACCTAGTTACAAACAATTACATCTCGTAATTACAGATGTAAATGTACTGTAAACTTCTTTGTGCTTATAAATTTTCACAAATATACATAAAATAACATGTTTTGTTATATGTGTACTGATGTTATTCCAACAAAAAAAATTAATTGTATTAATTGATCTTGAAAAGTTAACACGATTATCATAATAATTCATAACATCCGAACCCTCCCCTCATGGTGAAAAAACACTTAAAATCGCCTCCAAAACGTCCAAATATCACTAGTAAAAAGTTAGATTTGAACCCTAAGAATGGATTTTAGCTTTAAGGGTTTCAAACCTACTAGAATGTATTTGTTGTGAGGACTAATTCCATAAAATACATTCCCAATTACTTTGAAAGATCACACCTTTCAAACATGTTTTTCTTGTTCCCAAACACACTTTAAAGAAAAGAACCATCCTAGGCGTGTTGTTAGCCCGTATTTGTTGGATGAATATGCTTATGCTGTTAAACCTAATGGGGTTATATACATTATAACTGATGAGGAAAAGCTTGGATAATGGATGAAATCTTGTTTGGAAAATCATCCTATGCTTGTATCGCTCATCGAAGAACTTTAAGCTGATCAGGTGGTGAAGCTGTTGTGTTGTGCAACTAAACAAATACAAAAAGTGTCGAGAAGTGGAGGTCAAACTTTTAGAGCAGTTTATAGGAGTATTGTCCTCCAAGATTGAAGTAAGTTTTATAGTTGTTTAGCATTTGGTTATCATTTTCTTGATTTTGGATTTCAACTTTTGGTGACAATCTGTTAGCATTTCTGCTAGAAAGACTATGCTTTAGCTTATGTTAAATTCCATTTTGATTATGAATGATCTTGTGTATGAATGTCTAGTCTTCCCATCTTAATTTTCTCTATAAATACCATCTTCTTCTTCAATTGAGTTATAAAATCTGTGTTGAATTCCTTTCTATTCATCTTTGTTCTAGCAATCTATAACAATTCACTTCATTAATGTTTGGTGGCACATAACTTCAGTGGTGGATTTGAAGTTTGCCTTTGTTTGACTTAGATTTTTTTTCATGGTTACTTTGGAAGGAGAAAAAACCCAAACTTGAATGAGTCTAGAACTCAATCCATGCCCCGTGACAGTTTATAAACTTTACGAGGATTAAATCAGAAATGATTAAATATGAAGGATGCAGTATTAAGTTTTGGAGTTTTTTGGTTACAGTTTCATCTTTGTCTGTAGAGTCACATGAAAACCTAGTTGGAAACCGGAGCCATGTCTTTGAACAGTTCCAAAACCATTTTGGACCTAAATCGAATCGCAAGATAGAAATTTGTTTGAGAATTCCTCTGTTGTAAACGTTAATAGCAAACCAAACTGGTTACAAGCCAGGTTAAAACCGAACTGGTTTCAAATAAAACCAATCCCTTTCCCAATAGAAATTGTTTCAAACAAAACCAATTAATAACCAAAAACCTATGTTTATCAAGTGTAAAACCCAAAAGAGAGCAAGTATAAGAATTATCTTGTTTAAAGTTAGGCCCAGTCGGTCATGGGCTGAATATATTAGATTTCGCTTTAATTGTGGTGAAGTTTCTCGAACCCAGTCTCCATGCCACTGGCCCAATCTAAAGCCCAACAAAAAACGTATAATCAAATACCACTGACGACCAACGGTGATTGCCCTCTTGCGGCTCACGGCTCTGCTCTTTCTATACATCTTCATCGAAGGTATTTGATTTATTTCTTAATTCGTTAAAGTATAGTTCATATTCATTGATATCTGAAACTGATTTGAATATATCACAAATTTAAGTTAACTTGGGTTGAAAATCGAAAGTTAGGGTATTAGGGTTTATGAAATCAGCAGCTACTTTTGTTGATTTACTGTTGTGCTTTCTAATTAGGGTTTATTCATCTGTTCGATGAGCTGAATAATGGGATTCGCTAAAGCTTGTAACTTTATACAGATAGTTTGCAATTTTGCATCCTCTTGATAAACCCTAACTTTTTATGGTATTAAGATGAGTATATATATATCTGAGTATATGAAGTATCTATGGTACTTTGCTGTAAAGGAAATGATGTTTTATAACATTTGTAATGTCATTACAGAAGTTACTTCTGTTTCCAATATGCAATTGGATGAAAAAGTGGCATCAGGGGATGAATCAAACCCCTGCATAAGCAAATCCACCCGCCTTCCACGAAAGCGGTTTTACAGGGCTCGAGCTCATAGCAACCCGTTAAGCGATTCCCATTTTCCGGTCCCGATCTCCCCTAATCATGTAGAATACTCCCTTCACTATCCTCACTACTTCCCATCACCCGGTTCCCATTCCAGTTCCAATTCCAAAAAGATTGAGTTTGCGGATATAGGTTGTGGGTTTGGAGGACTGTTAATCAGTCTTGCAACCCTTTTCCCCGATACTTTAATGATCGGAATGGAGTTGAGAGACAAGGTAACGGAGTATGTGAAAGAACGGATACTCGCGTTAAGGGTTTCAAACCCGGGTCAGTACCAGAATGTATCTGTTGTGAGGACTAATTCCATGAAGTACATTCCCAATTACTTTGAAAAAGGACAGCTTTTGAAGATGTTTTTCTTGTTCCCGGATCCGCACTTTAAAGAAAAGAACCATCGTAGGCGTGTGATTAGCCCGTTTTTGTTGGATGAATATGCTTATGCTGTTAAACCTGGTGGGATTATATACACTATAACTGATGTGGAGGAGCTTGGAGAATGGATGAAATCTTGTTTGGAAAATCACCCGATGTTCGAATCGCTGACTGAAGAAGAACTTGAAGCTGATCCGGTGGTGAAGTTGTTGAGTTGTGCTACTGAAGAAGGCCAAAAAGTGTCGAGAAATGGAGGTCAGACTTTTAAAGCAGTTTATAGGCGTATTGTCCCCAAAGTTTAAAGTAAGTTTTGTAGTTGTTTAGCGTTTGAGTATTAGTTTCTTGATTTTGGATTTCAACTTTTGGTGACAATCTGTTTGCATTTTTGTTGTTAGCTTATGTTACATTTCATTTTTGATTCTTCTTATTTTAATTTACATTTTTCCCTTTAATAATAATGACTAAAGTTGTGACCATATGCCTCATCTGAAGCAGGGGTGTCATTTTTATCTGAACCCAAATATCTAACCTGATTAAACTTTATCCGAACCCGATTAAGGCATCACCCGAGAAAACTGAACCCGATTGCAAATCAAACCCTAACCTGAAATTCTTATTTAAGTTGTCTTTGGGTTGTGTTTTAGCAATTTGGGTTGACCCAAATAACCTAAATACCATATCGTCATAATTGATAATCCATATGCTAGAATTTCATTGACGCCATCTGTATTTGACTTTTTATGAACTCGATCAATCCCTCCTCTATCCCATCTTCAATCGATGATACAAGTCTTAAAATCGATCATTTTATCTGTTCATCTTCCATACTAAACCATTTATACCGATTACAAATAAGATATATTAAAATCATACTTGAGCATTCTCATGTATTTGTTTAAAATATATGTTTCTTACTCCTTGTACGTCCGAGTTTAATAATATAAAGATAACATATTTTATAAGTCTAGTAACGTGTTATTGCTTTACATTTGTTCGAGCTAGTTATGATGTTTCTTTGTGTTAAACGTATGTTCAAGTAACATATAGATTTAGAGGTTGATTTTGGTTGTTTTCAAGTATGACTATCAAACCTGTTTGTGAAGAGATGTCAAATCCGATTATAAAAACCGAAACACTTTCAAGTATATTGTCTTTAAAATTTAAATTTACAAGTGGACCAACCCGATCACGGATTAACCAGATCCACATAAACCGAAAACCGAATACCAAATGCCGATTAAATATAGTTTATTTTGTTTGATTTTCGGGTTGATTCTCTACATTTAAACACCCAACGAACCCGACCTGAAGAACTCAAAACCCAATTAGAAACCTGAATGACAACCCTAATTTGAAGACGACATATATTATACATTAATTAATTTATGTTAAAAATAATTCATGACCCTTTGATGTGTTTTAATCCTAAAAGCCGATGAGCAATGCGCTATGTGTGCATCAAGCATAGGAGGCATTTGTTATTAAAAATACTTTATAATTATAATTTTTATAGATAATATTTTAAATTGTTAGCTTTTAAGCGTTAAAATATAAGATGTGTTCATCATCTCTCTTCAGATTCGTTTAATCAGTGGTCTAGTTTGTTCAAATACTCAAACTCAGTGCTCAATCTATGGTTAGATTTGTTCCGCTGAATAGTGATTAGTGAATGGCACATTTCAAAGACACGTAAGCAACTCTTTTTTTTTATTTTAATTGTTTAAATTTTAGATATTGTTAATCCATGTTGAAATAGTAAATAGCAATTTACCTCTACAGCACAAGTAGCGGCGAACCCAGAAATTTTTTTCATATGGAGCAAAAGTGAGGCGAATGCATAATTTTAAGGGGGGATGTTCGGGATTTTCACATACATGTAACACTAAAAGAAAAATTTTACGGGTGGCGGCTGCCCCCATCCTACAAGGTAGGTCCGCCATTGAGCACAAGCACTAACGATTTCCTTTTTGGACTTGAAGACGAAGTAGAATGACGATTTTCGAGAGCATAGAAACTTAGAACCTTGTTTACTTGTTAGTTCACATAACAGTTCTTGAAAATGAACTTGATTATTAGAATTTATAATGTTCATAAAAAACAAAGCCATGATTTAAAAAGATTTAAACCACATCAACAAGAGTTAAACGGAATACAATAATCAATATCACCTTGCTTTCTTTATTCTGATAACATATATTTACATTGAGGCTTTGATCTTTGATTGAGCATGTTTACATGTAATCAATTCTTTAAAGCATCAAAAAAAAAAAGAAAAAAAATTCAACCCTCAAAGACATGTCATATTAGAAAAAGATCATTCCTTTAAAATCATTTAAAACATCTTTAATAAGAGATCTAAAAACATTTAAAATCATCATTTGTCATGTCATCGTCGTTTTTTCTATTTTTAAAGCATTATCTCTCTACAGGGGTGGAACTACGCCCAGGAGTATAGGGTCAAGTGGCATTGATTTTTGAGCGGGTAATGTATCGCATAATACCGAAATTTTGAGTGAACCCATAGTTTTTCAGGAGGTGACCCATAATATTATCACGTTCAAAATATAACTGAATTTTGCTCTTGGTTCACTGGTAACATGCGCGTCTAGGGTTACCTCAGGTCATGGGTTCGAGCCTCGTAGTGGTTTTTTTTACAACACTTTTAATATTTATAAAATTACCTTTTTATCCTTAAGTTTACTACATTTTAACAAGAGTTAATTGCCATTTTCGTCCCTGAGTTTTGATGCTTTTTGTCGTTTACATCGAAAAACTTTATTTTTTCCCTTTGTGTCCCTGACATTTCAAAATTTTGTCATTTTCATCCACTTCTGTTAACTTCGTTTGTTTTACCCGTTAAGCGAACATTAGCTTTGAATATTAAAAGCAATCTAATAATGTTTAAATGCTCGGGGAAATGTAACAATGTTTATTTAAGTTTTTTTTTTCCTGGTGATGTGCAAAAATACCTAAATGCCCCTCACATGATGTGCACGTGATGGCTACTTAACAGGATAATTAACGGGGTTAACGAAAATGGATGAAAATAGCAAGTTTTTTAAATGTCAGGGACACAGAGGAGAAAATTTTTATTTTTGGATGAAAATAACGATATGTACAAAACCTCAGGGATGAAAACGGATAAGCCAAAACCCTCCCTACACAAATCCACTATCGATCTGAAATCTCAACACCCCCTCCTCTCTCGTCCAGGATACCATCGCTCATTACTGCGACTCTCCGACCTCCGGCGAGTCTGCCCAGTACTCCGGCCATCATTCATCGCTGCAGCTGTCCTCCATTCAAGCTTTTACAGGTTTGTTTCTTTGTTAATCTAATCATTTGTCTTAACTAGAGATTCAAACCCTTGATTTAATATTAGTGTTTTTGATGTTTTTATTGTTGTTAGTTAATTTGCTTGAGTAATTTTGGTATCTAGATTGTGTTCAAGCCCTAATTTTATGTTTATTAGTTTATCACAATCACAATTTGTAAATTTGTGTTTATTATTTTGGGTAGCCTTTTTATCTAACACTTACCTTTGTTCTAAATAGCACTTTTTTCATAGCCTTTTTATGGCTTCTATCTTATGTGCATCGATTATCCAACATAGTCGAAGTCCCCAAACTTGGACACCTGATGGTTTGCATTTTTGTGTAAATCAGTTTTTCTATTTTTACTACTTTCTGTTGAAATAACAAGTATTGTCATTAACCGAAGTATATTATTTAAGTATATGGACATTATAACCTAAGTATATTAATTAATATGGGCAACAAATTTATATCCTTGACTATTATAGGGATTAAAATTTGAGTTGGTATCCAATTATAAGCTTATATCTATGAATTTGGCTGGTCTTTTTATCAAATACAACTTTGTTTTGGCTATTGTAGCATCTTCTTGTGGTTAATTAAAGTTAAAAGATATATGTGTTTAAAATTAACTAGATTTTATAGTCTAATTTGCTGAATTTTAGTGGTATGTTTAGCCGATTGCACACAACATGCTTGGCCAAAGAAAACCATCCTACCTCTTGCAGCATAGGTAGATATTTTAAGTGACCAACCCGACCCGACCCAAAATATTTGAGGTTGGATTTTAGGAAATCCAAGCGTCGAAAAATAATGACCTCATAGGAAAAAAATCCTGGTTTCGCCAGTGTCTCTCTACATGTTACATAAATGGAAAAAAAAAACAACAGGGAACACTACTCTTCTTTTCTTAGCGTTCTTGTTGGTGAATTAGTGCGTCAAAATAGGGGAATTTTAGTGGTGAAGGACAAGACGCATTGGTATGCCTCCTTAGCTCCAAATATGACCCTCTAAAAATGTGAGGAGAATGTTATTATCTTTATACTCTAATAAAAAGTTAAATAAAAGGGACACGTGACAGCATCATATTTCTTCTTAACAAAATTTTCTCGTCTTTCTCTCCTATTAATAGTTATTATATTTACTGATAATGTTATTAATTTTTTTATAGACTAAAAGTACTTTTAATAAATTAAAGAAAAGTTCTTTTTATTAATGTTATTTATAAAAAAGATATTTTTTTATAAAATAAGAAATTTTTTAAAACATCAAAATATTTTAAAATTGGTGTTTTTAAAAAAATAAAATATTTATAAATAAAAAATAACTAAAATTAGAAGTTATAATAATGATTTTTTAAACGGTTTGTTTTGAAACAAAATGTTTAGTTTTTTAAATAAAAAAGTTTAAAAAGTTAATATCATTATTTTATTACTCATATCCTTACTAATAAGTAGTTATATTTTTAAGTATTATTTTTCATAGTTATAAAGTATATTTTGGTGCATATTTTGTAAATATTGCATGCATTTTTATTTATTTTATACAACATTTGCTTGGGTGGAATGAAATCTGCTTTGGTTTGTTTCGGGTGATTTTGTAGGGCTGATGAGTTCGTGAGAAGGATAAAAGATTTGGAGTAGCAGAAAAAGTATTATTGAAGAAATGCTGGAGCTTGAAGCAATCAATACAACAGAAACTTCACACGACCACGCGGAAGTTCATTCACAAATTTTACACGGGCGTGCAAGCTCGCAGGAAAAATTTTTAATATTTAGGAATTATTGTTTTCAATAATTATCACTAGATTTTCATGAATAAAATTACAAAAACTAAAAATCCTAAGAAGAGTGATCTGAAAATTAATGCATTATTATAAATATAATAGTAAATGATGATTAAAGGAGACATTTTGGAGCATATTGAAGACTTTATTTTGGAGCATCAAGTTCAACAAAGCATTTTCATTATCAAGATACTTAATTATTCGTGTTTTGTTTCGTTAGTTTTTTATTTTATTTTTGATTGATCTAGTCGTCATGTCCGGATAGAACAATTTTTAATTTCAACATTAAGGTTTAATTTTCTTTGATTTGGTTTGAACTTAGTGAAATGCTTATGAGATCTTTTTATTTTAATGGTTTGTTTATTTGATTCTTGATCTTAAACCTGGATTTACTCCGGTATATATTAGATTGTTAATAAACATGATTAACTTATTAATTTTTCTAATAAATTTCTTCAAATTTTAAAACCCTAATCAAGTTTTGATTTTTGATATAAGGAACAATTAACGGTTTGAGTTTGTCTATGAATTCATTCTCGTTATAGAATCATACAATCTAGTTAAACATACCGAATGGCATGTGTGTTTATTTATAGTTGATACTTCTATCGTTGCAACCCGCACGCTAAGATTCGAAAAACGTGAGCTTAGAGTAGCGGGTTGGCTCTAATCAACCAACTGCACTTGATTAGACATTAGATAGAGTGGATACCCGAACGGCGTGATGTCTAGTATCGATACAAATTATTAATTAGAAAATAGTCATTGCACTATAATCATTAACAATCGTAAGCCAAATCGAATCAAAAAGTTACCTTAGTGTTGGAATTAGTTTTCATATATTAATTTACTTTACACTTTACATTAGAATTCTTAGTAATTTCTTTTCAGAATTAAAAAAATACAAAAAAATGTTATTTTTCGTTTTTCTAGCAGAAGTTTAACACGACCGTGTGAAATTTCCTTTACACTTTTGACATGGTTGTGTCAGCTTGCTGGAAATTTTCTACTTTTTACAATTTACTTTTAGTTTTAATTTTTTTATTAAAACCTCCACCTTCCTTAACCTGTAACCAACTATAATAACTGTGCTTAAACGTTTTTGGTATACAATAATTGACATGTATCCCTGAGGACACGAACCCTACTTCCGCTCATACTATTCTTAGTGTGTGTGACGGTAGGTTCATATTATATATTTTATTTGCTAGATTCGACACCCAACACTAGTATTTTTTTTATAAACATGCATAAATGAATCGCACACACATTTACATACTCATTAAAAACTAACATATAAATAATGATTTATAACTTGTTAAAGCATAATTCTACAAGTCCTCTATGACGATTTTATTATGGGTTATTTGATTTTAATAATCCAAACTTTCATTTATTGATCGTGATTAATCAAAACTCAGGAAATGTTTATAGACACTTCCATCTTTTACTTTTTTTTTTCTTCAACGATTCATTACTAACTGAGAGTTAACACCGTTAGTTTTTCGATAACGTAAAATGTTTATATGGCCAAAACACTAAGTCAAAAGTTGAAAACAACCATCTGGTTCGTCAATCTGAAACTTCTGCACCCTAAAACCCATTAATCTCCACCTTTTAATCCGAACCACTTAACTTATTCGAGGTAGATTTTAGGTGACATTGGAGGCTAAACATCGAAAAACAGAGTTGATGGAGGCTGAGCGGCGGCATAGTTGAATAATTGCTCAATGTTTCCCCCATTTCATCAAAAAAATATAATGGATGTTAACTCTCAGTTAGTAAGGATCGTTGGAGAAAAATAAATTTAAATTTAGGAGTGTCTGCAAAGATTTATTGAGTTGTGATTAATTTCGGCTAATAATGAAACTTAAGATTATTAAAATCCAATAATCCTTTTATTATTTATTTATTTTAACGTTAATTTGTATTTATCCTTTTTTTTTGTAACTTTTTATTATAATGTTTTTTAAAATTATAAATACAAAGTTCTAATGTCCTTAATTTAATCTAAACTTCGATAAAAGTTTTACTCAAAACCAAGATAGGTCAAAATTTGGTTTTATTTTAAACTTTGATGTATAATATTTTATAGATTTTGAATACACCATTGTGAAATTCTTATTTTTTTTTCTATGTTTTAATATAGTTTTTATTTAAAACCAAGCTTGGTCAATAGTTTTTTTTTAACTTTGATCGTATAATGTCTTATAAAATACTAGATATACCGTCCCGACATTCTTATTTTTTCCTACATTTTAATACGAACTTTATTTAAAACAGAGTCGTGTCAATGCTCACAAGATTTACTAGATTCCTGCAGCATCGCACAGGAAATACCACTAGCATCATATAAAAGATGGATATTTTAACCATTGGATCAATGGTTGATATCTCTTTCTGTTGTATGTTTTCTGCTCTCTGAATATGGACCTTTCTCGTGTCCCTTCTTTTGTCTAAAGACTAAAAAGTAATTCATTTATTTCCCTAACTTATTTAGTAAGTCTAATTCAACATTCATATTATATATACCTAATTTAAACACACATTAAAGAAATATATAAAAAAAACTTAAAGATAAAAAATACATGACTTGTTAGAAAAATAATATGGGGCAGATTAAGTACATCCAAATGGGAATTTTCTTTCACTTGTGAATAAACATCTTATTCCCTCGAGGAAAAAATAAAGTGAATGAATTCAACCTTAACCCTTTTGTCTTTTAACCCCAATCTATATCGCTTTATGTTGTATAAATTAAGAATTTCTTCACATACATAAACATATTCTCAACGAAACATCTTGTTGGTAAGGTGTCTTTTTCCCATTCAAAAAGTTGTAGGTGTAAATCATGCAAGGTTCATTATATGGTTAATAATAGTAGTTTAGGTGATAGCTACAAAAAAAATATGCATATATACATAGACTATGTGTATAGTGTATACAACATATAGTAATCACCAACAAAATCATGCACAATTATTGCTGTCCTTAAAGGTTCGTATGGTAGGATTATGTATTCCATTTCATCCAAATGTGGGCCAAATGATTGTTATATTACAGATAAAATCATGTGAGAAACCTCCAAAGCCAATGTTATGTTCAAATTTGACAAAAACAACCTGGATTTTTTTTTTTTATATTATAGAGTGGGGTATATATGGATTCTGATCTTTTGCTCTTGTTGAGGTTTCGGCAAATAAGTGTTATATGGTCTAAATAGATACACGTTGGTTCCTTTAAGAGTCTAATCTTTAACCCTCCATTGTCACAACAAATATTGATCGATTCATCTCATATGATCATAGAACACCATCAAAAATGCAATTGTTTTCTTGGATTCGTCACGGGACAAAACATCAATCCATTTGCTGAATTAAATGCAGTTGTTACCCTTTTCAATATGTTTTTCCTAGCGTTTGTTTTTTCTTTTTGTTGATGTTGATTTGTCTTGTTTGTTCTATATGCGGTTGTGTATTCCAGCTCGCCACTGGTTTTAATTCTAAATGAAATATTGAAATCTCAGCAGCTAAAAAAACCAGCAAAAGAAAGAATGTGGAGTAGGGACTCGGATCCACTTCCAAAGTTAAAGACAATCATTAGAGATAGGCTGTGGCCTTTTATTTTTTTTTATAAAAGGTATAACACTAAACCAAGCGTTTTTATATTTATGACAAGTACAGTATCGATATATACCAAAATCAAAAAATCACATTTTCCAGTTTGTTGTGATTCATGCTCGTCATTGTATTTGCGGCTCATCCTTGTGTCTTTTTTATCGTTATTGTGTTTTTTTCTGAATATCGTTGTGTTTTTCTGAATGTCATTGTGTTTTTCTAAGGTGATTGGTTTTAAAAAACACAATGGTGGAATTAACCCGTTGTATACTTCTGCTATGTAATGATAAAATAACAAGTAATTTATCTAATACATTATAAATAATGACAAAATAACACAAAATAATATAATATGTAAAACACAATAATGTGTCGTTGTGTTTTTTCCGCTCGTCATTGTTGAACACTTATTATGATTAGTTTGAAAAAACACATTAATGAAATAATACTATTATGCAATTGTAATTATATAGCACAATAATAAAATTCCAACAAAATTTAATAATCTATAAAAAACAACGATAAAAATAACACAAAACAATTTAAAAGATAAAACATATGATGAATACATATAATAAAAGATAAAAAAAATATTTGCCACAATAACCAAACATATTAGATACAATTGACCGACATATTAGACACAATGATCTAATTCATTTGACACAAAGCTTGACCAAGAGTGTGGTTGGTATGAATAGTGTCACCGATCACACTAAGTACAATTTACATACAAAGTGAGACAAAGAGTAACCAAGAAATGACCCTTAACTTAGAGCATTGATCACATCTTATTCTTTATCTTCATTATTATAATTACACTAAAAATTATTTTTTATTTTCAATTTTACGTTATTATCATTACCTTTTTTCTCTCTTTTACTCACAATAATTTTCAAGAAATATTAAAAAATAATAAGGATGAACAATGTTTTATTAAATATACACATAAACAGTAATATTTTTTATCTTCTCTACTCACAACCACTCACATTCACTTTTTATAATACAGGAAACACAGTCATAATAATTGTTAGTGGTTAGCTGCAAACATATTTGTTTAAAACTCTAATTACGTCAAAAGAAATATTTTTTAATGGTTAGTTGCAAGCATGTTTGTTTAGAAGTCTATGTCAAAAGAAATAAATAATATTGTTATTTAATGAATTTAATACTACACTGAGAAATAAAAGTTTTTTTTTACGTTTTTACAAATTCAACACTCACTCTTATAATAATATGAGAAGCAACCATTGATTAAGAACACACAGCTTACAAAATTTTTTATTTTATAATACATAGAAAATGTTAAAGTTAACCATAATTAGTTCGAACGTGAAAAATTAAGAAAGTTGAAGTCTTCAGTTGAAAGAAAGCTAAAGTTAATTTTGAAGTAATTTTAGGAAGTAATTTTAGTTTGAGTAAGAGTCGTAGTTTAATGAATTAGTTTTTAATATTGGTTTTGAACGTTGGAGTTATCAGTTTAATATTTAATTGTTTTACAAGTTTATCTAGTTATCTGAATGTTTAAAACGTTGGATTTGAGTTTGAGTAGGTTAAACTTTTGTTTAGTATAAATAGCGATTATGGTTAATTCATTCTGCACTTCTTTTATCAATAATTAATAAATAGTCGCAGTTCAAAAGATTGTAACTAGTTTTGAAGTTTCATTGTAGAACTGATTCCAACAATTGTTATCATAGTTTGAAGGTGACCAGAAAAAAGCAAAAGAGAAGGTGTCAAGCAACCAGTTTATTATAGAATAGAGTGGCAATCAAGAAAAAGCAGCAAGCTTTTTATAAACAACAACAATATTAGATCAGCTGCAAATCTCGACCTACCATGGAATTAACAACATAAGCAATCGAAGAAAGTTTGGTTTAAATTCTTGATTCCATGTGAAAGAAAGAAAGTAAGAAGGAAGATAGGTTCAAGTGTTGAATCCATGTGAAAGAGCAAGATAAAAAGAAAGAAAAAGTATAAGAAAGAAAGTAACGAAGAAAATAAGGAAGAAAGTAAGTAAGAAAGAAAACAAGTAAGGAAGAAAAAAGAAAAAAAAAAACAAGAAAGAAAGCAAGAATCACGAACGAGCAAAAAGCAAGAACGATGAAAAGAAAACAAGAGAAGAATGATCTAATTAAGATTAAAGAAGAATCTTAGAAGTTAATCCTAATTGGTTTGAATTTGAAAAATCAAAAAAGTTGAAGTGCTAAGTTAAAAGAAAGTTAGAAGTTGATGTTAGAGGAGTTTTAGAAAGTATTTTCGATTAAGTACGAGTCGTAGTTTAATTACTTAGTATTTGATATTAGTTTTGAATGTTTAGAGTTATAAGTTTACTGTTAAACTTTTTTTTTAAGTTTATCTAGTTAATTGACTGTTTAAAAAGTATAAATTTTAATTTAAGTAGTTTAAGTTTTTTTGTCTAGTAAAAATAGAATTAATGATAATATATTCTGCATTTTTTTGATCGATAATTAATATATAATCGTAGTTCAAAAGATTGTAACCAGTTTTAAAGTTTGATTGTGAGTCTGATTCCGATGAAAAACCCACTTCATCGTATGTGGGTAAATTACTAGTTATTTTACAAACTGAAAACCCATGAGCAGATTGAAAGAACATGTACCTAAATTGCTGATTTGACACAGAGACAATTAAAAAAAGGTTTTCAGTCGCATAACAATTATTTATTGTTTGATCATATCCACGATTAGCTGCATACCCACCTAATGTTTTATTGCCTTGTGACGATCTTTTAGTTATTCATCGTTTCTTATATTATCGAGAGTCTACTTAGGGGTTGTTTGTTTTCGGCTGACCCGGCTGACCCAGCTGACCGGCTGACTCGGTCAGCGGGTCAGCCCGCTTGATTTCGGCTTCGGGGCTAGCTGACCGGGTCTCCATTGTTGACCCAAACCTAGAAACAAAATAAGCTGACCGGCTGACCCGCTCGCAGGCACCGCCTTTGCCTGCACCTTCGGCCTTTGCCTGTGGTGGTGTGACTCCGATGGTGTGAATCGATTTGGTGGTTCAGCGATGTGAATCGATTTGGTGGTGTGAATCGATTTGGTGGTGTGAATTGATTTGGTGAATCGATTTGGTGGTGGTTCGGCGGACGACGGTGGCGAAGGGCGGTGGATTGCGGTGGTGGTCGGAATGTGAATCGATTTGGTGGTGTGACTCCGGTGGTGTGAATAGATTTGGTGGTGTGAATCGATTTGGTGGTGGTTCGGCGGACGACGGTGGCGAAGGGCGGTGGATTGCGGTGGTGGTCGGAATGTGTACGGTGACAGTGGTGGTGGTGGTGTGGTTCCGACCGGTGGTGTGACTCCGGTGGTGTGAATCGATTTGGTTCTAGTCAGATACTGAATCAAACAATCAAGTTTCAGTCAGACGCATACCCAGTCAGAACTTCTAACTAGGTCAGCTTCTGATTCAGTCAGATATTACTCAGTCAGTGTAATCAAACAGCCCCTTAGCTTGAATATAAGAAATCAGACAGTCGATACAAATAAGTTGCTTATGATTTAAGTGCAACCACCATGTACGAATTAATTATATAAAATTATTTTATTTCAATGATTACTTCAATTATCCAGTGCAATCATACAACATAAGTTATATTTAAATGTTAGTCGTAGGAGAATATTGTAGTTGCTTATGATTTAATATTTGGGATAATTACAAATCCAACTTAAATACGAATGTATCTTAACTTAATTATATTTTTTTTTCTTATAAAACGACATCATATCACATATATAAAAGTAGTAAAAGTTTTTAATTTATTGTGAAGTTACATCATAATCTTTCATATTTAGAGTGTGACACCTCGTAAAGATCGATTTGTTAATAATATTTTGTCTGGCGTTCTTTAACGATGATATATTTTGTGAATTATTTAGGTACACGTGGACTTTGATCAAGTGATAAGCGTGATACAAAAGGGCATTAAAAGACATTTTAGATTAAGTCATACCTTAAACATTATTAAAACTTAAAAGTTTAAGATAAACTTCAAAATCATATGTAATATTTAGGAGAAAAATTAATTTGTTTATGGTTGGCACGTCAAATCTGATTTAATATATATGTGGTTGTTTATCTATAATTATTCATGCACCTTACAAACAATGTTATATTTATCTAAACCTATGTGGGTGCAATATGCAGGTGAGACTCACCTACCTTCATCCTTGTCCGTACTTGTGGAAAGACGATTGCATGTAAACAACAACAACAACAACCGGAAAAAAAAACACAAAAACAAAAAAAAAAAAACACTCCTATGACGATGGTCGTTTACATATGTTCAACAGGTTTTGATGAAAATCTAGGTATGATTATTAAGTATTTTAAAAAAAACAAATCAGCTGACTTGGTGGGTTGGTCGTACCCCTAGGTTACTAAAATTTTATTTTACGGTTTAGCGGTATAAACAGATTTGTATATGGTTTTTTTTTATAATCCCTAGTTTGTATTAACATGTATAAAATAATAAAGAGAGTAAACACAATTCAATATTACAACTTTCAATTGTGTTTATACGATTTGGTTCCAACTTCCAACTATCAAATCGATGGTTCCGTTAAATCATCAAATTGCCACAGCCAACCAGTGAACCTAAATCGTATATACTAAAATAAATTAAGCATGCGAACTTTGCATTGATATGAACAACTCCAACCATTTTAAGGGCTTATGAACACCCCAAATATAAGGCTGACAATAAAGAAAGAGGTTTTTGGATGTTTCAGTGAGAGCATTCACAATAGTTTTCTTATATTTATATAACTGGGTTTTTTATATTTTAAAAAATAGTTGTAAATGGTTGTAAGTGAAGGAATAGAAAAGTTATATTCAATTTGTATATTTCGGAAATCACTGTTTAACCCTTATAAAATTTTAATATTTATGTACGTGGTTGTGAGTATTGGACAGAGAAAAAATAATGATAGAAGTATAAAAAAATATTATTTAATTGAGTAGGAGAGAGAAAAAATACTATTTATGAGTATAATTATAAAAATAAAAATAAAAAAACTGATGTGAATACTTTGATGTCACATTCATTATTTTAACACCCCGATTACTAGCCCTCTAAGATATTAAGTTATTTATTAAATATTATTTGTGAGATGTAGGGTATTTGAAAGAATAGAAAACATTTTAATTTGTTGGTAATTTTAATGACATTAACGTCATTTTAATATAACTGAATTTACTTAATATCATATTAGAAATTAGAAAACCCACTTATATGAGTTAGAGATGCGGAATACACACTTTCATTCATGAATATTCAAATTTCTAGAACAAATAAATTGGTAGTTAGGGGGACGAAGCCCCTTAAACCATAAAGATCAGGGACAAAGGACCTGGTAGCGATATCTAACGGGTGGCAACCTATGGTGGTGATCAAGCTTGGTTGATAAAAAGCTACATAAATATGACAATTTGAAGGAAGCGATAAATTTGTACTAAATTTGTACTAAGTTGCTACTAATTATCAGTGACAACTATGGTCAGTAGCAAATTTGATATTTAATAGTAATTAATACATCAATACAAAGCATTAGTGATAACAATAGTAACTTGAGCATCAAGTTTGTACCAACTATGACATCAATAGTAACTAATATGTCAGTAGCAACTGATTGGTAGTAACTATGATCAGCAATAAGTATGACCAACAACTAAGCTACTAGTTATGGGCAGGTTTTTAGTAGTAAATAAGTAACTGGTGGCGTGCCTGCTATGACAGTTTTAACCAGTAACTAGTATGACCAACAACTAAGCTACTAGTTTGGTTTGAATTTTTACACATTTGTACGTAAACATGAATTTCCGCTTGAAAATACACATTTGTTTATTAGAAATAACTTAATTTTGATCTTATTCCATTGAAGATTTCATATACCCACGAAATCCTTTGATCTAAAAGTGATCGTACACGATTCAGAAAGTTATCCAAAGAATTATGACATCTAGAAATATTAATATCCAAACCCTTGCTCTAAATCTTCAACTATTCTTAAAATTAGTGGTCAACTCATACAAAGACGTTGCCTAAACGACTTACCCTCATATGTTGGCTTTTCAGAAAAATATTCTTCTATAAGACGCTTGTTAACGGCTTCACGACGCTGATTAATTTGGACTGTGTTTTTACGTGGACGTGAACTTTCAGCCTTGATATGATGAAGCATAAATTGGATCTTGACTTGAACTGTACTAACGAAAAACTCATCTCCCTCGAAGGAATCTTACTATGGCGATGTTGAAGATGATAATAAATCCATTTTTTAAGAAATTTGAATTATGAGAGTATGAAAGATGTGTGAGAAAAAATATATATATATTATATTTTATTTGTAGGGTAATTTATAAATTTGTTTAAAAAAATTGTTTTTAGTCTAATTTTCAAATGACATGAAAGTATACCACTCTACTCGGCAATCAAACTCGCCCTCTTCTTCAACACCACACTCATCATGCCTCATGTCAAGCCCAAAGAGACATTATTTTAACGTGATATAAGAGTGTCCGAATAGGAAGATAAATGCAATTATTTTATGAGGTGTCACGAAGATTCTTTGGCACAAAGAGTATGTACTTCAGTACTTGGAAATAAAAATGAAATCGTTTTGAAAGGCATATTCGGTTAGATATAAAGAATATTCATTTTTACATGTTAAGATTATATTAAGTTAAATGCATGGGTTGTTAGGTATTGGTTAATATAAGGTTGTGGTGTATCGGGCAAGTATTTCTCAATGACAACAAATCTGATATCGCATCCATCAATGTTGAGCAAAATTTTGCTTCAAATAATTGCATCAAATTAGTTTATATGTGAATACTAAGGTGCTGTTTGTTTTTTCTGCAGCAAAATGTCTGCAGTCTGCGAACCACATCTGCAGACATCTGCAGAAGAATAGGTGGACCAAACGTCTGCAGTCTGCAAGAAAAAGACTGTTTGTTTTTTAACATCTGCAAACTACAAAAATAATATGTAATTAAAAATAAAAAAATTCATCCACCATCATTATCTCCCTCCTCCTCTCCTCCACCTCTCCACCACCACCACCATAAAAATAGCATTCAATGTACATACATAGAATTCAATGTATTTGTCTAAATTCTTCCAAACAGATAAATCCATGCTTTGATCTTAGAACAAAATCAGTACACATAAATCGGAAGAAGTAAAGTTAGAACAGACAACCGAGATGCCCAAGGAGCTGGAGTGTCGGTGGTTGGTCGCTCCGGGATGGAATTCTCCGTCACCGGCTTTCGGTTTTCGGTGAGAGGAGTCACCGGTAATGGCGGTTTTCGGTGAGAGGAGTCGCCGGAGAGCCATTACCGGCGGGAGAATGCGTCGGAATTGATCGATCCTTTCTAGCGGTGTTGGATTTCTTGATACATGGGGAAAACATTGCTCAACAGCGGCCGGCGGTGGCGGTGGCGGGTGGGCCGGCGGTGGCAGTGGCGGGTGGGTGGGTGTGTGGCTGCTATGGTGAGGGGGAAGGAGGAGAGTAGAAGAGGTTAGAAGTGATCGAGTTATATCTTTTTCATGCAGGCCTCAGGAAGACCTTAGAAGACATTTTTTAATAAAAAGTATTCCAAAAAACAAACAATCTGTAGACCTTAATGTCTGCGCGTGGTTTGCGCGGCGCAGACAAAAGAGGTCAGAAAATGTTTTTCAAAAAAAACAAACATCCCCTAAGGTTACATAGTCTGTATTAAAACATCTTAATTCTAAAAAAACGAACAAAAACAAGATTGCACGTCAAGGTTACATTCAACACCTCGTCTTTCACCCAACCACTAAGAGAATACACGACCGCGTGAGAGTATTAAACATTATGAATTAACGAAATGATAGCTAATACATATAGGTTTACAAAAATAATGTTTAACACTTTTTGTTTTCTTTTTCTAAAATTGCACAAGACATGTTATTTTAACCCTATTACATTGTCGTGTATTTCATAATAAAAGGTATTGGTTTTGTAAATGTGTAACTATGTAAAATAGTAACTAAGTTTTGAAAATATTTTAATTAAATAACTCAAGTTTAAAAAGTGTTTTAATTAGATAATCAGCTTTCATATTTTATTTAAATTATAAGGTTAATTTAACATGTTTTTAGTATATTTTTCTTTTTGTTTCAATAAGAAAATACATTTTTCTTTTTTTTATGCTAATGTGGAACGATGATATGAACTTTAGTATTTTTTTTTTTATATAATTAACATGTTTTTTATATTTTTAATATAATTTTTTATATTGAAAATTTTGACCCACGTGTCTTTTCTTTCGTTACTTTCTTGACATAACAAAATTCGGTGATAACTTGATTTGATGGTTTAATTGATCAATTTGAAGAAAATATGCATAGTTGATCAAATTAAAACATTTTTAAAACTTGATTAGTATTATATAGCATTTTCCTTTTCTAAATTTACATGTCATTGCTATGTGAAAACAAACCACATAAAAAAATACAGTTGTTATGAAACAATCGAAACACATATATTCATGATATCCAAACTTTCATTAGAAAGCTAACATATTATAACCCATCGTCCAACTAGAATTCAACTTCATAAGGATATCCTTTCAACCATTATTCTCTTACTAATACACATGTTAGAAGATAATAATATGGCATGCCAAATACATCAAATTGACCTAATTTACGTAAAATTTGAGGGAGCTACAACTGGTGTTCAAGAATCAAACTTAACGAGCTACGGCTTTATGTTTTTAGAAGCATAAAGTAGAATAAACTCAAGGGATTTTTCAAATTTCATTTGTGAAGAAGCAAGTCGATCAACTTTATCTGGCTTGAGATCGATAGTAATACAGCAAAAAAATTATAATTGACAGAGTTGAATTTTTTTTTTATATTTTGATGATTTTCTTTTTTATATTTTGATGATGCTACTGATCAACCTAATGGAAATAAGTTTTAATATATATGTGTAAATTGATTTAAATTAAATTTATTTTTCTAGATTTATTTGTTGCATTTAGATAAAATCATAGTAATCAATGTTTATTAAAAATCTATCCACTCTAATAAAATGGTAACTATAAATAACATATGTTATCATCACATTCCCACTCATCAAAAGTTCTCGCTTCTCTCTCTTATTAAATAATTACATTAACTACTAATAATATTATTTAATTCTTTTTAGATTAAAAATAGTTTTTTAATAAATTAAGAAAGATCTTTTTATTAATGTTATTTTTAAATAAATAAATTTTTACAAAATAAAATTTTTTATAAAACACTAATTTTTTTAAAAAATAAAAATATTTTAAATTTGGTGCTTTTTTGAAGTATAATTTTTATAAACCAAAAATAATTAAAATTGGAGTTATAATAAAAAAAATTATAAAATGACATATTTTAAAACGGATTTTTTTTTTTTTTGAAACAAAATGTTTATTTTTTGGGAAAAAACAAAAAATTAAAAACAAAAGTATAAAAATATGATATCATTGTTTTATTACTTATGGTCTTTACTTATATGTAATTTTAATTATATCTTATCTTATAATATCGTTTTATAATTAATAGATTTTTATTATATTTATATTTTATTTTTCAACACGTGTAATACGCGTGTTTACTAAAGCTAGTTCTTTTATAGTCAAAAAGTAGCCAAATTATTTAATATTTCTAGTGACATTGTATATCTTAAATAACTTATTATCAAATTTAATTTAGAAAAACTTCATTCTACAGAAGACATGGGTACTAAAATATATGGTTAAAATAACTCTATATGTAATATATGCATTTGATAAAAAAATAATTTTTTGATATAATTTAATTTTAATTGTATCACGTTCTATATTTATAATTCTCTTCAGTTACTTAACTGTAACCTTACTCACAAATTCCACATAGCAACATAATGGTTAGGTCAAGAGAGTGGCATACTCGTAGCAACTAAATACAATAGCATAGATGATTTTGCAATTACATCAATCCTTTTAGTGCGCATTGGTCATGGGGCGTGAAAGGGTGCCTGTGATACCCTATCACGATGGAAGCACCCCTCCTATCGTGATATGGACTTCATTGCTTTAGTCGTGAGTGGCTTTTTTGCAGTTCCTCCCTTTGACTTCACACATCCCACCAATTACTAGCCTTTAAACAACTATGTGAATTAAAAAAAGTAAGTACTTTTTAACACGCACACACGCATACACACACGCACGCACATATATAACTTCACTCTTATTATACCTAAATAATTTCATATATGCTATTCTCTTGTTTTTTATCTGCACATTCCTAAAAAATAGATTTTCAAATTTTTTTCTACATCATTATCATTGTTTGATTCCTTGTATATTGATAACTTGTTCATTAGTGCAGTGCAAGTGTCAGGTCAGCACAACTTTTTACTCATGCTTGAGAGGGAGAAACTTTACTTCCAACTCAAAGACGGTTTTAGTTATTAATATCATAATTATTATTAACATTATTGTTATTACTGTTGGTAAATTTTATTAATTTTACATTTACTAATAGTATTATTATTAGTGACCTCATATACCTTGGATAGATTCATCAATAATTACTGAAGGGTAAACAAATTTGTTAGCAATTACTGACGATTTCCAACGAAACTCTATAACTTATACCTCAAATGGTACGTTAACACGCCTGGCAATGTGTTTTTGGGTTGGTTAAAACACATGCATGTGGTAGTAGACTAATTGATGGTGAGTACCAAGGGATTTGCTACACGATACATTTACATATCCTTTTACAAGACATTAGCGGATCTTGTATTGTGTTACTAGGTTGGTTAGTGAGTTGTACATATTACATACAAAATGGTCTTAACACAAAAACTAAATATACAAATTACATGGATTGTATTAAAGTAAATTACACGGATAGTCCCTGTGCTATTCCCAAATTATGGTTTTGGTCTTCAAATTTGGAAAACTACAAGCTCAATCCCAAATTATGCATAAACATAACATGTTTAGTACCTGATTTGGATGGAGATTAACTTTTTCTTTAAATTTTTATAAATTGACCAAAATCCCCTTAAGTTAAGAAGATCTAACCTACACCTCCATCACCATCACTACAAATGGAGCTTCACCACCGCCACTATCGGTGGATTACCACTACTACCACTGTCGCACAGCACCACCGACACTTCTGATAGACCACCGCCACTTCTAACAAACCACCACCACCACCTGAAACAACCCCTTTCTCTCCTCCTTCTCTCTTTCTTCTTTTCTCTCTCTCTCTCTCCCTCTATCTCTTTCTCACATACACGCACACACATCTCCTTTCCCAATCTACACCAACACCATCACCACTGGAATATGTCTCCTTCGATCGACGAAAAGCCTCCAACCACCGGTGCAACTATCACCGCCCCTTTATGTAGCATAGGGAGATGGTGGTGGTGAGTAACGGTGGTGATGAATAGAGTATCATGGTGGTGGTAGGTGTTGGATCTCGAATGGTCAAGAGGATGATGATGATGATTGATGATGATGGTGGTGGTCAATATATGAGAGAGTGAGAGTGAGGATAGAGGGAGGGGTATTATTTTTAATAGTAAAGGTATTTTCGTCATTTCACACAATTTAACTGAAAAAGTTAACTGTCCATCCATGTTAAGGGCCAATCTTGGTACGTTTATGCATACTTTGGGACTGATCTTATAGTTTTCCAAACGTGGGAACCAAAATCGTAATTTGAACATAGAACAGGGACCATCCATGTAATTTACTCATTACATTATATATACTTTAAAAGGCAAACTCCAAAGTCTTCATGCATATGGTACAAGTAGCCAATGCAAGTAAATAACTCAAACTTCAGGGATATTTTTTTTCATTCACCTTCTCCCTCAAGACTAGAGGCAATGATGGCGGACTCCTCTTCTCCTCCTGATTTCTCTGACAAGCTGGTTGATGCTAGCCATGGGACTAATAAGTTTAACCCTTTCATGTTCGGTTTAGCTGGCGTTATAAAGCTCCATCGATAAATTCTCTAACTTTTATTTCAGCTTTCAGAAAGGGAAATATCTAGGGTTTGTGAAACTTTTGTTTTATTCAGAGTGATGGTGGTGAGGAGAGGGAAGATTTGCATGTGTGTGAAGGTGGCGATGGACGGTGGCGAGAGGGCGGAGGAGATAAAGAAGACGGTGGAGAAGTGGAAGAAGGTGGCGGAGGAATCGGTCAAATACGGTGGCTATTTGGTGGTGATTTAAAATTATTTTTTGAAAGTATTCTTTAGAAATAGCAGGTAATATATTTTATATATTTTTTGTGTATTTTTATATCAATGAATGATGTCTTTAATTGATGGTATGGTGCAAGGAATGCCTGTAGTTTTTTTTTTTTTTAATTTAAATGGTTAAATGTTTGAAATAGTAATATATTTTAATATTTTTTTTTGTTTGTTACAAACTCATATGTGAGACGTGATACCCGCGGCGGAGCGCGGGATGGTTTACTAGTTATATTACAACATCTCATATATGTTACATTAGAATATTCCTTAATCTCTGCATGCATGCTACCATTGTGCCTATGTCTAGATGTGGGCATCCCGGCAATGCTTTCTCGTAATCTTCATTTTCTGTGCCCACGAATTTCGACGGCTCAAGTGACAAATATGGGTACATCTTCACATTCTGAGTCCATCAATTACTACCAATTTTGATATCCAATCGGCATATTAGGCATTTATGAAAAAGCATTTAAATTCTAAGACCACCCATTCCAGCTAAGTCGCTAATAATGATCTTTAATATTAACTCGTTGGCATATCCTCGGTAGATTATGTACATACTAATCCCACACAACGATCCTTTATATTTTGAGATACCGTTAGTTTCTCATTTATAGGTTTAAGAGACTAGATGGGCATAACGTTAGCTATGTATAGTAAGTTAACATATGTTAGTGTTTGATATAACTAGAAAGAAGCTACGTATTTATAGAGAACATCATTGTTAGATTTCCAATCGTATCCATCATGATATTAACAAGACAAATGATAAATCATTTCTGAAATGGAGATAAGAAAAGGTTTTTTAGTCAGGTAGTGATTATTAGTGTTTGATCATATCAATGATAAGCTACATATATACCCTAATACCCACCTAATTAATGTTTAATATTTCCTTTTGATGATGTTTTAGTCTACACTCGTTTTTCTTTTCTATTCAAAATGGGAATGATTAAGTTTCATTTCGTTCAGATGAAAGTAAATTCTAACGTGGATAATACTTGCCAGCAAAAGACGAAAATTTACTCCGTTTGAATGTATAAGAGATCATAAACTAAATTCATATATATATATATATATATATATATATTAGCTTTAGTTACCCGTGTATTACACGTGAGAGGGAGAGTTAATTATTAAATAACACAAAACCACCTATTTTTATCAATGTTTCTCAGAAACAAGACGGGAACACCAACCTTTAACACTAAAGATTGATCTGGTAATCCAAAAACCTTTATTCCATTTAGAAAATCCAGAGAGCATAAATTCTTATCGAATGTGTTCTTCTTGGCTTATAGAATCAGAACTGATGTGCTCTTTTTCGTCACCTAGAAACAACGAAAGTAAACGATCATTGATTTCTTGAGAAAATTCGTTTTTTTGGAGCAAGAATTGCCCTCTCTTGAAAGAAAGCTGGGTTTTCAGAATTACTAATGATACAAGGATACACAAACTCGATTAAATCTTAAATAGGATCGCCTAAATTAGTAATAAAAAGATTGTGTGTTATATCTATTGTAGCCTCCCCATCATTCGATCCGCCAAGGTCACCTTCACTTAATTTTAATAGCCAATTTGCGAAGTTGTTTGTTTCTTCTATATTGCATCGTTCGACACCAACAATTAATCTCATGTTTTAAGTGAGGGCATGTACTTTGCACTTTTGCCAAATATACGAAAAACTTAATGATGCGTTTACAATATCTTGTCTATTACCATTCACAATCATCAATGAACTTAAGTTTTAAATTTTCATCACTAAAAAGACTTATGAGAGAAAAAATCACAGCTCATATTTTTAGAATTTGATGAAAATACTCAAACTTTTTCCAGTTATCAAGAATTACAAACACCGACTAAAAGCAACGAAATTTCCATAAATTAACCAAAATCAAGGCAATTGGGAATGAAAACCCTATACATTGAAGATCAAAGGAAGATTACAATATATACAGATCATAAAAGTGATATAAATTTGTAACAAGATTGAAAATCGATACTTTTGAAAATCTGATCGAGTATGAGATAATTTTGAATAAGTCATTGACAGGTCAAACCATGTGCTAGATATTAGGAGGGTGTGAGAATATTAGTATAAAGATATTGAGATTTGAAAATATACACCGAAAAGTTATGTGTAATAATAAGATCAATTTCGGATTGTTTTGACCCTGTAATCGAATATTAGGATATAATATTGATTTTCGGTTAGATCGGGCTATGAATGCTCATAATATAGCAGATTGGTTTTTGATTGTTATTTATTTAATAATAAATTTAGTAAACCTGTGTAGTACATGGATTGAAAAAATAAAATATTAAATATAATAAAACTTTATGAAATATAAAATTATATTATAAAATAAGATTATAATTAAAATTACGTATGAGTAATAACTATAAGTAATAAAATAATGATATTAATTTTTTAAACTTTTTTTCCATAAAAAAACTAAACATTTTTATCAAAACAAACAGTATTAAAAATGTCATTTTAAAAGTTTTTATTATAATTCCAAATTTTAATTATTTTTAGTTTATAAAAAATTTTGCTTTTTAAATACACCAATTTTAAAATATTTTATATTTTGAAAAAGGTTTAATGTTTTAGAAAAAAATTCTTATTTTATAAAAATTTGTTTTCTAGAAATAACATTAATAAAAAAACATCTTTCTTAATTTATTAGAAAAAATATTTGTAATCTAAAAAGAAATAAAAATTATTTAATCTTTATTAATTTAGGTAATTATTTAATAGTAGGTAGAGTCGGAAAAACAAACCATAGGAACCTTGGGAATGTTTTATTCGAACAAATAATAAGTTAAATTACTTTTTTGTAAAGGAACTACAGACCACCACCTACTAATTATTGCATATAAAGTTATATATATATATATATATATATATTTGAATACCAACTCCAATTATTTAATGTAATCATACAACACAGCTTATATTTGTTTATTGTTCATAAGAGAATAATTTAATTACTTACGATTTAATATTTGTAGTAATTATAAATTCCATGACCTATCTCTTTGACTTATATTTTTAATTGTTATAGAATGACATCATGTGATATAAAATGTATCTTGGTAATAATATGTGTGTTAGGAAGTTTATAAAAATATTTAGAGTATGACTCGTATCTAAAGTCTTTTGAATAATATTTTGTATTGTGTTTCTATTGTGATGTTCTTATATTTTTCGAATATTTTAGGATAAAAGTGAAAGTGATGACTTTGCAAGACAAAAAGAGAATAAATCGAAATTTTAGGTTAAGTGATACCTTAAATGTTATAAAAAAATAAGATTTATTAAATTATACTTTAACTATAAAAAACAAATACATGCAATATGTATTTAATTAAAACCTAATATTTTATGTATAAAACTAAAAATAATAACTTGTTATAAATTACAATAGATTATTAGTGTTAAATAGAAATTACTACAATTGCAACAATAAATAAAAACAGGATGTTACTAGTTAATCTCTTACTTTTAATTATCATAACACTATTGTAATTTTTTAATTAGTGCGTTGCAAAGTCTCAATGACTTTTTCATGTGATCATAGTATTATCAACTCAATTTAATTTAGTATAACTTGAAATCCTCAAAAGTCAGATGAGAAATTAAACACCGTAAACGAACTGAACAAACACGAACACCGGCATGTTCAAGAATGCATAATCGAACACGAACACATAACTGAACACGATTTTTTATTCATGTTCATTTATTAAGAAAACGGAAATATTTGTATTCATTTATGTTCATTCGTTAAAAATCTAATGAACAGTTCACGAACGTAAATGCACGCAAAAGAACATATATAAACGAACACAAACAAACATATATTAACATAATGAACATAAACAAACAAGTCTAAAACATTATAAACCATCCACAAACACATGAAAATAGATAAACATATATGAACGTATATAAACGAACATAAACAAACGCTTATGAAAAATAAGTGTACAAACAAAATATGTATTCATGTTCGTTCATTTAATTAGATTAAAAAAATTTGTGCTCACGTTCATTGGTTCACAGAGAATAGATCACGTTCTTAATTAGAAATTACTTTCTATCTTATCATAAATCATAATGAAGATTAGCATATCATTAATTCAATATTATACGAAATCTAGAAAAATACAATAATTTTTTTTATCTATTAAGTTTTATGTCAAACACAAAATTTCTAAAACCTAGATGTTTTCAGATGACTGGCTAGTTATTACATTAAATATCAAATTTGAGTCTTGATTCTGACATTTGAGCTGCATTAACGACCTCATTAGCACATTGTATATGATAACAAAAAGGATCTTTGATTTACTATACCCTGCACGTAGGACGCTTATATAATATATTATCACACGTTTTATACATTTAACTATTTATTAAAAAGCTTCTAGAGTATATACATCATCCCTTTATAATGTAATTTATGAAAAAAGTGTTTATATGAATGTAAACTGAAGTTTATTCTATAAACTATTGTTAATATTTTTATAAACTACGATTTAACTTTTGTTAAAAACATACATGATGTAGAGTCTTTTATTTAAAATATCAAAAATTAGCAAAGGAGTGATGAAAATTTTCCTATTGGGTTATTATTTTGTGGTGTAGGATTTTTCAACAGAATTAGAATTTACGTGACGGTAGATTTGGGTCGGACACGTTATAGAATGCAATACCATTATAAAAAATCATCTTCATTAGAAAACACATAAATTGTGAATGTTTTGTTTTTAGTAACACTTTTTTATTTTATACATTCAACATGTTTCATATAAAAACACCAACTCAATCGAGTTGTTTATAAGTAAACGTTTACAATAAATAACTCCAAAAAGTAAAATATGAAACAATTACAAAAGTCAGTAAGGGAACTCACAAGTGTATTAGAGCATATAAGTTTTGACTACTAATTGTTGAAATATCTATAAAATTCTAAAAAAAAATGCCATGTAATCACATAAATAAACACAAATCACTTATTTGATTCCTGTTGTTTCAATGTCCAGATTCTCGAACTCTTGAATACTTATGGAACAATTAAGAGTGAACAAAATCTAGTAGCAAATGTTTGTTTCTTTTTGTAAAAACAACTAAAGTAATTGCTTTATGCCCTTAAATATTAAGAGTCTCTAAAATTAAAAAAAAATACGTTTATCTATATTCTAAGTTGAAATATATGTGATAATCCAATCAATATTTATGTTTTTAAAGATAAATGAGGAGAGTAACAAAATAATTAAAGTTTTATCGATATACACTTACAAAACTTAGTTCATCAAGGTGGACTTACGAAACTTGATTAATCAAAAGTTCATTAAATATTCATTGTTGACGTTATTTTAGATTCATTAATTGTAAATTATATTTTGTAATTAATTGCCTAATACACTTACTACTATTGTCTGATGTTGATTTATGCTCAATCGCTTCAATTTAGTATTTTTCGTTTGCCAATTTAATATATTATTATATGTTTTGATTTTAATTTACATTTATAATTAAGTTTTCTCTTACTTTAATCGATTGTTATTTTTTATCATTTAATCTTTTCTTTTTGCAATTGATTTTGTTCCTGTTAATTATGTTGTATTTTGCCCTAAGTTGTTTTCTGCCAAACTATAAGTAATTTTGTTTATGTCGTTAATTAATTCAAAGGTGTTTATGAATAATATGTAGACGAGTGCTCTAGAATTTTATTTCACTTTACACCTTCAAATATGTTTAGTCGGTCCTGTCAACTAGTAGAAACTTACATAATTAAGATAGATTCGTCATTATTGTTCCATAGTACTTGCTACCCGTTGGAACTAGGAATTTTCATCAACAAATCGTGTGAACTCTATCTATCATTGACCTTTGTGGTTCATTCGTACTCCACTGTTTTTCTTCGTGAAGACATGCTACAAACGACATGTAGTTATCAAGGTTTCGATAGGAGCATAAGAATAGATGCTTCACACGACATGTAGTTATCATAGTTTTGGATGGAGAAGGATCGCCTTTTCATGATCAGAAGTTTGTTCGAGGATATCTCACAAAAATGGTTGAGACATTGAACTAATATTAAAGGGTTATATAAAGAAGATATTATGGTAAGACTATATTGATATAATCGTTCCAAAATTTTGTGTAGCAAGAAATAGTGAAAATGTAAAATATTATTGGAAAGAAAGCGATAGCCATCTTAAATTAACGAGTAATATGATATTTGTTTAATATTAGCAACTAACATGTTACATATATTTCATTAAAAGAACGGAGTGGTTGTAGAAAAAGATAACCATGGAGAAAAAATATTTTAGAAATACGGAAAGATAATCATAGATATAACAGTATAAAACCGTTAAATTAAATTTTAATATAATTATCAATACAAAAATAAATTTGACTTATAAAAATAAAAATACATATATTTTCTTTTAAAAGAATATAGAAAATTGGATGAATGAAAAAAATCAAATTCTTGTAAGTGATCTACTTCACAAATAAAAGGTTAACGAAGTTTAAATCCTACGAGTGTAGCTTGTGATAAATTTATCCTAAAAACAAAAATTATTGTTTAGGAAAAAGTAATATGAACTTACCTTTTGTAAAATATATCTAATGAGTAGTAAATACTTTGAAAATTTTGGATGATGTATTTCAGTAAACGAATCCGAATTTGAATAACCGAAATTTGAAAATTACGAATATCCGAAATTTGAAAATTTTTAAGTTTACTAAACACATATGCGTGTCAAGTGTTAAATCTACTATATAGTATTAAACTCCCTTTGTTTAATTTATTTATCAAGTTATATTAACGTTTTGTTATCTGTGGGGTCAAATGTCACCCGTTGACATAATTGCAAATGTTTTGTCAATGCTTAAGATTCGGGAAAGTACCAAAGCATATTCTTTCTTTAACATGTAAAAAAGTTTTAAATTAATTTTTTTTTCTCGGCATGTGTACATATTTATGTTGATATGTAGTGTATTAAACTAAACATATAAAGAAATAGATCAGAAACATTAGTTAATATTGCAGCATTGATTATTTTAATAAAGGGGTGGAAATTTTCCAAGACGTGGATAATGGGAAGAAACAGGGAGTTGAGGTTGACGGTAATGATCGGTGGTGGTGGTGGTGGAGGTGATGAAGCGTGTTGTGGATCGGGAAACCCAATGAATATAAACTGAATCAAAAAAAGAACAAAGAAGAGAAGAGAGGGTGAGCCTGAGAATTAGACCAGAAAAAACCAAAAACATCATTCTTCAATTTCATGAAAAATAAGAATCCTGAAGAAGTTGGTAAAATCAATATCACTTTGTGTGCCCTAAATACTTTGTGAAGCACTTTTAGATCTTGAGAACAAGCTGAACATTGATCAACGATCATTACAAGGTTATATTTCATCCCCTGAAAAAGCTATAGCAAAACACAAAGTATACGCACTTGAATAACCGTTAGAAACTTACAAATGATATAAATACCACCGTTACATTAAACTTTTTTTTTACTTTGGCCAACAAATTGATGTATGAAGTGGCAGAGAAAGCATGGAAAATGAGAGGGTAGAGTGATAGTAGACAAAGATTTCTAATTGTTTTACTCGTTATTTTCTTAGGAAGTATAATAGCTATATAAACTCAAATATAAGAAAAAAAAACTACAAAAAGAGAGAATAATTGTGTTGTGGAGTGGTGGTTGATTTGACTAATATTATACAATGAAATGAAATAACGTGAATAAAATTATATATAAGCATTACACACGTTTTAAAGATAAAAAAAACGCTTATTCATATGATGTGATTTTTTTAAAAATAAGTAGTACTGTATGTAAAAGTTATGAGCTTTTAAAGAAAATAGTAAAACTTGAAAATATGACTAAAACTAAAATACTTTTGGTCTATTATTATACCATTGAATTTTTTTAACCTCTGGATCTAAGATCTGATTGTTAATAATCTTTCTTTCTCTTCTTATTTTTCCTTTTTTTAGAATAACTCCATCTTATAAAATATAAGAATAGCTTGTTTTATAAATGTTACATGTATAGATTAATCTTACATATTTAAATTTTCAAATTTTTTAAATGTCATATGAAAATTATTTTTATTACAAACATGACTAATAAATATATCTGTTTTGTTTCAATTATTAAAAGTATTGGGTCACAAATACATTTTTTTTTTACTAGTTTTCTTAGATAAGTAACAAATTAATTAATAGGCTTTATTCATTTTTTTACTGTACTCTAATCAATTTTGGATGAAAAAACCTTGTGTTTCCACTAATTAATCATTATAGAGAATTATGCCTTTTGATTGACATAGAGTTGATCCTTCTTTCACGGAAGGTCGGAAAAGAGTCCCGATGACACACGGCGCATCACGTAGGCCAACCCAATATATATAACAAACAAAGAAGATGTTGAATAATGATGTTATAGGTTTTTTTAATGTTATCACAATAGTTTACATTTTACGTAAAATAATCAAAAATTTAATTTATTTTTTCTATAATATTACACTTAAATACATGACGATTTTTAAAACTAACCACAAATTTATTTTTATTTCAATTTGACTACCTACTCATTTTGTTATTTTTTAAATTTTACACGTAAACCCTCGAGTTATGTCAAATTTACACTTAATCTCTTGAACATTAGTAAAATTTTCTTCTTTTTTTATAAATGATATTACAATACAGCTCATTAACTCTAATAAAGTTACCATTTACGTATTCTTTATTTTTCTCCTTTGTTTCGAGGAATCATTTTTACCATATTTTTTCCTATTACACTTATATAAGCATTTCGCAAGGTACCTTTTTCATGTGGTTAATACTAACTTATAAGTCACCAAAATTAATCCATTTATATTTTATCACCCTCGTTGCATAACGCCGACACGCCCACTAGTATTTTCTAACATAAAAGAAAATTTATTAATTAAAATTTTTTTAATAAAAAGTTGAGAATGAAAAATAAAATAGAACTCAACCAACATAGTAGTATTTTCTTAAAAAAAAACTAAAAAGATAAACCTTAATTACAATAATAATTTTATTTAAATAACTTAAAACCTCCAAAACGTTTGTTGGGTGATTAGATGCTGGTATTCAATATGCTGATTCTTTTGTTATCTAGTGGCCATTAGTTATAATGCGATTCGACTGTTTTCATTATTTATCAACCTTTCAATTTTCATCAATAAATTTGACCATGGACATGTAAAAGCAACTTCAATAGATATCATTCGGTATTTATAAGTATTTAATTCAGAAGATAGAGGCATGCTGTCTTACTTTTATGTCTTAATTTTCAAATATACATTATAGCATTAGGTGAATGTTAACATGTAAAGTTAAATTTGAATACAAAGTTTATAAGTTATCATACAAAAAGGATTAATATTTACGTAATAATTTCATTCTTGCGTGATTATTACATAATATTTGTGTGATAACTACACCATTGCATGATAATTATCACACAAATATTAACATTCTTATATGATAATTTCAGTAAAATTTTACACGTAAAATAAACTCTATATTTTAAAATTTTAAACTTTCTCATCAAACCTAATCAGACCATTGACTTAATCCTAGGAGTATAAGAAAAGTAGCCATATGTTCTAACTTTCTTAAATATAATTTTTTATTCTTTTCGCTTTGTCCTTTTTGATTTTTATTGATTTTGAATTTATTTTTATTTTCTTGCTTTTATTACTTTAATTTTAGTCTGTTTTATATGTCACCCATTCTTTTTATGCGATTTTTTTATTTTAAGTTTTATATCCTTTTGGTTTAGTTTTAATTTGTCATGTCATTTGTTCTACTCTTTTAGGTGTTTTATAGTGATGACTTTATGTTTCGCTATTTTTTTAACGCTTTGATGTTTTTTTTAGTCTTCGCCATAACACGAGATAAACCCGTCACAAAACAAAGGGCTAATTTACTTGTTAATTAGTACGTACTGTCTTGTAAGTTTCTCAAAATTGGTTTTTTTATAAAACATAGTAACCAAGACCTATAGAAATTATTATTAAATGACATGTGCTAAGTATACTCAGTACGTGTTTAAAATACCTTCTTGTAAGTAAAGTAAAAAAATAACATGACTGATTTAACAAAAAAAAACAATCAAATATTAAAAAAAAAACGTAAATACGCTTAACATAACATCTAATATCTTAAAGCATATGTGCTTGTAAAAATCACGCATGGTAGTCATTCCAAGATTCCTAATTTAGTGGCAAGGAAATCTTAGTGTAATCTATCTTCTTCAATCAGAAACAACTTTAATCATCATTATATTCAATTACGAATTCTCCCAATGCTGTTCATCAGCACATTGCAATATTGCATTAATTTTATATTAATAAACATGATCAAGATCTATAAACTGTCAGAACCCTCAATCTTCAAGATTATTTTAACATTTGTGACGTCCACAAACGTGTCACCATAAAAGCGACTTCGGCCAATTGCTCCATCATTACTTCTTCGATCATCTCTCTCAAAATTCAATAATGGGTGCGACTTAAGAGGGTTTCTGTTAGTATTCTACTTCATTATTGCTTCTCTTCAATAACAGCAAATCAGAATTTGCGGCCCCAATTTCACTCACAAACAAGTTTCTTAAAAGCCCTCTTTTATCAAGAACTAAAAGATAATCGAAACTTGGGTTAAAGTGGAGGAATTTGTTCAATTTTGATCGTGATGGCTGTTGACCCACTTGGGTTATTGTTAAAATTGGGTCTTTTAAAGTGGGTTGATTCTATTTGATTGATTGACAATCGAAACATCAGGTGATACTTCGATGTTTTTGAGTTCTTGATGCTGTTTTATGAATTGATTGAATCTAGAGTAGACAAAGAGGTGTTAGAAAGTGATTCTAGCCTGAAATTAAGGTATGGTGACTGATATGGATATGGAGATGACTGGAGAAGATGAGTCAAAAGGTGGGATGTGGGCTTTGGAGCAGAAGATTGATCAGCCTATGGATGAAGAAGCTGGTAGGCTCAAAAATATGTATAGAGAAAAGGTAACTTTTTGCTACTTTTAAATAAACCTATTGGATTTCATAAATTCTTTGCACTTTCAAGATTGTGTTGATGTTTTCTTTTTTGTTTCTTTGATTATTTTTTGCTTACTTTTGGACCTGTATTGTTCTAGTTTTCATCGAATTTAATCCCTATATATGTGTGTGTTTGTCTTGATAAAGGTCAAACTTGTTTGGAAAGGATAATTAATTCATCAAATTAAATCTGTAAGTGTTTGTGTGTGTGTGTGTGTGTGTTTGTCTTGATAGGGGTCAATGTTTTCACTTATGTTATTGTTTTTTTTTTGTTTCTTTGATGATTTTTTTTTCTATATTAAGGCACCTGTATTGTTCTAGTATTCATCAAATTGAATCTGTAAGTGTGTGTTTGTCTTGATTAGGGTCAAACTTGTTTGAAAAAGGTAATTTATTTACCAATTTCAGTCTTCATATGTGTATAGTGTGTGTGTTTTGGTCTTGATTGGGATTAAACTTGTTTGAGAAAGGTATTTTGTTCATCAAATTAAACTTGATTAGGGTCAAACTTGTTTAAAAAGGGTAATTTATACATTAAATTCAAGTTGTCAGTGTGTGTGTGTTTATCTTGATTTGGGTCAAACTTAATTGAAAAAGAAACTTATCAAATTCAATCTGTAAGTGTGTGTTTGTCTTGATTGGGATCAAATTTATTTGAAGAAAGAAGTAATTGATTAAGAGTTATCGCTTTGTGGCTTTGAGATTTATTCATGTTAAAATTATTTGAATCCTGATTATGGTAATTGTATGTCTGTTGACTCAGTACTGGTATTCTGGTTCACTTAATTGATCAAGAAAATATTAGACTTTGCAAATTTTCTACTTCCAGGCTTTAGAACCTTTTTCCCCTATACTTACTTTTAATATAAATTGCTTCAAAATTTTCAAATCATTACCCTTTGACAACTTTGCTGTAGATGATATGAGTCTGGCAAAACTTTCGGGTCAACTAATGGTCAGACTAGGTTCAGGCCAAAATGGTTTGTTTAAAAAGAAGCTCCATAATGAAGTTATTATCTTTTATGGTGTTTTTTGCTCTGTGTTAATTAAAATTTGTTGGAAATCATTGTTCCATGCAGAAATTCTCTGCACTTCTGCTTCTTCAACTTTCATTTCAAAGTCTTGGAGTTGTCTATGGAGACTTGGGAACTTCTCCGTTGTATGTGTTTTACAATACTTTTCCTGATAAAATCACTGATACAGAAGACATTATCGGTGCACTTTCCCTGATAATCTACTCTCTCACCCTTGTGCCACTCATCAAATATGTTTTCATTGTTTGTCGCGCAAATGACAATGGCCAAGGTACATATTTTTCTCTATTAATACTTAAATAATAGTGAATATTTACTTTATCTTAAAGTTGAATTCTTGAATTGTGTTTCATATGCAGGTGGAACCTTTGCTCTTTACTCATTATTGTGTAGACATGCAAAAGTCAATACGATTCCAAATCAGCATAAAACTGATGAGGAATTGACAACTTATAGTCGAAGCGTGATTCGTGAGAAATCATTTGCTGCAAAAACAAGGAGATGGTTGGAAGGAGATGCTTTTAAAAAGAATGTGCTTCTTTTGCTTGTCCTAGTTGGCACTTGCACCGCTATTGGGGATGGAATCCTTACTCCTGCTATTTCAGGTAAACTTGAATAGTTAACTTTGAAAACTCATCTTTGGTGTGTTTGGGTGTGCTGCATTTTTAAAATGATTATTTCTTTTTGAGTAACTAGAATAAGATAATAAACTATATATATTATGATCTGTCTAACTGAATTAGCTGTTTATGCCAGTTTTATCGGCTTCTGGTGGCATCAAGATAGACCAACCTAGTATGAGTACTGGTATGTCTCCAGTATCAACCCACTAATGTTCTTGTATTAAGATCTTTGCTTTTGAAAGATTGGATTTTTATTGTCTTCTTATTTTGCTGTTTGTTGCAGATGTTGTTGTGGTAGTTTCGGTTGTGATTCTAGTAGGTTTGTTTAGCCTACAACGTTATGGTGTTGATAAAGTTGGATGGCTCTTTGCTCCAATTGTGTTGCTTTGGTTTCTTTTAATTGGAGGAATTGGAATTTATAACATTTGGAAACATGATAGTGGGGTGTTACGCGCTTTTTCACCCGTTTATATATTTCGATACTTCAAAAGAAGAGGGAAAGATGGTTGGACATCACTTGGTGGTATCATGCTCAGTATAACAGGTCATTATCAACATCTTTCTGTATCTCTAAATGTAAATGTATATATGTTCATACACGTGTCTTTATTGAAGTTTTACTTATAATTGCTAAAATTATTGCAGGGACGGAGGCACTTTTTGCTGACCTGGCACATTTTCCGCTATCGGCAATCCAGCTGGCATTTACAATTGTTGTGTTTCCAAGCCTTCTTCTAGCTTATTCTGGACAAGCAGCCTATCTCATGTACAACAAGGATCACGTGGCTGATGCATTTTACCGCTCTATCCCAGGTTCATATTGCCATATTATTATCATTTGAAAAATAAAGAGATTGTTTGTACATAATTATACTCACGGGTGTCATATTATCTTGCAGATGGTGTATACTGGCCGATGTTTATTATCGCTACACTAGCTGCTATTGTTGCAAGTCAGGCTACTATTTCTGCTACATTTTCCATCATAAAACAGGCAAACGCGCTCGGTTGTTTTCCACGAGTGAAGGTCATTCATACATCAAGCAAGTTTCTTGGGCAAATATATATTCCAGATATTAATTGGATCCTTTTGGTTCTTTGCATTATTGTGACTGCTGGATTCAGAAATCAAAATCAAATCGGCAATGCTTATGGTGAGTATACATTTTATTGTATTAATAACCTTTCAAATTGTTCATTTTTCAATGTTATACTGGTCAGTATGGGTTTGGGTCAAAATGGGCCGTTTTAATATAACAATTTGGTTGTGACGGTGGTTGAGTCAATAGTTTTTCTGTTTTTACCCTATAAAAATGTTACCCATTTTGACCTGTTTCCCCACATGTAGATCATTCTAAGCTACTATGCTACATATGTAACTGCCATTAACCTCATGTATTCTGTGTGTTAACAGGTACAGCAGTGGTTATAGTCATGCTAGCAACAACTTTCCTCATGATATTAATCATGTTATTAGTCTGGCGATGTCACTGGATCCTCGTGTTCATATTCGCCGCCTTATCTCTGATCATCGAATGCACTTACTTCTCGGCTGTTCTCTTTAAGGTTGACCAAGGCGGGTGGGTCCCACTTGTCATAGCGGTCGTCTTCCTTTTCATCATGTACATATGGCACTATGGCACGGTAAAAAGATACGAGTTTGAAATGCATAGTAAAATCTCAATGGCATGGATTCTAGGTCTCGGTCCAAGTTTAGGCCTGGTTCGTGTCCCGGGCATCGGGCTCGTGTACACCGAGCTCGCTAGTGGGGTCCCGCATATCTTTTCACACTTTATCACTAATCTACCGGCCATCCACTCAGTGGTGGTTTTTGTGTGTGTAAAGTACCTTCCGGTGTACACTGTTCCTGAAGACGAAAGATTTCTTGTGAAACGTATCGGGCCCAAGAACTTTCACATGTTTAGATGCGTCGCAAGATACGGTTACAAAGATCTTCACAAAAAAGACGACGAATTTGAAAAGAAACTGTTTGATAATTTGTTCATGTTTGTAAGACTCGAGTCAATGATGGAAGGCGGGTCTGACTCAGATGACTATAGCTTATCGGGTCAACAAACTCAGCATTCTAGAGATTTCTTGCTGCCTGATAACAATAATAACACATTTTCTTCAGTCGTTGACCTCACGATTTCATCTTGTGACTCTATAGTGCCCGCTAAATCGCCATTAAATGTTATACATTCAGGGTCGTCGTCTGGGCAGGTAAGTAGTCAAAGAGAGGTTGATGAAATGGAGTTCTTGACAAGCTGCAGAGATGCAGGGGTGGTGCATATAATGGGGAACACGGTCGTGAGAGCGCGACGAGATTCGCCTTTTTACAAGAAGTTAAGTATCGATTATGTTTACGCGTTTCTGAGGAAGATTTGCAGGGAGCATAGCGTGATCTTTAATGTTCCTCACGAGAGCCTTTTGAACGTCGGGCAGGTGTTTTATGTGTAAATTATATTATCGACGGTTATAGTACTTTGTTCATGTAGCAAAGTTGAATGTGACATATTATACGTATGTTAAATGTTAAACATGTGTCGACATGGCTCTACACGTATGTTTACATTGATGTATTGTTTTCTTTAAGCTGTATATGAGTAATATTGTCTTCAAAAGCAAAGACGAACCCAAACTGAAATGAAAAATCGATTAATGAATCGAAAAAAGGTTTATTGTGCAATATATATCGTCTTCCGTTATGAAAATTTAGTGATAAAATGTTGTTTGAATCACATAAACACTTATACATATTGTTATAACCGTGGTATACAATATAGTTGTGATCTGTGTAAGCGCGTATAACTGTAATACACAAGACAATTACGTATTAATAAAATATATTTGTTTTATCTCTTTTATGGTAAATACATAAGTGCATATGGAAAATAAAATAACATAACATGGGAAAGGCATGATTGATATCATAATGTAATGTTTTTTAGCTTCCAATATATTACTTCGTCTTTACCGAACCAAAAGAACCCAATGTAAACCACGTGTGTTTTATTTTATTTTTACACTTTTTATGTAAATAAATTTTGAAGATATATTGATTTCATTCAGTCGGAAACCAATTTACTCTAATTCATAGCTAGTTTAGTATTGAAATACTCTCACTATGCGTATCACGATATGCATCAATAGATAATGTGGTTTCACATGTTGCTAATGAATCTTTATTATTATGCAATGATTAATACAGGGTAATAAAAAGTTTTTTCTATTTATCTTATTTATGCTTTAAGGAAGTTATTAGATCTAGTTTCTGAACGGTAACAAAGCGAGTAAGAGAAATCTATCTTTTATAAGAAAATTGGACTTATGGCCTCAACATTAATTAAAATTTCAAAATTCAGACGTCATCCATCAAAATAACTAGATGTGCTCTTGCCAAGGTGGTTTCCATCTCATTAGTCCTCTTACCGAAGGGATATGGTGCGTTTATCATATATAAACGTACCCACACCACTTACACTAGAGTGGATGCACATGTAGAATACGGACAATAAGAAAATGGTTATTCCAACAAGATATTTGCAAACAAGAGGAGTGAAGGGGGTGATCATCATTTAGATTGGCATATGTTCACACACGTGACAACCTGATTTTGGGTTACTTTTGACGTAAAATACCCATTTTGGGAACCTTGATTGGTTTATGATGTTTACTCAAGAGTCTAGGATAAATTAAGAATGTTATATATGTTCAAGGTTATTTTTAAAGATTTCTACGTACTTAGGGTATCAAATTGTTTATAATGAAATTATAGGGGGTAAAGAAGTATAAGTAGTGAAATTTGCTTACTAACGCGGTAAGTAGTAAAATAGAATGCGTGTAATCCCACTGCAATCAGATTATTAGTGTGTTTATGCACTAAGATCAATTCAACAAGAGAGGGTTGCTCTTAAACAAATGAGTGTGGTATTTCAATTAGTGCTCTTAGGTGTTGTGACACAAGTTCTGTATAGATAAACTCATTTTTTTTTCATTTGGGTAGCAAAACAAAGGTTTTTAAGGGCCTATAGTGTTCATATTATTAGTTTTTTGATGCAAGAACTATATGTCAATGATTTGGGTAATCTGGTGGAGTTAAAACATTAATTGAATAGAATGAATGTTTTTCGTGTAAATTGGTTAAAAACATTGTAATCTAGTGGAGTTCTAACATTAGATGCCTAGAATGAATGCTTTTAGTGTAATTTGGTTAAAAACATCTTTTTACATGGTTACCGGTTGTTGAGTATAACCATGAATTGTAACATTTGATTCATCCAAAACTAGTAGGATCATTCATGTAATAAACATTCATTATTTAATCATTATTGTGAACTATTATATCTAATTTCTATTGATTGAATCATTTATTCAAATTATATGAATTTTATAAAATTTTATAACTTTATAGAGTTTTATTATTAAAAATGAGATTTTTATTATTCAATTAAAATAAATAATTAAATTTCAAGTTTTAAAAATTTGATAAAGTGTATAAAGTTTTTATAAATTAATAAATTGATTTTATTATTAAATTAAGGTTTTATTAAGTTTAGGGTGGAAAATGTAATTTTTGAAACTTAAACTAAAAGGTTTTGACATAAAATGAAAACCATTGTAAAATTTAGGGATCAAAATGTAAATTTGTATAACAACCCCCCCCCCCCTCCCCCTCCCCCTCCCCCTCCCCCTCCCCATTGATACCTTTTTCCAGCCAACCTCCTACAACCCTCCAGCAATGCTAAAACTCCAAACATAAAATTGTTTTAATCAAATTGTACCGTTCTATGACTTTTGTGAGCAAGTTTTGAATGCATGATCGATTGGAAACCAAATTTAATCTCTGCTATTGACTTATTGCTAATCAACTCGAAACCGATAAATCTTAATCGAAATCAAATCCGTTTCGACCAAATTATTTGAAATTGAATGAATTAATTTAGATGAAACGTAATCTTGATCAATACTAATCATGAACATCGAATCAATTCAGCTATAATAGTGCAAACTTCATCAATTCAATATTGAAACACCCGACACTAACCTTTAATTCATTTGAGCTGAAACTGATCCAGTTAGCACTATATAATCGAGGCAAAGCACCTCATTCGATCCCCTTTCACTGTCTTAACTCTCAATTTCATTCCAAGTACACATACACACACACCGCATTCAAGTTTCGGAGTTTCTTCGGCAATTATGCGTTTATAGTTAGATAAACTAGATGATAACACAATCATAATTCATGCAACCATGGTAGCAATGATAGATCTATTGGTTTGACAAACCCACCCCATATGAATATTAAATGGTGATTGGAATCAAATTCACATATTCTATCACAAGGCTTCATTTACGGACCAAGCCAATTCAATCATTAGGTTTAATTGTGTTGGTTTGTCTTTTATATTACACTATTGTATTTATAAGTCTTCACATTGTCATGTGAATTAAATTGTTTTCAATTAATTTATTGAATATATATATATATATATATATATATATATATATATATATATATATATATATATAGTCTGTGTTTACTCACTAGCTAGTTCGTTAGTTGACTTGTTACCTTTTCATATGATTTCAGGAAATGCAGTTTAGAGGACTTCTTCATGCTCATTTAGGACTTGAATCAATATTAATAAAGACTTTTGCTATTTTTATTTGAATTATTGATTGATTGTAATGAATTATTTGAATAGCAATATATAATAAAAGTGACATATAATATTATTTTTAATTTACTTTTTACCATGAGCTATGGACAATCGATTTGCATTTGTCTGCCCCGATGATTTCATCATCTATTGGGATGTGACATTGATGATATTATAAGAGTTTAGAAATTGTGATATAGGACTTTATTAGTGAATACATATGAAATATCCTTGAAAATCAAATAATAATTGACTCAAAATGTTAAAAGTGATATTATCAATGCCTGAATAGCTAATGAAAGATTTAGAAGTTATTAATCAAGTAATAAATGAGATCTCACAAGATTAAAGAGTAAATAATGATCATTGTTGATTAAACTTAATAAATGAAACAACAAACGGGTCAACAAGTCAAATGCTAGAACGATGGACATAACTTAAAAGAAACAGGTTAAATGTTGATACACGGTCCTTAACATCATCATATATATGTGTGTTAAAGGTTGGTTAAAGGTATAATGAGTTAAACTGGCCCATATATTGTGAAAATGAATAGCGCGACAAAAACTAGTAGTGTTGACATGAATATATTGACTTGAGTCAACGAATTTGAGTGGGAGATCAAGGAATCCAAGTTCCTACGGGCAAAGGTGAGTGTCTACAAGTATACGCAAATTTTGTATGTGGCTGGACAAATCAAAGCATATATGAGGTTTTGAGACACATGCACACTCATGAAGGATCATGTGAAACTTCATTCAAATGAGAAAACCAAAAAAAATTAATTTCAACCTATCACATAATTTATAACTATTCTTTTATTATTATATACAAGAGCATGTATGCAATGTCTCACCCCTTTTATTTTAAGTAGTTACAATAGTAATTTGTTTCCTTTGATTTATTCTCGTATGAGAACCAAATTCTTCAATTTCATATTCGATTCTTCAATCTCGTACATCTGACTTTGAGTTTTCATCGAAAGAAGGAGTTCTAGTATAATGGCGAGGAATATCTTCAACTAGAATAAGGAAAATATTTCACCTGTACCAATAAATTTTATCAAAAATGATAGTAAAAGACATTTTATTATTCAAGGTTCAATTGTTTATTCATTCTATTTAATAATCATGATGTAGAATAAGAATGTGAATATGAAGAAACTAAATTATAAAGGATAAAAAAGAATTATTATTTCTATCTCTTCAACTAAGTATTTGATAAAATCCCTAATCAATAGATTGAAAAAATTGCTTCCTAAGAAGATGAGAGTGACGATCGGAACATAAAGAACACAAAAAATATGTTACATTACATATATGTAACTTCATAATTTATAAGTGTTACATATATGTAACCCTCTAATTTGTTTAAGCTTGGCTAGTTTTCATATGTGTAGGTTTTAAAAATAGTCATAAGTGTATAGTTCATGTTCGTAAAACTGGTGTACGTTTGTATTTCAAAGTTTTATAATCCGTGTAAGTTAAGCATTTATGATGTTCCTTTCCATCTATATTCATGTTTATTATTTGATTTTTTACGCATAAAGATTTGTATATAAGTATAATTATCTTTTGGTTAAATACTTTCAATCATAAAAAATAAATGTATGTATAGGCATGCATGTGTGTGTTGTTTTATGATATCATATGTATTTGCTACTTATTTTCTCACCATCTCTTAGTAGTTTTTAGTTTCTATACCTTTTAGTACTATTTGTTTTTCTGTTATCTGTTTATAGTTGATGGTCTTTTTAAAAGCAGTCTTTCTATTTTCTGGAATAGATATAAAGTTTACCTACATCTCTTATTGCTAAAACCCTATCAATAGTCTTGCTATAGATGAGATTTATTGGGTATGATTGTTGTTTGTGATATATGTATTCAAAGCAAGATGTAAAGAGAAAGAGAGAGAAAGAAATATTGAAAGTTAAATATGACAATTTCTTTTTTCAAAGGCTATACAGTTGCAATATAATACAGCCCACGTTAATCTTTTGGATTTTAAAGCCCACGCTTAAAGTAGGTGCAAGGAATCAGTGACCCAACTAACTCAACTACCTTTTGAAGCTTGAAATGCAAGGTGGTATTTTATAGGAGAGATGTTGGTTTCTTAAGGATCTTCTGTCTTAAATATTACTAACACGTTATGGGCGTACTAACTGTGGATAAGAAGATAACTTCATAGTTAAGTTTGCACAATAACTTGTGAGAAGTTTCAACCAGGGTAACAAAAAGTAAACTCGTGAGCTCCTGGAAAATAAAACAAACAATACTGGTTGATATTATAGACAATATACAATTAACTGAACATTCACAAACGTAAATGAAAGAGCGAGAAGTTGGTTCATGTTTGTTCATTTAACTAAATGAGTACATAATCTTCTTCTTATTTGCTCAATTTAGTTCATGTTCGTTTATTTAACTAAACACATATAAACTTTTGTTCATATCTCTTCCTTTAATATCAATGGTCGGCCCTTTGGTATGATTGTTACTTTGTGGCCTTGAGATCATATATTCAAGTAGCGGAAATAACGTTCATCACCAAAAGGGTAGGGTAAGGTTACCCAAAATATAATGCGAATCAATCCGGCCCATCCTCTGACCCTGCATTGAGCGATAGACGATAATAAGCCAAACATAGAGTACATAATTTTTTTAGCCGTTTCATTATATAATAAATGAATATAAACAAAATTTTCGTCAAACAATTGAAGAACAACTTACTGTCCTTTACAATAGTAAACAATTCACACTACTATCATCAAGCCATACCATATGCATCACGTGCAAAGCCGTAAGACACGTTTTAAAAACTCCTCGTCGCCACATTGAACCCATTTATGGAAAACGTCAGTACAACGATCAAATTCAACCTATAAATACACCCCTTCAACAAGGAACACAACCGTTCACTTACTCCTATATTTAATGATACTTTCCGTTACTCTTAAACAAACCGTTGTTTAATTTTACACGTGTATCAATAACATTTGAGTTCGATCTCAAGGTCTAACTCTTAGGACGAGGCTAACGAGAAATTCCAAACTAACCGCTTCCCCAACCTTCTCGGGCACCATAGTTATAAAATTGCTAAAACATAATCCTATGTTTCACTAAACCTCTTTATTATTATTATTATTTTGCAAATCACCTTAGTTAAGAAGTTAAAAAAAAGCTTAAAAAGGTAAAGCAAAACTCAGGCGAATATAAAAGGAGAAGAAATGCAGCAGACAGAAAGCAGAAAGCAGGTGATATGATCATGAGCAACAGGAAGCACCACTCTCTTTCTCTCTCTAGGCATGAAAGAAGAAGAAGAAGAAGACGATGAAGAAACACATGATAAAAGATGAGTCTTTGTGGAGAGAGAAACACAAAGATGTCCAAGGGGACAGTAGTCGTCCTGATAATATCCACGTGGCACCATTGAATTGGCTAAAGTTGGAGCCTTTTTCTCTTTCTACGAGCCATCCCCGCCTCTTTCTCGCTTCGCAACAACACACACACACAAACCCATGTCAGTGTGTGTGTGTATATCGTGCAATTCGAACTCACAATTCTTATTTATCCACCTATAAATGTGACCAGATATTACCCCTTCATCATCGGCTATTACGTGTCATATACTCTTTCTCTCTCCCTCTATTTATTCGCTTTGCCCCCCTTCTATCGCATGCCCTAGAACACACACACGCCCCCCTCTTCTAAACCCATCAATCTCTTGTGATTTCTTGGTGTTTCAGTCGTCCTTTTGCCTTTGATCTGCTGTTTCAGAGCTTGGTGAGTTGTTCTTGGCTTCTGTTATGGTTAATTTGTTGATTTGGTTTGTTAATCTTTCTGTTTTGAGTTTTTGACTCTTTTCTTGTTCGATTAAGGTGAATCTTGCTGTTTTTAGTGTCGATTCTTGATCTTTTTGTGGCTGTGTGCAATGGGTTTTGCTGAATTGGGGTTGGTTGAATGTGTGTGGTTGATCAAGTAAAAGGGGCTTCATTGAATTAGATTTGACTGTTAATTGTTTGTCTTTGCTAGATAAATTGGGGATTAATGGAATTTCTGTATAAGCTCATGTTTGTCTGTTTAATTACTGATTTTAAGATGTGTAAATGTTGAATTTTTCTAGTTTTTGCCATACTTGAACATCATGAAGATGTAATGGCACTTGTTTTAGTAGCTAAACAATGTTCTTTTTATTGTTTTAAGTTGTTTGCAGTTTGTGCTGTTACTAATACACACTAGGATATGGTAGAATGTAGTTTCGATTGGTGAATTTTGGTTAGATGTAGCTTCAGTCTAGATTCTCCTATATTTTGCTCAAATATTTTGTCCATATTTAGGTGACATTGTTTATGATGCTCATTGATATAACCAACTAAGTAGTCAAAAGCGCGTACTCAAGACGTCACGGGTCAACCTGTCGCGTAGCGCAAGGAAGGCGCATAGTAGAAACATGCCATTTTTAGCTGTTTTAGACATCTGTTAGGATGGTTCCACGTCATTTTTAGATATTTCAGACCGGTTTTAACTGTTTCAAATTGATTCAGACCAGTTTTTTGCAGAATCGGGCTTGTTTTTTCCCTATCTTTTGCGTCTATGCGCTTTGATGGACGCAATCTGGGCGCTTGCCTTTGGCGTCTTTGACTACAAAGATCTCCAAAACCATATTTCCTCTGTTTCTGGACCTTTGTGTTGTGTTTCAGTTCAATTTCTTATATAGCATGGCATTCCTTAAAAAATAATGAGGTTTAATGTAGTTAACGAGTGCTTCAATAATTAGACTGGACGAATTTCCTTATCAAGATGTAATGTTTCCACTTTCCGATTCTTTCTTTAATTCCTACATCCTTTCCTCCTAGATTTTGGTTTAAGCTATTCAACTTTTTATATATATTATTTCCTTCTGGTACAGAGAATTGGAGTTTAACCACATGAAGTGATGCATTGATTGTTTGAGATATAATTAAATGAAACAGTTAGATCCTAAGATGAAGAATAAAGAATCATCAACTAGTGATGTTATAAATGGAAACTGGGTCTTGAAGCGGAAACGAAAAACGATTAGTGCTGCAAAATCCAATGGCAACAAAAACGATTCTACGCCATCAGATTCTCATACAAGCACCACTTCAAAATGCAAAATCAAAGAAGAACATTCTTCAGATTGTTCTCCTTCCAATAAGAAAGGAAACGATGGAGTGAGTTCTTACTTTTGTGGAATCATTTAATATAGTTTATGTATTAGTGGTCCATGCTTTGATCTTTTTTTCCCTTTCTTTCCAGTCTAATCATGAATGTGCCGTATGTGATCTTGGTGGTGACTTGCTCTGTTGTGATGGATGTCGCAAGATGTATCATATTGCATGCCTTGACCCGCCTTTTAAGGTTCGTCTAATTCATATATGCTCGTGCGTTTTATGATGTTTTTCTTAACAATATAACATAGCATGGTGAAAAATTTACCTGTTTTCCTTTTTCCTTTTTCTTATTGTGGTTTTCAGCAAACCCCGAATGACAAATGGCAATGCCCGAACTGTTGCTCAAAAGGTAATACGGTTGAGGCTATAGGCAAATCGGAATCTACTTCAAAGCGCGCAAAAACAAAGGTTACAACTGAGAAGCCTAAAAGTAAAAATAAATCTGCAAAAACTGATAAGGTGTCTCGAATTTTGGGGAAATCTAATCTTGGGACTAAAAAGTCATCAAAGAAAAAGAAATCATTCTCTGAGGGCCCGAAAGTGGATGTACCGTCCTTTGATGGTTCTCCTGACAAAAGTTCATCATTTTCAAATATTCATAATGAAAAACCGACTGATTTGGAAGAAACAGAAACCATGGAATTGGAGAGAACTGAAGAGAAAAGTAAAAAGAAGCGAAACAGAGATCAATCTAAAGAGGCTGCAACTGAAAAACCTAAGAAAAAAAGGCAAAAGGCTCCTTCAGATGATGTTCAGAAAAAGTCCCCGGCTGATAAATCTCGTAAATGGGATAAAGAAAATAGGGAAAGTATTGAAACAAGTAAATCTCAACAAAAACGGAAGTTGGTTAAGCATGCAAAGACTAAATCTTTGTCAAAAAGTGGCATGGGAAGTAAAGTTAGTGATATCCAGTCGAAAGATAAGGTACAAATTTATAAAGAAATACGTTAATTAGTGTTTAATCGAAGGTTTAATATCTTTTAAGGTAATTATCACTTAATTGTTTCTACTAAACAGATGGAAAGTGAAGGATCAGATCCGTCGGAATCACAAGAAGGAGAAAAAGTTGTTGAATTGCCCAAGCATTCAGATCATGCTCTAGACAAAATTCTACAGGTAATCTTTCTGAGTAATATATCAGAATCTTGATGCTATGTGCCAATGCATACTATACATATGACCACAAAATACTCGTATAAACATGTGTGCTTATGATTGTATATGTGTATTTCTAGGTTGATCGAGTTTTGGGTTGTCGGATACAAGTTATCGAAAACAACTCTGCAGTTTCTATAACGGAAGCTGACAAAACGCCTTCTCTGAATTCAATGATTATTGACAAAACTAAAGAAGAATCAGAGAAAAACACAATTTCCAATATTCAAGATGTGGCTAATGATTGTACGGAAGAGAATGCCACCGGGTCAACGGGTCAACCCGCAAATGATCCTAGTTCTATAGCAACAGATGAGAAGGATGAAGACGTGTCTGCATTGAAATCAGATGGTTTGACAAAAACAACCGAAGAAATTCTGAATGGAGACAGTATTGATGTTATTGTAGATGATAAGAAGATGGCTTTAGAAAAGTCAGCAAATGGTAGCAAATCTTTACCGAATACCGAGAAGACAGCAGTATCATATGAGTTTTTAGTTAAATGGGTTGGGAAATCTAATTTACATAATACTTGGGTATCTGAATCTCAGTTGAAAATTCTTGCTAAAAGGAAACTCGACAACTACAAGGGTAAATATGGAACAATGGTGATAAATATATGTGAAGAACGGTGGAAGGTACCACAGAGGATAATTGCTTTGCGTTCATCAACCGATGGTTCAACTGAAGTTTTTGTAAAATGGACCGGCCTACCTTATGATGAATGCACATGGGAAAAGACGGATGAACCCGTAATTGAAAAAGCTTCTCATCTTATTGATTTATTCAACCGATTTGAAACACAAGCAGTTGAAAAAGATGATTTTAAAGATGAGAATATGAGAGGAAAAGGTGATGTAATTACTCTAACCGAGCAGCCAAAAGAATTAGGTGGTTCATTGTTCCCACATCAACTCGAAGCATTAAACTGGTTACGGAAATGCTGGCACAGGGGTAAAAACGTAATCCTTGCAGATGAAATGGGGCTTGGGAAAACGATTTCTGCTTGTGCTTTTCTATCATCATTATACTTTGAGTTTAATGTTCGTTTGCCTTCTTTAGTTTTGGTTCCTCTTTCAACCATGCCTAACTGGATGTCGGAATTCTCTATGTGGGCCCCAAATTTGAATGTTGTGGAATATCACGGTTGTGCACGAGCAAGAGCATTAATGCGTCAGTTTGAATGGCATGCGAATGATTCAAATAATAAGAAAACAAGTAGTTATAAGTTCAATGTTCTTTTAACTACATATGAAATGGTTCTTGCTGATTCAAGTCATTTATGCGGGGTCCCATGGGAAGTACTTGTGGTTGATGAAGGTCATCGGTTAAAAAATGCAAGTAGTAAGCTTTTTAGCTTACTTAATACGTTTTCGTTCCAGCATCGTGTGCTATTGACGGGTACGCCCCTCCAAAACAACATAGGTGAAATGTATAATCTGTTGAATTTCTTGCAACCAGCTTCGTTTCCATCCTTGTCAGCATTCGAGGATCGATTTAATGATCTTTCGACTGCTGAAAAGGTTGATGAGTTGAAGAAACTCGTGGCCCCACATATGCTTCGTAGGCTTAAGAAAGATGCCATGCAGAATATTCCCCCGAAAACTGAACGTATCGTTCCAGTCGAGCTGTCATCCATTCAAGCGGAATATTATCGGGCAATGTTGACCAAGAATTATCAGCTTTTGAGAAACATAGGGAAAGGTATACCTCAACAATCGATGTTGAATATTGTAATGCAATTGAGGAAAGTTTGTAATCACCCATATTTAATCCCGGGAACTGAACCTGAATTCGGGTCAGTTGAATTCCTTCACGATATGCGTATCAAAGCATCAGCTAAGTTGACTTTGTTGCATTCTATGCTTAAAATATTGAGAAAGGAAGGCCACCGGGTGTTGATTTTTTCACAAATGACTAAACTTTTAGACATTCTTGAGGATTATTTGAACATTGAATTTGGTCCAAAAACATTTGAGCGAGTCGATGGTTCGGTATCTATTGCTGATCGGCAAATGGCGATTCAACGGTTTAACAATGACAAAAGTCGGTTTGTGTTTTTATTATCCACAAGAGCATGTGGACTTGGGATCAATCTAGCAACTGCTGATACTGTTATAATTTATGATTCCGATTTTAACCCACATGCTGACATTCAAGCAATGAACCGTGCACATCGAATTGGTCAATCAAATAGGCTTCTCGTGTACAGACTTGTGGTTCGGGCTAGTGTTGAAGAAAGGATTTTACAGTTGGCAAAGAAGAAACTGATGCTTGATCAGCTTTTTGTAAACAAATCTGGATCTCAAAAGGAAGTTGAGGATATTTTAAGGTGGGGAACAGAAGAGCTTTTCAATGATTCTTCTACACAATCTGAAAAAGAAGGTGAAGATAATGGAAACAAAGGGGACGAAAGTGTAATTACAGAACACAAGAACAAAAGGCGTACCGGGGGTTTGGGTGATGTATACCAAGATAAGTGTACAGATGGGAATTCGACGATTGTGTGGGATGAAGCTGCTATTTTGAAGTTGCTTGACCGGTCAAACCTTGAGCATATTTCCTCTGATAATGGTGAAGGTGATTTAGAAAACGACATGCTTGGATCTGTGAAGGTACATTACAAGACTTTACTTTGGGGTTTATATGGATTTGATGGTTTTGTTACTTATTGTTTTTTTTTTTGTTGGTTGTATAGTCTTTGGATTGGAACGATGAATCAACCGAAGAACAAGGAGGAAGTGAGGCGCTTGTGGATGTAACTGATGATGCTACTGCGCAGAATTCAGAAAAGAAAGATGATAATAATAATTCAGGAAATGTTGCCGAAGAAAACGAATGGGACCGGCTTCTTAGAGTCAGGTAACATGGTGTTATCACAAGGTCATATTATATATTTATATTAATAACCGGCGATTTATATGGATTCGTAGATGGGAGAAATACCAGAGTGAGGAAGAAGCGGCTCTTGGTCGAGGAAAAAGGCAAAGAAAAGCCGTTTCATACAGGGAAGCATATGCTCCACGCCCTATTGAGACATTAGAGGTATTGTTCTGTCTTTTAATTAAAAAATCGAGTTCAATATTGGAAAGAAATACGAGAAATGAAATTCTGATAATTTATGGATCATTGCAGAATGCTGGTGATGAAGAACCTGAACCAGAGCCTATACGGGAATACACACCAGCTGGACGAGCTCTGAAAACTAAGTAGTGAGTTTTATGTCTTTGATATAAAGTTTTTATCTTTTGGGAGATGAAATATAGAAAATGGAAGTGATATGATGTAATATGTTGTTTTGATAGTTCTAAGCTTCGAGCCCGACAAAAACTAAGGCTAGCTCAAATGAAGGCGTTCAAAGAATCCCTTCACAGTGAAGGTTCAGCTCTAATGTGGATATCGGATCAACCAACTCACGAAAAGGCAGCAACAGAAGACAACAAAACGGGCAAGGTACCCAACATAAACGAGTAATCACTCACATTTTATGTTAAACCGATAAGTACTTTGACTATACCTGATGACCATTTTCAGGTGCATAATAGAAGCTTGCTTCCGGTTCTTGGGCTATGTGCTCCAAACTCCAAGCTGATGGAATCTTCTCATAAAAACGCTTCTAAATCTAACAAGAAAAACAAGCATGTGGCAAATCTTGAATTCCCTTTTCATCTAGCTCCTTGCTCTGGAGCCGGGACCTCGGGTGATGTGGATGCTAAACCACACGGAACAATAGACATCAAAGCTAGTGTACCTCCATTTAATCCGGTATGCTTTCTTATACAGGAGAAAAAAAGAAGTTTTTTGTGGTTTATTTTGAAAATTCGTCTAATTTTTAAATTTGATGATCTTGCTCTACTTGCAGCATGTTGCTCCAGAGAGTTCTGGTGACGGTTTACCTCGTTCTCAGGAAAAGATGGTGTTGCCAAAGTTACCCTTTGATGAATCGTTTTTGGCAAAGTTACCATTTCCGGTCAAAAACTTTGGTCAACACCAAACTGACTTTTTTCCAAGTTTATCTTTAGGGAGATCAATTGGAGGGGAATCAAGTCAACCTCTTCAAGATTTCTTATCAATGCCATTCTTACCAAATTTTAGGTTCCCACAACAAGAAATGGAAGCATTGACTCCCCCGAAAATGAGTGTGGACCAAATGCCACCTCCATCTTCGTCTATTTCTGAAAACCACCGGAAGGTTCTAGAGAACATAATGATGAGAACAGGTTTAGGTCCGGGAATGGGTAATGTTGTAAATAAAAGGAAACTTGCTCAAGATTTTTGGTCAGAAGAGGAACTTGATTTCTTGTGGATTGGTGTTCGTAGACATGGACGGGGTAGTTGGGAGACCATGCTGCGGGACCCACGGCTTAAATTCTCAAGATTTAGGACTTGGGAAGATTTAGCAGCAAGATGGGAAGAAGAACAGGTCAAAATATTGGATACCCGCCCCCAAAAGCAATCCAACGGTTCAAAATCATCTTGGAAATCTCCGGGCTTTCCAAACCTTTCTGATGGAATGATGAAACGGGCACTACATAGGAGTCGGTTTGCTGTGGGTCCTCCAAGTTTCCCGCCACATTTGATGGATATGAAACTGGCTCTTGATGGTCCTTCTGCATCTATGGAAAGTCCAGGTCAGCATGGCTTCCCGCATGACAGTTTCCCACCATTCCCTATGAGGATTCCCGACAGGTTTCGTGGTGGAGAATCATCAACTGAATCAGTTCTTCCAAACCTGTTTGGACCCATGAGTTTAGGACCTCTTAATTTGCATGGCTTGGGAGTTCATGAGTTACAACCAAAGGAGGTAAATGTTGATGATAGCGCGTGTAGATCAAGGAATGAGGTTGGTGGGAGTAGTTCTTCAGATAACAACAAACTGCCTCATTGGCTTCGGGAAGCTGTAAATGTGCCAGCTCATCAACCGCAAGATCCCCAACTGCCACCAACTGTCTCTGCAATTGCAGAATCTGTTCGTGTGCTATATGGAGATGAACAACGAACCATTCCGCCATTCATTGCTCCTGGTATGCTCCCTTTGCCACCCAAAGATCCTCGCCATATCTTGAAAAAGAAGAAGAAATGCAGCAGCCCACATGATGTACTACAACACCATCAACCGCCATTAGAGGACAAACATGTTGCTTCTACTTCTGAACCATCTTGGAGTGAACCAGATCTCAATGCACCACCACCAGTCAACCAAGATATGGCTGCCTCACCACCACTAGACTCGCCAAATTCAGATCCCGACACTGAGACAACCTTAGCAACTCCAATGGAAACTGACCCGAAAGAAGAGAGTGCGAGTGAGGGCTTGGGAAAGAGCCTGTTGGATGCAACAGTTCAGGATGTTCCATCAGAAGAGACGGTGATAGATCATGTTGAAGTACACTGTGAATCTTGATGACCGGGGGCTTTATTTTTGTAGGCTTATGTTTGCGGTTAAGAAGAAATTTAGTATAGGATTTTGTTTTTAAGTTGTGTAAGAAAGAAATGTTGACATATATGATATTGCCTATACACAGTAAATTCGTGGGTATTGCAAGTGTTTTCTGCTGCACATGAATGGGCACTAGCATTTCAAAAGTAGAATTTGTTTTTACTTTTTATTTTGGTTGTTTATAAACATATTGTTGAAATACAAGGATTCACCTAGTTTTTGTTTTTCAGGATGAGATTTGTGTTCATTTTAAGCTCATTTTAAGATGACTAGGTTATCCGGCTAGGACATGGATAGATTGACCCGATTAAGATAACACCTATTATCCGAAGCAGGGTCGCATATTTGCCGTTCAAAAAAAAAAAAAAAAAAAAAAAAAAAAAAAGGTTAAACTCACCACTGGCCAATGCCAACCACCAAGGATTGACCTGATATACTTTACAAGGGTCGTAATCATACAATATGATTTGTAAATGGGTGAATAGAATGTAGTACATAGAACAAAATGAAGCCGCATTACACAAGCAAACTCAATATCAGTTGAGCTATAGGTAGATTCATACAAATTCTCATCAGCTATATGAAAAACTAAAATGCCAAAACATAAAATAAAAAAGTAACAATAATAAGAAAAAATCTAGAATGTAATTTCACAAGGCGCATGGAATGTTCTACCACGACAGATTGCTTCAAGATTTTCTCCGGTGTACGAAACAAGTGGTGAAACCTCAACACCTGCAACATTTTACTAAAATGAGACCAAATGCTTGTTTTCTTTTTATATATAAAGCAGATAAAATGCTGTGCGTTGTAAAAAGTTTTCTTTTTACCAGTGGAGTACAAAGGCACCGAGTGTGTTAAGAAGCCACCAGCTGCAACCACCCAGCGTGTATGCAGACGAAGAACCAGAAGACGTGCACTGTCGGGAGTGTCAAAGTTTGACCCGTTTGCATTTTTCACAGGGGCAAATTCTTCTTCACGCAACACCTATATGAAAACAAACAAAAAACGGGAAACTTAATTCTCTCTTATATTGAAAAAGTAAATCATGTTTACGACTTTATAATAATAGACAATAAGGGATGACCTCAAAAAGTGCTGTTGAAGGCGCGTATGGAAATGCATCAAATATGAACTGTTCAAGCTTGTATCCAACCGTTTGGCCATGGATCGAAGGGATTTTCTTCTCAGCAAGGTGGTATCTGTCATTTTCCAGGCAAAAATCGTATTATGTTTTACAATAATTAATGATTTCCCAAGAAACCAGAAAGGTGAAGCGAATACTGAATACTACATGCTGTCCTTTTCCAGACTATTGGCAACTTGGTTCAGAAAGTCCAAAGTAAACATATGAAGGCAAACCTGAAATATTATTAGAACAAATATTATACTTTAACTATATAGCACGTGTGTGTGTGTGTACATATATAAAGTATATGGTAACAAATATTATACATTACTCCAACAGTAACGAAGTCGGCCAGTTCCCTGGTTAATTTCACTTGCAAGTGACTGATCCAACTCGCTATATTCAACTACAGTTACAGGTCCGCCTTTACCACGCCTTACAAATACACCAACCTTTTCTTGAGGGTATGCCTGTAATTCACATATGGATCAATAAAAATCACATTTTTTATATCGGCTAATTAGAGATTATCAAGATTTCTTATATTCACCTTACGGACAACTTTAGCAGCGGAAGCTACACCCTTATCAATGAAATAACCCAAGAAAGTAGGATCTCCTACACGAACCTGGTATTGCAAATAATATTCACTGTGGGTCTTTCTATTTAGATAACTAAAAGAAAAATGGAGAGATGAAACTACACACCAAAGCATTGTCAACTCCATAACAATCCACATATTTGACTCCTCTTGTGGACATATCTTCTAATAGTCTTGAATACTTCAATGCTGAATATTAAAGTTACTATAATCAGACGATGTTTGGATGTGATTCTATTGTTAGAAGTTTTCATAATCACTTGTTTACCTGAATAAACTCCTCCGTTCCCATCAGGTGCTTTTGCCACTTGGAACGGAGTTTCCATGATAAATCTACCATCTTTCGAGACACAAGGTATTGTGCCTTGTGAGAAAAATGTAACCTGCACCAAATTTATTTTTCGACATAAGTAACAAATATGCCTAAAAAATCTAAAAAAATTTGGAAAAATCAAATTAAGTCACCTGATCAGTTTCAAGTCCAAAAAACTTGTGACTTTTGAAGAAATCACGTGTGGCTTTATCAGTAAATGGGCTGGTCATTATGTACCAATGTATTGGTACAACATTACCAGAACCTGCATAAACCCAAAAAAGATTATGACGTCATCAAAAGGAATATTTTTTCTAAGAAAATGCATGATTAAACTCACCCCCGTCAAGTGATTGAGCTGCTAATCGTTGGAGGCGCAGAATTCGCTCCGCTTGAAGCTGGAAAAGTGACTTTCCAGATGGAAGTCCAATATCTAGAATGAACAAAATCAATGACATTAATAATCAAATGTGTAACATAAACATATTTGGTGAACTAAAGAAAATAAAAACTACCGACATGATTAACTACATTCAGCCTATGTTCGCTTTTAGTGTAATAATTTTCAACTAGAAAAAAAACATGAAACATATGTGAAACACTTACTAAAACACCCTTTTGGGGCAGAACTTCCAAGCCGTGTCCCCTGCATTTTAAATTCAATCATAAGCGCGAACATGTGGAAGAAAGCAAAACAACTTGTTAACAAAATCATGAACATGTTTTCAAAAAATGAAGGGTCTAGTGGTCAACAAGTGCAATAATGTTCTTTTAGAAAATTTACCTTTTATGTTGTTAAAGTGCCTTTTTCATCTACATAAAATGATCTTCTAGTTCATTTGAAGTAATTAGTAATTTATGATAAACGCGTGTAAGTTAGTCAATCTAAAAAACAATTCATTCAATACGCGTTTTCCTTAAAGCATGATTTGCTTTCCACCAACTTTAATTACGCCCACGGGTTCATCATCAAGTTGTCATTAGTGGGCATCTTTAGAAGCCAAAAAGCAAAAGGAAACATCATATAATTACCATATCCTTTCAAATTCATGCATGTCTTTCAAAAATTAAGTAATATAACTACAAACAAAAAGAAGGGTTCATCGTATAATATGTAATCATCCTATCGATTCTGTAAGACAAATATCCTACGAAAATTGCAAAAACTGAACTTATTATGATCAGTACTTCTCAGATCAACAATACAACATAATTACGAATCATAATTAAAACAGCATAAGATATACCTGTCCACCGGATAAAAGCAATACAGCCAATTTTCCATCTGAAATAGCATTCAATCCCATTTTCCACCATTTTTCTCTATCTTCAAGCTTTCTGTCTTCCACAGTTGACACAAAGCTTTCTGGCACCGGCTCTATGGCGGCCGCTGGTAGCCCTGATTCATCACCCACACAACCAATCAGCATCACCATCAACACCCACACACACACATCATATACCAAACACAAACAGATGATAACACTAACCATGTGACTGAAACGAGCACCGAATCATTCGATCAATCCTAGGAAGATCTAAACTCTGCCAAGATACCAACAAAACAAACCCACATTACAAATCTTTCAAATCCACAAACCCAATGCAATATTTCCCCTAATTTACCAAAACCATATCCCCAACAATTCAAAAGAATCAACCCAACAACCATCAATTCCCACCACTTGATCCACATCACAAATCACCGATCCCCAACCTAATCAAGAACCTAAATTGTGCAAAACCAGAGCAATTACACTACAAGATCTACAACACAAGTTAAAGAACCTCAATTTCTTGAACAAGAAAGTTCTGTTGGTCGGATGTGAGTTGATCCCAGAAGGCAAAGGCGTCTTCTTGACCATAATCTTTGAGTCTTTCGAGCAAAGCCTGCGGTGGCGGAGGTGGTGGCGACGACGATGCGTTGCTGTGGTTGTTGTCGGTGGTGGGTTCTCTCATTTCAAGATTATTATTATTACTATTATGTCACCTGCCGGATCTAATTGTGGGTTGTGTAGATCTCAAACTCAAAGGGGGTGGTTTATACTTTATAGGTAGCAAAGTGGATGAAGTGTGGTGAGAAGTAACGATCTGTAGTGGCGTTGGTTTAGAGGTAGAGATGAATGAAGAATTAATCAAATGATTTGATTTGTGATTGGGTTTGAAGGGTGACAATTCAACTTAAGATACCGTGTGTTGGTGATTTGTACAAATCACCTTTTCATAATCAACAATCATATCTTGAAAAACTTGTTTATCATTGAAATATGTAAATAATTGTAATCATAATTTGCTAATTATAGTCACAATCTTTACGATTAAAGTAATCAGCTTTAGGCCTTTACATAAGCCATGTGATGAGTTGCTTTAAAAATTGATTATTTACATCAATTAAGATTGTATATATAAGTATGGTGTAATTGCTAAATTTTCTTTACACTATCTCGAATAAAATTTCAGAAGTCTTTATTGAACTTCTAAAACTCTACGTCAATTTCATAAAAAAAATCTTTTCCAACATCATATGAAGAAGCAGAGTTATTGTTGGTTAGATCGAAGCTCTAATAACAGGTTGTGAGCAAGATAAAGCTAATTGTGTAAGCTTTGATGATAATTTGAAAAATCAACATAGATTTTATGTATTTTTAACTTCGTACAAACTTGTCTAATTTGATGAAGTCAAATTATTTTGGTTGAAATTGTTTATTATGTTTTTACAATGTCATGTACCTAGGGTTGTTATGTGGTTTAATTAGAACTGTTATTAAGTTTGATGAAGGTTTTACGTTACTTATTAGGCTTGTTATTCAACTTGATGAAAGGTTTATGTTCTTATTAAGCTTGTTATACCCCTTGATTTGGGCTTTATCGTTAAATTCCCTAGTTTTGTTTTTTTAATCAAGTTTTGTGATGGTTTTGGTAGGTTGGTGATGGTGTTGGTAGATGATAGCATGTAATGATGGGTTGTTAATACACGGACAATTATGAATGGGCAATTGGGTGGGGTGTTGAGTTGGGTTCGTTGACATGTATTGAAACCACTATAAATTTTTATGTTTGTGTTGATTTCTTTATTTTCAGCCCATATTATAAGACCTTGATTAAACAACTATCTTAGCAATATAAAATTTAAACTAGCAAAAAGATTAATCAAAAAGTATAAAAGAACCAATCCACAATAGGTCTGATGTCTCTACAAAGTGAATAGTAAAAGATTGAAATTTTATATTTACTTATAATAAATTAATAAAAGGTACTGTACATGATGTTACATTAGAAGCTTGTATTTTATGTAACAAGAACTTGTACTTAATGTAAAATGATTTTGATGTAGTTACGAAAGCAATCAAATTACTTAAAAGTATTAATGATAATAAAAATAGATCAATTGAATCAAAGAGGGTTTCAATAATAATGTAATTAACTATGATGGTGTCATACCTGCCCACTATAAAAAAATATTTTGATGATAGAGAAAATATATAAATACATATTAAATGATAACTCTAAGATGTCTATATGTTTATTAAACATGCCTCGTATTTGCTAAGTTAATGCTAAATATAACAAGCGAAATAGCAAGCTTCAGAAAGTTTGAATGATCAATTAACAACCACCAAAATTTACCAAACCATGCAAGCACAAGCCTGTAGACCACGAACGCAAACACAATTGAATTGTGAAACGACCTTGTCACCTTTGGATAATTATTCAAGACTGAACTTCACATCCAAATAATCAAGTTATTACAAGTTACAAGATCATCAAGACAACATGAATATGGTATTAAATACAATGACTCATTTTAAAGCCAAGCAAAATTTTACAAATAATATTACACGTTTATAAAGATGGTTTTATAAAATTTATTGATTAGAGAAATGTTGGATGGTATCCTTCCTAAAAGGAAAGCTTTTCAAAATTAATCTTAGCCAAACATAATTGGATTACACGAAAGAGGCATTGACAAATCCAAACCAAAGCAAAATGTTTAGCGTATCATACTTTGCCTTTCTCTTTCTTGATAAACCTTGATCCTACTTGATTGTGTCTAATTTTCACTGCTTGTAGCCTTATCTTAAAGTTAAAATTAGTTCTGAATCCTTCACAATAGATTACTTTTGAGCGTGAAAGATGGATGAGATGGTCCATAAAAGATGCACAGTCTACATCTGAATTGACCGTACCACTTATATATACTTTTCCCTTCTTTTTTCCTCTTGGGTTTTTATATAATCAACATTATGAAAGATATTGTACAAAGTAACATTTTTTACTATTTTCATATGTAGAGACAGAAAAAAGGGTGGGGGTTAAACTTTTTGAGTGGTGATTGTGGATTTTTTTTGGTGTTTATATTTGTCATACACTCTTTCACTTGATCTCTTGAATCTTAAAGATAGATTGGATTAATATAATCACTAAAAGAATATGTTTATATGGAAATTATAATTTTTATAACAAATTATAAATTTTCTTATATATTAAATAAATTTACTTATAGATGCAAATTCTATAATTATATAATTATTTAATTTATACGACATATTACTTATATAGAATTGATTCAGAATATTAACTTTTAACGTTAGTTACAAGAGTGTTGCGGTAAGTTTAAATTATGAATTTTGTTCTCTCTTTTAAATTATGTATTTTATTTTAAGTATTCATTATACACTAACATGTTTGGTCACTAACACCACCATGTAATAAAAATGTATGTTAAGTTAGTCACATGACTTGAACATCATATTTAACCAACGGTAGTCTCAAGCACCCAAAGCCTTGGTCACATCGACTTAACTCACATTTTGATTATGTAACTATAATTGTTAAGAAAAACAAAATGATGCACTAAAGCCTTGCACACTTGTGACCGGGTAAGGGGAAAAATATGCATGGGTCAGTGGTGTCGAACCGGGTCAGACGCGAAAGAGTGAAAATTAAACGTTGACCGTCCAAAATGTCTGACCGGATCAGTGGGTTAGATATTTTGACGGAATTAGAAGCAAATCAAACAGCCCCTAAGTAAACCCATGCCTTTTACTATAGTATATAATTATCTTAAAGAAGGCATATTCTCTTATCAAATCAAATATAAGTTGGCCAAGTTCTTGTTACATAAACACAAATGATGTCACACCAACAACGTCGTAGAAGTGCTTATTTTAGCGTCGTGGTTGGTTATTAGCTCGGGTATCGTAGTCAAGTCAATATGTGTAATCTAAGTTTGAATGGTCAAATCATAATTCAAGAGGTATATTAGAATTAGTGACCAACAAAGTTATCACAATCAAAAACATTAGACGTGTCAAGTATCCGTTATTAGCTCGGGTATCGTTTTCAAGTCAATATGTGTAATCTAAGTTTGAATGATCAAATCATAATTCAAGAGGTATATTAGAATTAGTGACTAACAAAGTTATCACAATCAAAAACACAAAAACATTAGAAGTGTCAAGTATCCGCGGCAATGGAAACACAAAATCACATGCACAAGAAAACAATAGGAACACGAGAATTTTAACGAGGTTCCTATTCAGTGTGAATAGGTTTTCTTTATTATGCTCATTACCAAAGATTACAACTACATATATTTTTAAAGACATAATTAGGGTATCTAAATTAAGGACCAAGAAAACCAAGTGGATCTTTCTCATGTCTTCTAATATCAAACCCAAAAGCCCACAAGTACTTCACAATCCAACAAAATGATCAAACAAACCATATTTGTAAATTACACGGATGGTCACTATGGTTTACTGTAAATTTTGGAATTGGTTCCTACAGTCCTTTTTTTTTTTTTTTTTTTTTTTGGATTTGGTCCAATCTATTACATGTAAGCCTGATTACACGAATTGTATTTCTTTCCTTATATATTACAATATAACTTGATTACAATCTAAGTGTTCTTTTTCTTTAAAACTATGACGTAATACCTGCTTTGACAAAGATAATTCCTTGTGCTAAGCATAGATTTTGTTTAAAACACATCTATGAAAATATGAATCAAAGTTGGAAGGGGGAATAGTACACAAATTTCTTATGAAGAGCTACAACGGCAACAACTATCCCACAACTTCAACAAGTTATGGAGGAGTTAAGGAAGACCAGCCAAGGTGCATATGATTGACTAATTAATATCCCTCCAAGACACTGGTATAGGCTCATTTTAATGGTTAGTTATACTCTTTTACTTTTTTAATTTAGTTATTAATAATGTAAATAGTTTTGTTATGGATAATATGCATATTTTTAAATAGCAACTGTTATATGTTTGCATTTATGGGGCTATTTGGATAACAACTTGTTATGGACAATTTCCATATGCATTAGATTCAACGACTGCAATGAACCATTTGCATATGGTTTAAAGCTCTTATGGATTTGCTTTTATATTTCCAGCAGATTCAACAATTGCAATTAAACTCATATGGTTTAGAACTTTTATGGATTTGCTTTTACAGTCAATTTTTTTATATGCATCAGATTCACCTTGTTAGGGACAATTTCCTTTGGTTTTATATTTTGATAGCAGCTTGTTTTGGACAATTACCAATTTAACATACCAATTCATATACCTCAAACTCATACAAATTCACATACCATTCTATCCTAAAATCCCGATCGTATACCTCAAATTCATATCAATTTGAACATACCAATTTAACAAGTGTTATGGACCATCTAAACATACCAATCTGCTTATGATAACTGATATAATTTGATTTTCCAGTTGCGCATACCAATTTAACATTACCAAAATACCAAACATATAACTTTTGATACCCAGTAAACATACCAAAACCCCAATTGCATGAACTATTGAATGTGATGATAACACTCTTTTTTCACGTAAGAAAATAACAACTAATTCCTAACATATACTTTGATATTCTTTTTTCAATTGCACTTGCTCTTGCTCTTAGACACATTGATGCGTCAACCCATCCAACTAAACCACGAACTTTTCCCCCTTTATAGCACCACATAGAAACAACTGGATCTCTTGTCGTCCATGAGGTAAGAATTGATGTTGGGTAGCCGCATGAGCAGATCTTCGTCTTTCATTTTCCCTTCTCGTACTCCAATTGAAGCGTATCCCCTGATGTTTCTTTTCTAGGACATAAATGAAGTACAGGGCCGCTTTATTAAGAGGGAGGGGGGCGGGGGGGCAAAGGTAAAATGACCACAAAGTCCCTAGTGTGCACCTCATGTGTCCTAATTAACGGGATATATTAAATGGGGTTAAAATCAGCGACCAACTTTATAAGTAAAGTTTGCATCTAACCAAATCCATAAAAAAAAGTTCCAGGGACCAATTCCAAGGACCATTTGTGTAACGTACTCTAAATATAATAACAAGCATTCAATATACAATTTCAAAAACCTAAAAACTAATGCATGCATGGCAAAACAAATTGTTAGAAGCAAATGGTCTAGAGGTGCAGAGATTGAGTTTTGGCCCAAACCAGTTCGGGTTCAAACTACCATCACTGAAACCATCATAATACCAACTGGTGTACCATAGGCTGTTAATATACATACCATGCGCTTATAATGCGTACAACCTGTAACATAAGAACTTCATCTATTTGCCCCAAAACCTGACCACGGTTTCTCAGAGTTGGTCCTAACTAGTTCCCTCAAACAAAAGCAGCCCCAAATTTGAATTGCAACGACATTTTGATCATCCGAACCCATCAACCGCCAAAAGATAACAATAACCTCTATATATAAAAGAAAAAAAATCCATTTCTATAATAAACTAAGCACACACAACACCAAAAAGAAACCACAGTCAACAAACTGCAGCGCGTTATAAGATGGATGTGACCCGAACTGAGTTATCAACTGATCCGGTCAAGAAAATGGGCAGGGTCGGGTGCCAATCTACGGTTGATATGGGTGCACTATGAGCAAGTGTTTTCATTCCATTCATATTATCTTGAACCTGATCACACCAAAAATTAGCAGTAAATAATAAGTAGAATATTGAGTGGTTGCGTCATTTGGTATAAACTTGAAGATACAAATAATTATCTAACCTGATATATTGGTGCTCTGACTGAACCGGATGTCACTAGAAGTCGTTTACCTTTTGCATCTAAAGCCATTTCATGTCTATAGTGTTGAGAATTCTCAGGATTACAGAACCTAAAAGATGGACCAATACCACACTCAAATCAATAACTTAACTAATTTTTTTCAAATCCATGGTCCAAAAAATGCATTATACATATACCTGTGGCAATTTCTTGACCAGAGAACCTTACCCTGACTTTGCAAGCTCCACTCATATACCTGTCATAACGGCATACATTTATATAAAATCAATTTTCTAAGATAAAAAGAATCAAAAGTGGTCAATGCATCTACTTAAGGTGAAGTACTCACCTTTCCATCAATACCCAAGCTAAAAATGCTAGTCTCATCAGGCCCAAAAAGAACAGAGCAGATTGCAGAATCATGGGCTGGCCAGCCCGTAATTTGCAGGCCCGCCGACATATCTGAGTCTTGTTAAGGTCTAGTCACTGGGTAATTTCATTTTGCTAAAGAAATTATTTAAAATATGAGAATTGTTAAGGATACCAAACATGTGAATCATTCCATCAGTTGCAGCAGCTGCCAATATCTTCCCATTGTGGTTGAAGCATATTGATGTAATAGCAGGTGGATCTTTCCCAAGAGGAAGGACTGCCTTCAATAAAATCAATAAGACTTAGAGGTTACAGAGGGAGGAGGGGGAGGGGGGTTGAGAAGTTATTATAATTATTATATGTAACGTTTAACAAGCACGTACCATTGGCTTCCATGTTCTCATATTCCACACTGTTAATGATGCGAATCCCAATTTATCAATATAACTTGTGCCATGCCTACAAACAAAAATGACTTCTTCAAAACAGAATACAATCAAGAATGCGCAAAAGATATAGAAAAGTCAAATTTTTGGATAATATGAAACATATGTTTGGGAGATAGCAGTACCCTCTTGATGCTGCAGCGGACACGAATATTGGTTCCACCGGACTGCATTTTAGGTCCAAAACACTGCAATAGAAAACATATTCAAATATTAAGCAATAAAATCTTTGCAGAGAAGAAAAATAAGAATAAATGCTAAAACAGATTTAAACCTTGGAAATGCACTGGTTGTATTAAGATCACAAACAACTCTCTTTGCATCAACATTCCATGCTTTTATACCACCATCAGCAGTGCCTATGAGAAGCTTTGTCAAAATAGACAATCAAATGAGGACCATTACTTCCTGGTTTCGACATTCACAACCTCCAAAAAGTAGTAAATAGAAATTCACATTCAATCTTTAATTTCTAGCAAACAGAAATGCTTGTTTTAAAACAGGATCCACTATAACCACACATGATTTTTAAAGAACCATGGGTAAAAATAGCATACCAATCGGTCAGATTTGCAGTCCCATTCAAGTGACATGACCTCGGCCCCACAATAAATGGTTGCATTTCTTGATGCTGAAGTTGAGGAGTCGTATGTCCATATCCTTTATCAAAATGTAAAAAATTACTAAAAGAGAGACAATATTTCAAAGTTCTGTAGCGTTTAGCATCATTGCAAACTACCTGACAGTGCCATCTACTGAAGCACTTGCAATGTTGTCACCAGATGTTGAAAACCTGCAACAACTAATTGGACTTGTGTGGCCCAAGAAAGTCTCCTGCAAAACATGGTTTCCCATATAAGAAGACTGAAATCCCAAATCAACAAGAACTAAACGACATTATGTAGATAACATGTAAACAAAGGGTGTTAATCATAATGGATTGTACCTGGAAATTTACTTTCACTTCTGGGAAATCTTCTTCTTGCTTTAGTTCATCATCTCCTGAAGCCATATAGATGACAATAACGTGAAAAGTAGCACAATTGTTACAAGGAACCAAAAAACAAATGTCAACAACAAATTTATCCAACAGAAACACTTAATGAAAAACAAGATATGTTTAACCAACCTTCATTATGATTCAAAGTTTAATCCTTCACATCTTTAAGAAATCGAATAATAATATTGTTTTCCTAATCCCTAACTTTTAGTCCCCAACTTAGAATCCTAGCTTTTTTTTAAGTTAGTGTTAGTAATCCTCATTTACAAAGACAATACTACTACTAATCATTACATATCAACTTGGTTTAAAAAAGCACAAGGCGCCCTGAGGCATTTAGGTGCAAAATGCCGAGGTGTGAGGGTGAGGCGAGAGCTTCACGCACGCAGTTGCTCTATGTACAACCAAATAAGCTTTATTGACAACCAAAAGCTACATCTGTCTCATTTAGTTTTACATATTAGCCTTTTTATCAAGTAAACCATCTATAATCTCTTCATCCATTTGGTTGTTTTACCATGTTTGTCCAGTTTTGACCCAAATGTGCGTGAGGTGCTGCCTCAAGGGTCTGAGGCGCTTTCCTGATTGCATCTTGCACCTCGCACATCAAACACGCCCTTTTAAACCAAACTTATTAGTAAAACAAACTTCAACATATGCACGGGTGGGGCCTAACATCAACCTTAATAAAGTAAACCATAATCCAGCAATGGATTGTCTCACGTCTAGGTTACCAAGTCAAGCAAAAAGTTCTCATGTATGCACTCATTTTAGCAATTAAAGCAATCATTTTTATTACATTACAGCCATACCTATATGTCACTATAAATTAAGGTATATGGAAACTAAGTAGCCATAATGTTTTAGAGCTACAACCAATTTAAATTAATTTAACTCAGAAAAGACTATACACATTTCAAAATGGAAGAGAAAGAACATTCATAATTTCTTACCACCACAATTTTCCATTGCACTGCTTTCATCTTGATCCTTGGGTAGAATAATATCCTTACCCAAGGACCGCTGTCGTTCACTGAATGGAGCAGTGGGTTCTTTATGCAAACCACTAGACCCGGTATCAACTGTAGAACACACAGATTCATTATTACCACCAATGCTTTGTTGTCGGGCTGTCGAAGCACTACTGCAATTAAAACGTTCAGTCAGTACAAAACCAAACTCTGAATCAAACCCATGATCAAGAAACACTTCTACCTTCTGGACTGAGATAACTGAGCCTCCTTCTCCTCCAACAAAGCCTGAAGCTGCGACAGTCGGGTATTAAGATGCTTGATATCACTTTTAAGATGGTTGATAGTATGTTTCTCTGAACTGATTTTCAATAATGCAGGAATGCGTGGATTAGTTAAGGATAATTCGCATTGATCTATAAACTAACAGTGCAAATATCATTGCAGTCTATGATACTTCAAACACATACAAAAATTAAATCTTTTTCAAATGGACTCATAATCAAGCATAAAAGTAATAAGATTCATGAAAAACACCCAATAAGCATTGTTCAAGGATATGAGTTCCATTGAAGATTTCACTCAAGAAGTTTCTAACAGAAAGATTCAAAGCATCAAACCACTCCTTCGAGAAGTAAACACGAAACAGGGGATCCAAATTAGGGTTCTTGACATACGGGATCGCTGTACAAAAGCTCAAAAAGGGTTAAACCCAAATCAAATTAAAACCAACGATCAAAACAACAAAGAAACAGAAGACCCACCAAACCAAGACATCCAATCTTGATCCTTTTGCAGCAAATCACCACCATGAGCTTTAAAGAACTCGATCACCTTGTCATTTCTTCCCGATTGCAGAGCGTAAACGATGTAATATCGAAGAACAGAGATCTCCAATTTGGATAAGGTGGCAATCAAGAGGGGTTCGGATGAAGAAAAACATTGTTTGAAGAAAGTAAGGAGGGAGATTAGATTTTGTGCCTGAAATTTAGGAATGTATACTGAGAAAATTAGGTCAAAGATTTTATCTTTGTGGAATTCTCTGCCGATGTCTGTTGCTAATTCTTTATCGAAAGATTGCAAAGTGGATGTGAATCCTCTGAAGAAGAGGAATTCCCTCACAAGCTCTTCGGCATAATTCATGTTCTCCATCTTCTTGTTCTTATGTTTTATGTTTACCCTACAAAGAAAGGGATATATGTGTTTGTGAATATGATATATTGATATGGTTGATTAATAATTGGGGTAAATTCAGCATCTGAATCTGAATGCTCAATCTGATTCTACAATTTTATAGAATATTTTGATGAATTAACAAGCTAATTCTAGTTTGTTATGAGCTTATCATTAATAGTAATTCATAAAGTTCATGTAATTTAGTGCATGTTTGGGATTGCTTATTTTCTCCCAATTTTTTATTTATTAACTTCTTATAAGTTAATAAGTTAAAAAAATGTTTGACAAACACAAAATTATTTTTTAAACTGATTTTTCATATAGGATAAAAAGGAGGTTTTGAGAAGTAAGGAAGTGATTACTTATTGACTTTTGAAAACTCCTTTTGATCCAGTTTTCTATTATACTCCTTTACTATAACATATTAACTCCTATCGTTTTTAAAAGCATGTCTTTTTTGGTCATTTTACAATATTTTAGTTTATAAGCTAATCCAAACATTTTTTTTAAAAACTGTTTCTGAAAAGTTATAAGTTAATAAGTCCTTTTTGTCAAAAGTCCTTTTTGTCAAAAGTCATTTTCAATCAAAATAAGCAAACAAATTTTCTTACACATTTCACCAATCTGTATGTTCTTTGGTTAACATTTTAGTTAAGCTTAAAATTTCTATATTACATAAAAAGAAAACATAAATCATTTCATATGATGGTAAAAGAATGTGAGATTTTCTCTATGCTACATCTTAGCTTTTCCTTTAGGATCGTTATGCAACGTGTCTAATTTTGTTTGGAGTTGGACTCGGACCTCATGGACTTGGAAATGGGTTAGAATAATCTTACACATGGTTATCATTAAATTTACATATCCAGATGGATTAAATAGTTGATAACATTATAGGAAAATGGTTTAAAAGTGTTTGTTCGGACTGTGGAGTTCAATCATCGATGAGGACTGATGGATAAGCGATGGCTACGAAAAAATGAAAGTGAAGACGGTTGATACCTCTTGGAAGGTTAATGAGGTTACTTTGATTTCAATCAATCATTTGTTCAAAGATGAGGGTGGCCTTGGTATTAGGAGTCTCAAACTCATTAAGTTTAGCTCTTCACGTCAAATCATGATTGAAATTTAAAATGGATACCAATTGCATTTGGTGTAAATGTATCAAAGCTAATATACATCTTCTAATGATGGGCAACTGATGGTTAGGAATGGTATACCAGGAGTTGGTTCCCGCTAAACATGATAGACAAGATTAAGCTCTCTTCGTTTAATTGTATTAACCTTAGGGCTAGAACATGTACTTGTTGTGGTTAGAGCGGTTGAGTTGTACCTTGTAATTTTGCTAGCTCCAGTTGATTGAGATATTGTCGTGGTTAAAAAATGAAAATTCAAATACTTCATAAGGCTCCTCTATAAAATTGACAAATGCCTTTTTAAATAACCTTAAATACGAGTGCTAAGACTTTTGCTATAGTATCACTACCCAATACAGAGCTAGCCGCTCGTCAGGCGGCGTGGCGTCACGATAATCGTCGTCAAACCATTATGGCAGTGACAGAATCGGTCTTAAGGCTCAAGCGATTGAAGTGCCAATCAGCTTGGCTCTCTCTTTCACCTATCTCTCTTATCAACAATATGAAAAATCAATGTTTTCAAACCTTAATCTCCAATTTCTTTTAGCGATATTTGCTTAAATCCTATTAAAAATGAACTTTATCATTCTCATTCGTCTACTCCTATATGTAAGTGTGCATTTCATTATTGATTGAGATTTAATATTATACATCAGAATACGATTGAGCTAGTTCAATCACCATAATATCAAACATTGATTTGGACTTGCTAGGTTTTTTATTGGAATGGTAAATTCGCAAGGCAAGTCGCCTATTTGGTTGATGATGACGAAAACCAATTCCATTAACAGCCTATTAGCATAACATATGCTTTACCTTTAAAATTAAGAATAACCTCTAAATACAAATTCACGAGTTAAATAAAATAAGAAGTAGGGTTTATCTGATTCATTGCTAGTCACCTTGATCATCATATGGGTTAATATATATCTAAGGCAAATGGATTCACTTGTTGTGAGTTGGCATTACACTAGTAATGTGTGACGTCTCAAATACTATTTTGGTCTTTGTGCTTTGGTATATTTAACACTTTTAGTCCCAACAGAATCTTTTAACTCTTTTAGTTCGCTAATGTTTGAATTTTGTAATGGTTTTCATCAATGACATTCATTCTATTAGTAGTTCACTTAAGTTAGATGATGTTTCATTTTCATATTTAAGGGACTTTTATGTATTGTTTAATACTTAAAGGGTTGTTTATTTAACTAACTTAAAATAATAAAATAAAATTAAAATAAAAAATAAAATATTTTTTTTGTTACAAAAAGAAAAGAAAGAGACTGGCGAGGTGAGGTAAAGGCTTTAGATTTCTGAAAATGTGACATAAGATCTAAACTAGTAATCGAAATCTTTATCTATTTATATTTTTAATTAAATAATAGTCATTAAAATATATCAAGAACATAAAAATTATTCTTTTATTTTGCAAAACATTAAATATATTAGGAACGACATAAACATACGTAGAATTGTTTGTGTATTTCATCTAACAATTCTTTTATATTTATAAAATATTTTTAAACTAAAAACAAAATGAAAGGAAACGGATAATCGGGATGAATAATTTGTCTTGGGTTATAAAAATTTTAGATGCACGTTTGTAATAGTTTTAGACGAAAACAATGTTAAATATTTAATGACAAAGTTCAATGGAAGAATGCAACTATTATTGCATGAAAAATATAAACATAAAAAGTTTTTTGTTCAAAAAAAATATCATCTTTAATAAGAAGTTATTTTTACATATGAAACAAAAAAAATTTATTCTTTAAATAGTTTAAAAAATATGATTTGATAAAAAAATACCCCTTAAAGTGATTAAATATTCCAAACCTTAGGATCAAAATAATAATTTACTCTTAAAATAATATATACTCAATATTTTCTGAAACACTTGGAATAACCGGCTACTATTGCACCTCATTAGCAAGAGCCTTAGCGATTAAGAAAAGTCTTACAAAGAATGCTCGCGCTTCATATGTAACACGGTTGCGGTCGCTCCCCTAGTTAGTACATGCCGAACGGGAAAGACAACCTCATGACAGCCTTAATTTTCTTTTAGTGAACTTTTATTTAATAAAGTACACTCTATTTTCTCTAATGTTAGTCTAAAATTGAAACCTAAATTCATTATTTACAGTATGCTAATCCCTCTTCTATCATTGTTGATTTTTTTGAGTTTTGAAACTAAAACTAATTGTGTCACTAGATGATTATGTTTTGTTTGTATGAACAAGACTGATCAAATCCATGATTAGTGGTTTAGGGTTTGTGGAGTAGTGTTTTAGTGCATGCCAACATGGGCGGACCTATTAAGGGTTGAGGCGTAGCCTTCGCTACCCCTCAACTTTTTACGCGTAGTGTAAAAAAAAATTTTTTTTTACGTTTTTCTGTAAAATTATTTTTTTACGGTTTTACGTTACCCCTGAGAAAATATTGCGTTACCCCTAAATTTTTTTTAAACTCAAAACTTTATAGAAAATTTTAAATTTTATAAAAATTAGTTTAATATTTTATAAAAAATATTATCTTTTATAAAAATATTGTAACAAATTAACCTAATTACCCAAAATACTCAATCAAAAGCCCAAATATTAATTCAGCCCAAAATTTATTTCAACCCAATTAAGTTTTAAAAGCCCAATTTATTATAAAACTCATTTAACTTGAAAAGAGAAACCCCCCCCCCCTTAAAAAACCCATTCGACCGTTGCTGCTTTGCCTGCAGCCTTCTGGAGTTTCGAGTTTTGCTGCTCACTGCTCGCTAGTTGGCAGTTGCTGCTACTGGCCTGCTACTTGAAGGTATTCTTTTTACTTTCTAAGTTTTTTTTTTTTTTTTTTTTTTTTTTGCAAGATTTCAATGTTATTTGCAAGATTTGAAGAGTAGGGGATTGATTAATGGTTATTTGATTTAAGTTTTAGGTTTTATTGGCAATTAGGGATTTGTAATGAAATTATGGATTTGTATTGAAATTATGGATTTGTATTGAAATTAGAGATTTGTAATGTTATTGTGAATTTGATTTAATTTTTAAGTTTTATTGGCAATTAGGAGATTGATTAATGATTAATGAATTTGTAATGTTATTTGGAAGATGAAATTAGGGATTTGAAGATGTATTTGATTTAAAATTTTATGAATTTGAATTGTGTTATTTGGTTAATAACTAACTAAACAACTAACAAACTCAAAATACCAAATAACATTAATAACTTAATAAGTTAATAACTAAACAAATAACATGACCAAAATTATAATAAGCCTAAAATTTAAATAACTAAACAACTAACAAACCCAAAATTGCATATAACATTTTATAAAAACATTAATAAGTTAATAACTAACAAACCCAAAATACCAAATAACATAACCAAAATTATAATAAGCCCAAAATTTAAATAACTTAAAAACCTAACAAGTTTACAAGCTCAAATACCCATTACCCAAACTAAACAATTTGAAAAATAACTAGTTATACCCATAACTCTCACCGCCTCACCATGTTGCCGATCACCCAACAACCTTTGTCCCTGTAACCAACCAACCATCACCTGACCAGAGTGACCGCCCCCCGCCGTCCGCCGTTCTGTTACGGCGGTGGTATTTATATAAATGTACGGTAAAAAAATTTTTTTACGTTACCCCTGAAATTTTTTTCTAGATCCGCCACTGCATGCCAATATGTCATCTATATGTGCACTAGGGTATTTGAGAACAGTCCTAAATTTGAATGATACTATAATCTTTCTCCTAAAGTTATTTTGTTGGCTTCTGATGACTTTACATGAATAGAACTATTGTGTAGATAGCATGTGCCATACAATTTTTCAGTCACTTTTTATTTGCTTACGCGCGTATTCTTTGATCTTTGCAAATGAATAAGAAAAAGAATACAGATCTTATTATCTATGTGGTTTAACCTGCTCTTTTTAGCAATGATTATGATTTCATAGCAGAAGAAACTAAATGATTATGATTTCATCGCATAAGAAACTAAAGGATCGTTTAGTTAGTATAATGTGTTGTAAAGGAATTAATGAAATTAAAAATGGAATGAAATGTTGTTAAAATTGATAAAGTGTTTGGTTGGTAAATTTTTTAGTGTAATTGAAATGTTAAATTTCAAACATTCCATTAGATTGTTGTCCGTTGAGCATTCTATGAGTAAGTGGAATTAAATGAATTCCAATAAATATTAAAAAAAACTTCAATTTCAATTTTGTCTGGTGACCAACTAAACAAGATTTTAAATGAAAAATGTTCCAATTCGATTTCCATTCCCGTGAATTCTGTTAACCAAACGATGCCTAATATTTCTTACAATAAAGACCCAGTTATCTCTTGACACTAATATGATTTTGGAGCCTTTTGCTTCGAGTAGTATGCTGATCTTAGTGTTTAAGGTTGGATGTGATTTTGCTCTATGAAGTTTTAGTTCATCTTCCTTTATTGTAACATCAGAGTATCAAACGTTGTCAAGTCCCAACACTATATTCATAAGTCACAAATACATTCTCACTAAGAATTCATCAATTTATGTGCAATAGTTGTGGCATGGGGTTGTAATTGTAGGAACCATTCATCCAAAGTAATAAACTAGCTCTTGTATAAATTTCAATACAATACAATAATCAAATAAATTAGTAAATCACAGTACGTATTACAACATAAATAAAAGAAAAACTACGAATACAAGATACGAAAAATAATTTTGTGACCGAGGCATCGTGTTTAACTTGGGTCCCTTAAAACAAATTCCAAGTCTCTAAAAAGAACTCAAATATTTCCCAAGGTACAATGCCGAAGCTATATATGCAGCCGTGGAGGACTCTAAACCCGAAAGAATACCTCGTAATAGAGAGAAAGATTGCTAGAACTTTAAAGAAGAGAGAGAGAGAGAGAGAGAGAGAGAGAGAGAGAGAGAGAGCTCAAATATGAGAATGTTATGTTGGTGTGTTTTTAGTGTGTCTAGCAATTAAAAATCACCTTATTTATAGTAAACCTAAAGTTAAAACACCCTCAAGTTATCACTCAAAAAATTGAATTCAATTTTGATACATTCAAAAGCTTTGATTCAATAAGTTAACACTCAAAGTTGTAACACCTAAATAGAATACAAATATAAAAAATTTTATTCAGAATGAATTACTTTTTTTTTTATTTTCTCATATTATAAAAATTCTAACAGTAATAAAGAATTGGAAGGTAGAAAGAGGTTATAGCCTAGAGTGTTCAAATAGATATGGTAATTAAGAAGTGGAAGGTAGAAAGAGGTTATCGCCTAGAGTGTTCAAATAGAAATGGCTAAGGATGTGTTTTATGAGGGTTTGCAGTGGATAAGGTTAGTGGTTAGAGGGAAGTGAAGATGTTAAATGTCACATAAATGTGAGCTTTAGGGATCACACAAAATAAGCCACCATATCGATCAATGACCCCACGTCGTATCACTTGCTGGTGATATCGAGCCAAGTTGAGCCAAGCTTGCGTAAGTAAAGCTCGACTTGTTAATTTAACAGAGTTTGAACCAAACTCGGTTTGTTTTGAGCTTTATTTCCAAAGCTCAAACTCGGGCTCATTTATTAAAGAAGATTATATATGGGCTTGAGCTCGTTAAAGTTTCGCTTGTTTTGAACTTTTAGCAAGCTAATGTCGTAGTGTACAAGTGACTCGGCTCGTTTACACCTCTACAACTGACTACCAACTTAACATAGGAACACAAAAGTACTTGGGGTAATTTAGAACGACCTACTTATACTTTTTAAACCTACTCTTAGATTTACACAAATGTTTACTACAAGACTAAAACTCTCAACTATATATAAATAAACACATTTACTACTCTAATTTGGTACCGTTAGGCTATAAACGTTTGGTCCTAAGTGTGTAGGTATGTGCTAGAAAGGGCCATAAATACAAGAAGTGCAGGGCTACAACCCTATTACTAAGAGTAGACATCAGAATAGTAATGACATAGTTCTTCACAGGTATGCGAACAGTATAGAAAGGAGAAGAAGTTAATGCTCACATAACTATAACTATGAAAACTTTAAGTATTAAAATTAATATGAAGTCAAGTTAATATTAACACATAAGAAAAGTTAATTTCCGTTTTACTCCCTGATTTTTAACTAAAGTAATTATTTTTCTTTAAAGGATTAAAAACATTAATTAATCTCCAAAAGTTTCATATGTTGTTTCAATTTCACTCCAAAAGTTTCATATGTTGTTTCAATTTCACTTTAAAAGTTTTATTTTTTTTGGATAATATTAAAACAACTAATGAAACTTTTGAATTAAAATTGAAACAATTTATGAAACTTTTGAAGGTAAATTGATGTTTTTAATCTTTTGGAGAAAAATAGATGTTTTTAACAATATTAAAGTAATAAAATTGAACTTAACTCCAAAAAAAAATTGATCAACCACATAAAGCTCGTCCTTTGAGGCCTTAAATTTGTTCCACGTTTAAAAATTTGGGTTTGATCCTAGCAAACATCGTTTCTTCATTTTATGTCCACATTTGTAGGAATAAACTTTACAAAAACGATTTTATCCTTTGGTTTTTGTTAGTTGATTAATTCTCTATAAAATTCTCTAAAATTTTCGGTTTTATCTTACTATTTACAAAGATACGTTAACCGAGTGTTCTTAAGAATTATTTGGTTAACTCAATAGTTTACATTATTTTGATTGATTATATATTTTGTTTAGATCAAGGATGTAATGAAATGAATGTTAAGCTTATCTATTGGTTAGATAATATATTGTTACGCTCAGTGACCACATGTTGCAAGTTGTGGTCACAAAGTGGAGACGTGGGATCTACCCGGAGTGAATTATGTTGACCCAAAGTGGGATACTGAGAGGATTCAGTTTGATTGTGCTATAAATTCATATCGTGATATCATTTTCATTTAGGATCATGGAGCATTTACCCATCGACGAAACATGAATACGAGGGAGAACACTAAAGCTGATTAGCATCATGGTTGAGTTTGTAAAGGTCCAACACCAAAAGGACGAGCACTTAAATATTAGTGATGCAAACCACATTGGAGTTTACAAGATTCACGCATGCTATAGGATTTAAAGAAAAGGACCTAGGAAATATCCATTTCTTTTTTATGTAATTGCAAAATATAGAAAATGATGAATTTGTGGAAATGACAAAGTAGGGAAAAGACAAAATAAAGTAAGTGGCAAAATAGTTATGACTCATCGAGTCAAGAAGAATCAAGATGGATTGAAGGTTTCTAGCATTGAACTCGGTTGGAGGTCGACAATAGAAGACAGCGACCCTTGTTATGACGGAGATGGTGGTACGTTGTGGAAAATCGATAGAGATGACAAGAAATGCGGCAAAAAGTGTTAGAGATCGTTTTAATAATCCCCCGTTAGTTTTGTGAAAGTTAACCCTCATTGTTTTTTGAAAAATTAAATTTTAATAATTCAAACTATTGACTATTGACTATTATTAATCCCAACTAATGGTTTGATTAGTAGAGGAAATATCCTAAGAAAATCATAATTTTATAAGAAAACTAGAGAAAACCAATAAAATCGGTCACATAATTTATAAATTTTTTTTTAATCACTACCATCTATATATATATGTGTATATATAAATAAGAGTATAGATCAAATGAAAACCGTAGCATGGTTTTACATATATGTCACACATAGTTTACGTATACGTAAACATTTTTCATTTGACATAGTGTTACATATACTTAAGACTCTTTATTCTCGTATGTATGCTCAGCATATATGTACCAAATACTTAAAATAACATTTTAACAATTAAAACAACAAAAAAGTTATGAATTATGTTGTTGGTTTTCTTTGGTTTTCACATAAGTATTGATTTTCTCAGGAACTCTCCCCTTAGTATTAATCCTAACTTTCGACTATGTTACTTATAACAGACCCATGCTAACTCTTCTCTAACTCCATTAATTTTTTATGATGTAACACATGACGTTGCCTGTGATGTGACATGTAACATGACATATTACATAATTATAATAAAAAAATATAAATACATAACTCAATTTTTTCGTTTCTTTGTCTGCAAGCTACTCAATAAACGACAAAAACAATACATTGAATTACTTAAAAAAATGATAATTTTATAAAAAAATAAGTAATATATTTATATTTTTAATTATAACTATGTTATAGTCACATCACGAACCACGCCACATGATACTCATAAAAAACTAATGGAGTTAACGAATAGTTAGACTGGTACTGTTATCAGTAACAAAATCGAAAGTTAGGATTAGTACTGGTCATATTGTTAGTTGAAATTAATATTGACCAATAGTCAATAGTTTGAATTATTAAAATTTATTTTTCCAAGTTTTTTTGATTAAATAAAGCCAATTGTGCCACCACCCAAATTCTATCAGATCTGTTTTTAAGTTTTTAGCCTTCATCTTCACTTGATTTATAACTCAAACGAGTCAAGTGGTTCAGATTAGGAGGTGGGGATTAATGGGTTTTAGGGTGCAGAATTTTTAAATTGGCGGATCTAATGGTTGATTTCAACTTTGTGCTTAGTGTTTTCGCTATATAAGTAATCTGCGTTATCATAAAACTAACGCTGTTAACTATCAATTAGTAAAGGATCGTTGAAAAAATAAATTTAAAGTTGGGATTGAACTGAACTATTTCTCAAGTTGAGATTTATCGTGACGAATAAATAAAACTTGAGATTATTAAAATTTTATAATCTTAAAAAGAAAGGGATATGAACATGAAGAGAAAAAAGGCATGGAGTCTTTTTAGCTCTGATACTATAAAATATTTATATCTATGTTTGTCATACAAATTAGATACAATGACTAATAAATAGAAGAGAAAACATAACAATCTACAATAAATATATCTATGATAAAATAAAATACGGATCTCTATCAATAAAATTATCAGTGTTTAATCAAATGGGTAGGGTTATAGTGAAAAGGTATTTAATCTATAAAGTTTAAAAAAGATTATGAGCTTAACACGTATCCTTCTATTATTTTAAAGATGATGATATTTTGGTCATTGTGTCAAATACACGAGCTCATTTTGTCATATATGTTTATTGTGTCATATATTTTACATCATCTATTATATGTATTAATCATTGTATTTTATGTTTCAGTTCATTTTGTGTTATTATTATCATTGTTTCTATAAATTATATAAACTTGTTATCTATAACCGTGTTTTACAATTAGAAGTGCACAATAATATATTTTCACCAATGTATATATCGAAACTCATAGTATTGAAAATAACACATTGTGATATTTTTATCATTGTTTTTTATACATTATATATATATATATATATATATATATATATATATATATATATATATATTAATCTATCATTGTGTTTTACAATTAGAAGTAAACAATGATATTATAGTGTTCAAGATTACACTATATATATAGGGTTATTGGATTTTAATAATCTCAAGTTTTATTTATTGGCCAGGATTAATCTCAACTCAGGAAATATTTGTACACACTCCCAGCTTTGAATTTATTTTCCTCCAACGAAACCTTACTAACTGAGAGTTAACCTTCGTTAGTTTTTTGATTAAGTGCAGCCAACATCGAGTCATTTTTTAACTACGCCGCCGCCCAGCCTCTATCAAGTTCGTTTTTTGGTGTCTAGCCTTGAACGCCACCTAAAATCTACCTCGAATAAGTTAAGTGGTTTAGATTAGAATGTGGAGATTGACGGGTTTTAGGGTGCAGAAGTTTCTGATTGACGGACCAGATGATTGATTTTAACTTTCTAATTAGTGTTTTGGTCATATAAAAAGTCCACGTTATCGAAAAACTAACGGTGTTAACTCTCAGTTAGTAAGGGATCGTTGAAGGAAATAAGCTCAAAGTAGGGAGTGTCTGTAAACATTTTCTGAGTTGGGATTAATCTCCAATAAATAAAAGTTGGGATTATTAAAATCCAATAACCTATATATACACATATATAATCTATCATTGTGTTTTACAATCAGAACTTACAGTGTTCAAGATTACACAATAATAATAAAAAAAACACAATGATACATTATGTTATTTTGTCATTGATTTCAAAGTATTAAATTAATAGGTTATTGGATTTTAATAATTTTAACTTTAATTTATTGGTCAAGATTAATCTCAACTCAATAAATGTTCGCAGACACTACTAACTTTAAGCTTATTTTCCAGCCATTGCAGTATTGTGTTGTTTCCAGCCAACAACAAAAGATGAGGTAGCACTCAAAATAGGTTGTAACCTTGTTCAATTTCTTAGTTTCAAGATTAGGGTTAAGAGTATTTTGATTTTGTTTTGTTCAGAACTGTAGTTTTTAGTTATAGGCTTTAGGCTTGATAATAAGAATTTGGTTTACGTATTGGTTAAGATTTTGATATTTTTGGATGTTTTTTGATTTTGTGTAGGTGCAGTTGACGGGCAGTTTAGCCGAGTATTCTTGTTGTGTCGTGAGGTTATTCTATTTATTCAAGTATTCTTTATATAGTTACCGAGATCAGAAGTTGGGAATTTTTAGGTGCAACTCATTTGTTTACTTCTTTTATAACCGATTAAAAAAAGTAGCGTGCAATAAAAAATGCGTCATGTTCAAGCAGCCGTCTATTGCTATGTTTGAAATAATTCTTTCACTATTGACTTGAATAGTAAATAAATTGTACTTGAGATAATGGTTAAGATCAGAAAACATTATATTAAGACGTTTGATGAAAAATCTTTGATTAGTGAAAAATATAAATGAAAGATATGTTTGTTTAGAAAGACTTGGATGCTGCTTTTGGTGATAAACTCGAAAAGCTAGCATCAGCTAAGTGGAAAACTTAAGATTGAATGGTCAGGGTAGTTATCAGATATAATCCCTATAATGGTTAGGGAAAATGTGAAATAATGATGACAACCATTACTAATTAGTGATGTAAATGTGATGGTGATCAGTATTGTTTTAGTGAGACGTTGAATGGGTGATCACTATAAGATTAGTGAGTGTTGAAAGGATTATCGGTACCCGATTAGTCAAGTGTTGAAGGGATGAACGCTACCCAATTATTGAGATGCTAAAAGGGTGGTCATTACCCCGATTAGTATGTTTCTAAAGGCGATTACTAATTTGCTTAGTGAGAAGTTAATATTGAAGACAAACTATTAATGGATATTAAGGAGTAGATATAAAATGAGTTGGTTAACGGTCACCGAACCACTAATAATCTTTATATTCTTTGTTTTGATCACTTTTTGTTGAAGTAGTCACTATAATCTTTATAAACAAGAAAAGATTTCAAAAAGTAGTCACTAACTTTTAAAGCAAACTTATTTAATTGCCCCATCGAAATTTCGACATAATTGACCATGGAGTATCTAAATAACGACTATTGCCTTTGTATCACTCTTCTTTACTTCTTTATACCTAGCTTAATCTTCATGTGCTTCATTCTCTCTTGTTTCAACCACATACCGTAGGTCTTTTGATACGAGGATAATATTCATTTGTATGCTTCAAAATTCACATCCTTCTCACTTAACATATGAATGAGAGTCAACCACTATGATAACACCACCAAATGAATTCATATGCAAATACTTCATAGTTTTTGGATAAAGAATGGAATACTTTTGATTTATAAGTGTTACGTTAATGAAATACTTTTATAAGTGGGTGGTTCCATAAACATCATTTGCAAAAGTGCTTACATGACACAATGTGGTAGACTTCTTTATTATAAAAACATGTTTCATTATTGCCACATAAGCACTTTCGTATATGGCATTTATGGATTCACCAGGCACCAACTTCCGCAATTAGCATTGACGGAACAATCAAAACACAAACAACTTTCAAAACATAACCACAAACCATGATATGAGATCAAAATTCCCTATTTCAAAAAAAAAAAAATAATAATAATATTAATAAAATAAAAAAATAATAATAAAAATCATACTTTGCTTCACAAACCTTGCTCGAATTCACATTTTGAACTTTTGATATATGACCCCCTCTCTTCAAAAGTTTCATCCTATAGGTTTGCACTATTAAACTTAGCCATATTAATATTCCAATAGGGATGTTGGCACATTTTCACCTTTAAAGCTTAACAAAATCGCCAAAACTGGAAATAATTAAGCAGGTGGTAAATAAAATGAAATGAAAGAATATAATAAAAGAATACCATATATATAATAGTCGATCGTATATAATACGTAAGTGAAAACGACATGATCAACTTTATTTCTTGAACCTCGAGTAAAAAAAGAATAAACTCCATATGGGTTTGTATTGGTTTTCTACCCAGCTTCATTATTAGGTCTCCTAGCTGATCCCCTACACTCACCCACACCCTTTCTCCCCTGGACCTCACTTGTGTCATCATCCTCATCACATCCCTCTCTAGTCTGTCCTATATATAATATTAACATTGTTTCAACTTAGCTACATGCATCAACCAATGTGTTTAATTTCCTTAAGCCCAAAAAGCATATAGATACACATAATATATAGATAGATAGATAGAGAGAGAGAGTTTTGCAGATGGAATTAATGGTGATGAAGCCTGCATGGTTGGAGGGATTAATGGGTGAGAGCTTCTTTGGGATATGTGGATTTCATGAGAATAAAAGGAAGAATGAGAGAAACATATATTGTTTGGAATGCTGTCAAAGCTTCTGCCCTCACTGTCTTCCTGCTCATCACTCTCATCCACTTCTGCAGGTTTTCTAACTATATTCTTTTCTTCCATGCAAGTTACTATCAATTTCATACATACATACATGCATACACATGTAACTAATTACTACTTCCATCACCAAACAAAGGTTATATTATAATTTTTTTTTAAATTTCTGGTCTCTTACATGAAATTAATTAATTAGAAAAAAATTACTATGATCCTACTAATTTAACAAGAGATGATTACACCATATGCATGTGTGTATAAATTTTTGTATGTAAATATAATTTGGTTTAGAGTTAAATTCGGTTTCCTCCGTAAGGTTTTACAAAAATAATCATTTAGATTAAAATATTTAAAATATCAATTTATCTTTTAAAGTTTTGTTTTAATTGCAGTATAAAAGTTTTATTAGTTGTTTTAATTTCAGTTTAATTTACAATGACAATTTTGGATTGAAATTAAAACAATTTATTAAAATTTTGGACTGAAATTAAAGAAAAATTACTTTTTTTTTTATCAAACCTCGAGAATGAAAATCGAATTTAACTCTTCAAAGATATATATATGAAGTTTCTTGAATTTAGTGGCCAAATTTGATCAATCTCTACGGAATTGAAGTGCTTTCTTGTATTTTAAATGAAATAAAATTTCTAACAATAAATAACTAAATTGAACTATTTTTGCATCAATTTAACCTTTAGAAACCTAACAAGAATTTTGGTTCGACAAAAGTTTGCAGTAACTCTATGGATATTAATCAACAGCTGTAGTAATTCCTAGTTTTATTTTAAATTAAGTGCTTTTGTTGATCAAATAATTTGTAGTATTAATTTCTATTAATCTTGTTATGAAACTATTTGCCAAATTATTTGGAAATTAAAGCTTACACGCATGTGTTCTATATATAAGAATTATAAGAGTTCACATTATGAACAATATATAAACGAATTTAGTCATATGTTAAAACATGAAATTGAACATTCACAATCGACAAACTATACGAATATCACCAATTATGTATAACCATAGTTATAAACGATAGTATCTTAAATTCAATTGCAAAAATTACTATAAAAAACAAAACATCACTCCATGTCACAAGTGTGTCTTGATTTTCAGTTTTAAAAGAAAAGAAAACCAAAATAGTAATCACACACGACTAAATCTGGATTTTGGTAGATTAAATCGATTCATTTATAAGATTTCAAATGATGAATATATGTGTATTTATATATGTGTATATTTATATACATATATACGTACAGAATTGACATTGCTTTCACCTGCAGAGGTTCTCTCAGCTGTTGCTTTCACAGAAAGTAGAAGTTTGACCAAATACTCTTACTGGTCAATTTTGTTTTTTACATATCAAAACACACATCTTTTTCAAACATTTAACCTTTTTTTTCTTCTATTTATTATAATCATTTGTATCCAAGTTCTTTCATTCAATTATTACAAAAAATTGTACAAAAAATACATCAAAAAGAAATGTTTTATTTATCGTCCTTTTATAATTATTCACCCGCTATATGAATAGTTACCAACAATTAATTCTACTTCAATTTTAAAGATTTCATCTTTTTAGTAAATAATCATGCATGATAATCCTTTCTTGACAAAAAAAAAAAATGATGTTAACGAATTCAAGATTTATCATTTATTAGGTTTTGTTCTTCAAATTAAACACGAGTTTTTAACCATAATTATGTATTAGCATTCTTGGTTTCTACTGTATACAAGCTTAGCATGAGCGTATGAGTATATTTGAGGAGTTGATTATTAATGGCATGTACGGAATCATTTATCAAAATGGGTCGTTTTTGTCATGATTCTGAACACGAATTGATCGAGTTGTACATTGATATATGCATAATTATTCACGAGTTGAGTTGTACGTAGGTGGTTTAAAAAATAATATAATAAAAATGGTAGGTGCATTAAGGGGTTGTACGGTTGGGGACAAGTAGGTGTGGTTATTTAACGGGTGGTTTCATGTTCATGTGATAGGTGAGAAGATATGTTTACCAGGATGTTGTTAGATTAGATGACCTCGAAAAGCTCATTGACTGTTCTTTTGTTCAGGTAACTTTCTCTTGTCTTTTTCCTTAACTTTTACTCCTCCATCTTTTATATTATTATTTTGTGTTGTTAACTGTGCATGAATATTATTGTACTTTCTAGAACCATTATATTATACGTGTTTGTTTTTTTTTATTAAATATTTTTGTAAGTTAATTAATAATGTCTTCAAACAAAAGTTGACTGTAATAGTTGTTATATATGTAGCCTTACACAATAAACAGTGCAAAAGTGATATTCTTGAACCAGAGGGCACAAAGCAGGTCTTGCAAGGGCCCTGCAAATTCATGCTTCACATGTGACAGAATTCTACAAGAGCCATTCCACTTCTGTTCTCTTTCCTGCAAGGTAATATGTTTATTATTATTATTATTATTTTAGCTACACGCGTTATATAGATGTTGTAATCAATGTTTTCAGAACCAGAGCTACATTCTTGATTGGTTTGTGGGACCAGACGAGCTGGTTTGAACTTTAAACTTTGTAGTTATAACTGTTTTTGATTGGTTTGTGGGACCAGGTTGATCACATGGTGTATCAAGGGGAGGATCTGTCTGGCATCTTGTGTAGGTTTGATGTGACCGATTTTGCCTTCTCACAATTCGAAGGCCTTCGGATGGATGGTTGTGAGTTTGGAGATGATGATGGTCAGATCACGCCGAATTCCATTCTTGAAGACTTTAAAGACTCGTCGGGCTCTGATAATGGTGTTAGTATTTCGTACAAACCGGAAGTCGAGAGGAAGAAGAAGAAGAAAAACAACGACTTCATGCCTAAATTCTTTTCCTTCGGTAGCAGAAGAAAAGGAGCCCCCCAACGGTCACCGCTGTCTTAAAGCACATTCGCATGTTTGTCTATTAATCTAAATATTATTATTAGGTTTGTTATTATCGTCTCATAATAAGGTAATGTTGTTCATGACTCTCCTTTAACGGATGATGTTGCGCTATGTCAATAGGAACGTGGTACGTAGCAATTCCGTTACAAACCATAGGTAGATGTTTGAGATTGTACCTCTGTAGGGTTTGGTCTCGACTCAAATCTGCCAATTTTGTATCAGTGTAATGGAATATGCACATATGAAAATATATATAAAAATATGGTACTAAATATATATATTTTTTTACATTTTCATTATCGTTTAGCATTCATTTTTAAAGGTAAAAAGAATAAGATGGCTTGTTTCTACTTTAATGTTATGTTATTTCTTATTAGAAACCAATGTGTAGAGACCATTTATTTTTATAAATTATATCTATAACATTTATTTATCATTTTTTAAATAAGCCACATGGGTTCTTGCAAACTTTGTTTTGTTAAATGTATTTGATCTTTCTCTTTCAAGATAACATGTATCATATATGTTAACACTTCTGTCTCTCATAGACAAAAACGCTTACATTTTTTTCTGCTCTTTGAAGAAACCGACATCTACAAGTCCATCTATCGCCAGAGAAATTATTCATCCAAAAAATCAAGTTAAAACAATTTATGCATTATGCATACTTAAATTGGTATTGATTTTAATTACTTTTTTTTATTTAAAACTTTATTTATTTGGTGAGTTGGTTACAAAAGTAGACTATTACTTGGCCTATTTGAGACCTAAACATATAATTTGAAAGATGTATATTTAAGTTATTGTTTAACATTTTAATTTAATTTTTACTTGGACTTTTGAGGTTGAAAAAAGACTTTACCCCTAACCATTATTATTATTATATTAATTATTATTTAGATAATTTGATAATTAAAAATTGTTGGAATTATAGTTTAACATCTTAGGTTTTAATACGTGTTCCATGGCTCAAAAGAGAAATAAAGATTCCAACCTAAAAGAACAAATTAAGAATCATATCTGCACAAGCTGTGAATTTAAATAATTACATTTTTATTAATTTGAATACAAATTAATAACACATGTTTTGTGTCTTTCTTGCATCACTACCAAAATAGGCTTACTAAAAAAGTAATATTTGTCCCTTGATATTATCAATTATAACCTTGTTCTATGCCAATAAGAATTTAAACTAAAAATACGTTATAAATAAGTTTCTATAATGATTTGATATATATTTTTTCTATAATTATTAAATCGTAGTATTTATCATCCTTCATATGAATTAAGAAAGTGAAATGGCTAATGAATAATACGTTCTGAGTGTTGGAAAAAAAAAAAGCTTTAATCTGTGACGTTTGGATAGAGGGCATATTTTTGTTTTCCCTTGCGGTTAAGGTTTAACCATTTGGGTTTGAGCCAACAATGATAAAAACTAGTTCTTGGTGAAACTGCTTCGATCTAGGGGAAAAATGATAGGTATGGTTTCAAACCAGTTAAGTTTAAGTTTTGAACGGTTTCAACATATAAATTAACAACTGATTTCAGACCTACGGTTCTGTTCAACTTCAAATTGGTTTGATCCGAGTCCAAAAGTAGTTCCGATTTACAAACCGCTTTAATTATGCATCTCTTGGCTTGGGTCATACTTTTGCAAGTCCACCCTTCTCGTCAATTTTCTCTTAATATAATTATTATAACTAATTGTTAATTTTCTTTTAAGATTTATGAAACGACCCTCAAAACACAAGTTTTCAATAAATAATGTTAGTTTTCTTCAAGTCTGATTCAAGAATCTATTTATTCAAGTTCAAAGATAAAAATATATGAAAGAGTCTCCATTATCGATGTTATTAAAACTTTTATTCAGATTATAACAGATTGAACGATCTATTTAGAATTATTGTTTGACATTTGCAATAACATAATTTTACTTTTTTACTAGACTTAAAAGCACATCACTAAAATAAAAAATTCGCTTCAAATTTGATCCATAGCTAGAATCTTCATCGGTAATTTACTTTGACATTTAAACCTAGGTATACATATATCAGTATATGAAATACAAAATGTACATGACAAGAAAATTTATAAGCTATAAGAACTAACAGTTAAAGTTATCATTATTATTTTTTGATCAAATTGTTTTTTAATATTTGAAAAGCGGGCAGTGTGTGCGTAGACAGTAGTTGAGGGGTATAGATGGCTGGGCTAAGGTAATGAAGCATCTGAACCAAGCATGAGAAATTGTCACCCATTGGGCCCCAATTAGAATGAAACCTTTTATAGCATTTACAAATCACATGGTTATGGTATGTTTCGATGCAGCTTGATTTGACAACCACTTTTGTTCTATAATGTCTCTTTCTTCTAAACAACCTACCTTTTCTTTATTATTTTTCAAATGCTCTTTCAGTGAACTAATTTAAACTATAGATCATTTCAGGAAAACAATCTCTAATAAATTTAAAAAAAAAATTAGTTGGTTACATATAAATTTAATTTTAGTTAGTTAAAATATTGGTCAATGTTTTTTCTAATTAGCCATGAGCAATAAGAGCACAAGGACTGAATCCGGGAGAATGTGGTGAAAGCCTGGCCCTAGGCACCAACCCTCTGATTCCAGTGACCAAAATAATTACTAATTGTGGGAACATACACCGATAATCACAGATTGAATTTTTGTCATTTGACTTGTATCGTAAAGCATACATGATTACATGCACGTTAGGAAATTTGAAGAAAAATGTGGAAGATAGGAGGCGCCCTTCAAACTACGAAAAATTTAAAAAATAATAAGTTGGTGCACATATGTGTCATATAAGAAAAACAGTAAAAAAAACATGACAACTCCCTCTCCCATGAGGGATTGGGATTTAAGGAATGGTGTAATAAGAGACGTTTGTTACAAAGATGCATCGTTGCGTTAATAATTCTTCAGACAAATGGAGGGATTTTTTCTATGTAGTATCTAGATGACTAATTTTAATGCTTACAACGATTACATTGATAAAGATCGAAACTTGTACGTGGTTTATTGCAGCACAGAAGAAAAACAACAATTGTAACACCGAAGACATGAGAAGTTAGATTGATTGACGTCGAACCTCCAATAGTTGCAAGGCATGTAACCCTCTTTGATCGTCTTTTTGTTCGTCTTTTTAACTGAATAAATGTTTGATCGAATCAATTTCAATTGTTTACAAAAAGCCTACAAACTAAACGGACTCTAACATATCTTTAGATGGCTAGAGTAGGGCAATTCACCGACCATCTTATTTATTAAAATGTAACATGGGTAAAATGTAAAAAAAAAAAAAAAAAAAAAAAAAAAAAAAAAAAAAAGATTACAAGAAAAAACGCCAATGTTAGAGTTTTTTTTTTTATATAAAGGAGTGGTATTTAAAAGCTATCATAGCAACCCAATAAGATGATATTATTATGATGTTCAAAGGTACAATTGTTTCATGACGTAATCACATACGTGGTTGTATACTGTATAGTAATCTTAGGCTACAATTATCATAGTGCCATTTTGTGTTTGTATGGCGTACCACCACACTACACACTCTGGTGGATTATCTTTCTATTTCAAAAAAAGTAAGATAACGTAATTACGAGAAACAAAAGTTGAAAAAAAGAAAGATCGAGGAAGTGGTTTGAACAGTGGATTCCATGTATAATGCCCCTCTGCAACTCTTGCATGGGAACCTCGTGAAGTCCATCATACATCCCATGGTCTTTGTTCCCTTATTCTTTTACAAACAAATTGGATTTTAATAATCTAAATTATTATTTGTTGGCTCAATAATAACCTGTACTATCAATTTGAACAATAATAATTCTAATTTTCTTTTTTGTTGCCGAGTTTAATCCTACTAGTATATAATCATTCATATTGATTTACGTTTAATTTTCACTCAATTTCGCTCATGATGATGATTGTGAATGATATAGGAAAACATACAACGAAATGAAGTAAAAAACGAGTGGAAATCAAGCGTAAATCGATTATAATTATGCTACTAGAATTGTTATTAACAAATAAAATAATAATAAAAGTTAGTATTATTATTAGTCAAACTAATAGTATGAATTATTATCGACAATAGGTCATATTTTAGATTATTAAAATCCAATTTGCCTAGTTTTAATACTATTTTGTTCATTTTTATTTGTTTAAATACTTATTAAAATCCAATAACCCTTAGGGGGCGTTTTGTTGGAAGGAATGGAATGGAATTGAGAAACTAGTATAATTTTCAAGCAAATTATGTTTAAGTGGGTAATGAAATGTAAAACCCAAGGGAATGTTTCACCTCAAATTCCCTTGGTTGTGGGATATTCCCTCTCTATGGAAGGATTTTGTTTGATAATTCCATTGGGTTTACTTTTATTGCTTCAAACACATTTACTTGAAAATTATTACCATTCCATTCCAAACCAAACGTTACTTTTATATAAATAGAGCGAACGTTATATAGTAGTGACTAAGTAAAACAATATTCCTCCATCCCATATATTATAAGTTTTGTTTGATAATTATCATGTTATGGGTAAATTTAAAAAAAGCTAGAATTGTTGAATTTTTCAAATTCCCCCAGTTTTTTAAATGCATATAATTTTTTTATACGACATTATTAAAAAAAATTACAACTGAAAATCGAGCATTTTATTCTCTTTAATTTGAATATAGTATTATTATATATTTTTAATAAAAAACAACATTTAAAAAAAGTCTATGTGTTATGTGTATAACTTGCGTAATTATAAACATAGCTTGCGTAATTATTTTTATAACGTAAGTAATTTTATTTACATAATAATAAATATAACTTCCGTAATTATATTTACCTTATATGTGTAATAATGGTGCGGACGAAATAAACATCTGTCAAAAAACATGTGTCATGCTTTGATGACTCCATATGATTCACATATAAATTACAGTTTGTATAGTAACCTGCCTTGCAATTTATATATGTAAACTGCCTAATTAACACACTGCTAAATAAAACTAGCTAAGGGGCTGTTTGGTAATATCTGAATGATTAAGTGCTGAACCAATAAGAGGTCTGAACCATTAAGTGCTGAACCATTAAGAGGTCTGAATCATTAAGAGCTAGTATATCACTTAACTATTCAAAGTCAAATGTCTGACCAATTCAGATAAAAGGTCTTAACCATTCAGCATTAGATCTCTTAACCATTCAGCATTAGTATAATGCTTAATCTCATTCAGAGGCAAATGTCTGAACCATTCAGACATTTGCTCGCGAAACAAACAGTCTGAACCATTAAGTGCTGAACCATTTAGATATCTGAACCATTAAAAGGCTGATTAAGAGGCTGCCAAACAGCCCCTAAGTGATGTTAGATAAAATTATAAGCTAATTAATGTTTATAAATGATGATACGTGTTCTTATATATACTAAGAAGCATGAAGTGTTATAATCTTTTAATATATTTTCTTTTATAGCTATCATTAGTGACAACCTGATATTAAAATAACTAATGTATTCTCAATCAAATTATTTTACACTCCAAAAATCGTTGTGTTGTTAAAAACATAGCATAGATCTTCATATTAATACATATATCGTTTTAATACACAAATAACTTACGATATAACATCAATGATATGTGTGTATGTTTATTTTGATGGTCGACCGATCACCTCTCTTAAATGAAGAGACAAGGATGACATGAATACATAATTGAAGGAATCTTGGACTTTGAAAACTTTCATTTACCTTTTGTTTTTTGTAAAAAACACTAGTAGGGACTAGGGACCGTGGTCATACAAATTAACTTTTGTTTTGAAAGGCGAAAGTACAAACGCCCCTAAGTCTACTACTTAAATAGTTAAATTCCACCGATTGTCTAATTTAATAGTGGAGATACACTTTAGATTGAAGTAATTCAGTGGCTCGACGCGAATTTTTTAATTAAGTAAAACTCAGAATCAATCAAAAACTAGTATGAATCTGTATGAATTTTCAAGAGTTGGTATTTCTGTCCAAAAGAATGAATTCATGTTTAAGGGGTTGGGACAAAAATCTTCCTTTTGACATTTATCTTTTGAATTTAAAATTAACACAACATTACATCAAATTTTACATCCTAATTCACATGTGAATTTACAGGAAAATAAAATTCTAATGAATTGCTAATTAAGCAATTTTTATCAAAATAAAAGAATTCATACATACATAAAAACTTATTGAAATAGTAATGAATTTCAGCACAGACCCTAGGAGACTTTGCGTCTTGGGCTCTGCTAGAGGCTGGTCATTTCATCAATAAAATACTTTACAATTTCTAGAGACCGTCAACAACCATACATGCCAACTAAATGATCATTTCACCTAGAAAATACTTTATAGTTATTTAAAAATATATATACAAAATTTTAAGTTGATTAGTTTTATATAGTAAAACCAATAAGAATGTGACACATAATAAATAACGCTTAAAATCACGCAATATTACATACCCTTTCCTAAGATTTTTGTAACATTCTTTAATCCTGTGAAAATCCTCCCTCTTTATGCTAGCAAAATCTAGCGTTTTTCGTTAAAACATTATAATGTATGATGCATGTTCGTTCCCTCTTTTAGTGAAAAGTTTTAATGATATTATGTAAAAATCCGTGAGATTTTTGAAATACTAGGATGATACGTATCTACTATGAGTATTTGATAATATGCCTAAAAGCACGAAGATTTTTGTGATATTAGAATGACCTATGCAAATCTTATTTGTTTAGACTTTAGATGCTTCACTTATGTGCTCTTGAATTTCAAATGACGTGTTTTTCTTTCAAAATAACATTCAGTATTGTTTTTTCTAGGTCAATTTAAACATAAGAATGATTTTCTATTGTTTAATGGTTAAATTCATATACTTTTAACTATATACAATTCAAGAAGCTTGGGAATAGTTTCTTATTTGTTATTGTTCTTTTTTTCTAAACAAGTTATAGTGTGCCACATACATGTTTCTTGAATTAACTATAGCCATTGTCATGATCTTGATTCATTTTGTTATTTTGAAAAGAAAATATACTCAAGGGAGGCTTTGCTTCTCTTGGAGGTCCAAGGTTCAAACATTGACATTGACGAATATTACTAACTTGATGATACTAACTAATAACCACTAACCAGCCGTTCAAAAAAAAAAAAAAAAAACTAGGACTTAAAAGACATTATAAATATTAGAGAAAATACTTTAAATAGATCATTATATATAATATTAAAGACGTATGCCAGGCTACAGTAGCCACCAACCACCATCGCCTACAAGTCGCTACGCACATAGTACCACCATGTAATGCACAACTTTGTTTATTTTTATAATTTGATTTATTTTGAGTTTATAAACATTAATTATCTCGAAGTAGTTTAGAGAAGAGCTTGGTGGAATTGGTTTGCGCTCGTTGGGGGGTGAGGAAGTGCACCCATGTTTAACCCCCGCTCCACTCCTTTTAGTGGTTTCGTTAGTTTTTTTCTTTTAATTTTTTTCTTACCTTTTTTATTTAAAAAATAAATTTTTTAAATGATTTCATATGAGACATTGACTATTATATTATTTAACACAATTTTTACCCGTAACATTACGTGGATTACAATTCTATAAAAAATCAAACCTAAAAGCGACATATGACAAGGTGCTGGGTGTTAAATTCTAGTTCCTTAAAATTCACAATACATTAAAGAGTAAATGATAGGTTATTTATCAAAAAAAATATCTATCAAAAAATATATTATGCAAATTTTATAGAACAATTTATATTTGATAAATATAGAACAAAAAATCTCATATGTATAGGCAATTGCATAGATATAAACTAGTGTTTGAGACCCATAATGTGTGATGAATGTATAAAATTTTATATAACTTTATAAGTTTGGCTAACCCTACCTTATCAATATGCTCAATTCAACAGGCCAGTTCAACTGTTTTAACTGGAAGCCGCCAGTACACCTAGTTGAAAAACCAAAAAGATATTTATCAAGTTAGTTTTATGTTTAATGACATACAAAAAAATACACGTTAAATATGACTCCTCTTTTAACTTTGGGCAAATGACTCCTTACATAAGACTTGCGTACTGTTTTAATAAGTACGTAATATGTTACAAAGTATCAAATAAAAATGTTATTTTGTAACTAGATTAGTTTAGGATAGGACACGCATGCACATATGTACCTATTATAGGAAAACTATAATTTAGTTTAGAATGAAAAATTGTATGAATGATGCTGATGTAAAATTAAAAGAAAGTGAAAAACCACGTTACTTTTCTTTAAGAGCATCTCTAACGGTGCTTAAGAACATCAAGAAACGCCATCTAGGCCAAACATACTATTGGAGTGGCCGCTCGAATGTGAAGTTTGTTTCAAACATACGGAATTTCGAACAAACAGGCTAGGTTGAGGCCATACACAAACAACCTTAAAAAATACATAATTTAAAATGGTATATGTGTGTTTGAAAAAGATTGTATTGTTAGAGTAAACATAAACTTTTAATAAGTAATTATTGGATGTGACAAACGAATGTTTCGTGCTTATGGGTGTTTTTTACACCTATCATTGGAGATGCTTCTAATCTATTTATAAAATTTACTCTTGTTATTCCTCTATGTATTTTTTTTTTATTCCTTTATATTTTAAATTAAGAATTTAACAAAAGCAGAAAACGAATGTTCGATCTAACAGGACAAGCCAATCAAACCCTACCCTGCTATGACCTACAACTGGCTTTCTTTCGAGAAAAGACACTCACTGATGTCACCATCCGAACACTTGAATGTTTTATATACAAAAAAATTTAATAGTGAATAAATTCTTCTACATACTTTGTAATGTCTCAAACAAGAATTTTTTAAAAAAATAGGGTTTCTAAAGGGATGCCGTTGACATGGGGGTTTTTCTCGTTGGAGTTAAACTTTAGGGGTACCCGCCCCTGCCAAGGGCGGGTTCTTTACCTTGTTGACCGTGTCACCATAATGATTTGATGGGTTTTGTCCTTTAGCCAGAACTCGCCCATGGTAGGGGCGAGTTCTCAAAAACCATCACATCATATTTGAGAACTCGCCCTTGGCAGGGGCGAGTTCTCGAAAACCAAAAATTACCATCGATTTAATGTTGCATGCATGCTTATAGATACATACACAGTTGTAATGTTGCATGCATGGATATATACATGCATACATGTGTTTGGCTTCGTTATGTAGTATTATGGGTCTGGAATAGCTACCTACAAGCATATGTAGCTTTCTTTTTATGTTTAATTCCTTCCAGATAACTAATATCAATAATAAGACAACGTGCAACTGTCAATACGTAATGTATAAGTCGTTAGATTATTGTTATCTGCATTAAGAAGTTTTTGGACTGGATAAATTATTTACTTTCTTTAATGGTCAAGAAAGGTTAAAAATAATCAAGAATTCTCGTTTTAGTTTTAAAAGATATTTATATTTCAATATTTATATACAATAAGTAATTAATATAAGAACATCATTCATAAAGTAAAAACAACGATTTTATTATTTAATCATTTGAATTAAAATACAAAGGTAAAAAGAAACATTTTTTGGTGGTGCCTTGATGTGTCAAATCACAATGAGAACTCGCTCGTAGCACCACATAATTCCAACCTCTTTTCTTTTATATAAACAACAACATTTTTACTTTTATACATTTATTCCAAGACTTTTTTTCAACTTAAAACTTATAAAAATATCATCCTTTCATTAAAAAAAAGAGTTGGAGAATTACACCAGGTCCACTAAATAACGAATTGTTATTTTTAAGTGGTTAGCATAGAGCTTATTATTATTTTCGTGATCTAGAAAGCGATGAATGAATTTTACGTATAAGACGAGGTGATAAAGGTTTTTGAGATTGCAAATGAAAAGTCTATCCTTGATAATATCATGAAATATCACCACCTTAAAATAATTATAAGAAATAAGGTCGATTTTTAACATATTTTATGGATGTGTGTACTATACGGGGGGTGGGTTTTATAGGAAAACATATTTAATAAAAGAATTCTTCTTTTACAATAATTAAATCAGGGATAATATTTGGTTTTTGAGAACTCGTCACTGCCAAGGCGAGTTCTCAAATATGATGTGATGGTTTTTGAGAACTCGCCCCTGTCATGAGCGAGTTCTGGCTAAAAGACAAGACCCCATCAAATCATTATGGTGGCGCGGTCAACAAGGTAAGGAACCCGCCCTTGGCAGAGGCGGGTACCCCTAAAGTCTAATTCCAACAAGAAAAACCCCCCATGTCAACATCATCTCTTTAAAAACCCCATTTTTTAAAAAAAATCAAATAATTTTAATTATTGTACTCTTTATATAAATTTGGTTCTTTCAATAAAAAGAAAAATTATTTGAATAGCAATCAACTTTTTCCAATCTAAATTAACGATATAATCTTTGAACACATTTCGGACATAAAAACCAACAACAATAGACACATAAACCACATGTGCACATCTAATGAATCAGAAGTCGAAGCGATTAGTGTGCATTCATTGGCGCAAAAATTTGAAGAGCCTTACGTCAAGTGACACAAATGTGAATTTATCAACTCGTTGGCACACAACTTGAAGAGATTTGATCAAATGACTTGTAATAATCTTGAGATGTATGATATTTTGATTGGATGTAATTATGTGTACAAGTTATGTTGATAATTTAAAATTAATATTTTCAATACCTATTTTAATAAAGAAGTTTGATCAATTATTTTTTTGTCATAATATATTCTCTCTGATTTAAAAATAGATAAAATTTGTGTAATCTTACTTCTTTTGTTCGAATACTCTATTTAATATTCTTATCTCGCCCTCACATATATATGCAGATAATAAATAATGAAATTTGATCTAAACTAATTCCTATATCTTAATATTCAGATCATGCTATTTTATTTTTGGAATGACTAACGAATACTTTTAAGCCTGGTCACCCGGTTAAACTCATTGGCGAAATGCCATCCAAGCCAACGAACACAGACATCGTTAGTGACCCGGCCCGCCCACCAATCCAGGGGAACCTCACCATCCAAAGGCCCACTATGATAAAACCCCTGGCTCATTTGGAACATATTACAACAAGTGAGACTCGAACCCATGACCTGCACTTCGAAAAGCCATGTAATGCCTCCTATCAAACCAATTGATCTACGGTTTATTGTCTCAAATCATGCTATTTAATCTAAAGTATTGTTATAAATATATGGCCAATTCCTATTTGGAAGGTTGTTAAACACATTCTTTTATTACTATGGGGACTGAAGGCTCACATGTGCCTCCCACCAGGTGACAATATCCACCATTCAACGTATTCGAAGGTCTTTTCTTTTTCAAGTTCTTCACTGAATTGTTGACCACTGAAGTTTTTATTTTTTATGTTGGCTACCATCAAAACCGGTTTAATTAAGAAGTGTTAGGTGTTTATTTTAACGTTTAGCTAAACCAAATGCGTCACATGTAAAATAAAAGGATACATAACTATAACTAAGAGAACGAAACACCAACTATTATTTTAACAACAACAATTTCACCATCAGAAAAATAATCACAAAACATTTACATCTCAGAATTCAAGTACACTTTTAATCTCCAATCCACTAACAATCATTAAAAAGAAATAGGATGCATCAAAGTTTAGTCAGTCTTCTTCAAAATTATACCCTTAGATTTTAAATATTTATAACGAGATTCTTATGTTAGTTATTATGGATTTATATAACGGTTATATGTAGTACTAGGTTAAAAACCCATGTATTACATAGGTGGAATGAATTTAACATGTTAAAACCATTATTATTTTATAAATGTTTTCTATTTTACGTATCATTAGCTATTGGTGATACAAAAAAATAATAAATATCTAAAAAGTTATAAAAAAATTATAAAAATTAGAAGTTTTAATATTATATATTAAGATAAGATATAATATAATATAAATAATATAGTTTAGTATGTTTTAATAAATTATTAGAATGAAAACATTTATAATTTAAATATTTGATTGTTTAGTTTACATATTTATAATAATTCTCATTTAATAGGAGAGAGAGGCGAGAAATATAATTTTAGTGTTAACCAGAAGTTGACAAGTGTCAATCTTAAACCTTATTTTATTATAATAGATAGATTCAGATAAAAATAACTTACTTTTCTTTAAATTTAAAAGATAGATCGTTGCTGTATTACTTAATAAAATAAAATAATCAAATTGAGCAATATTATTGTATTAATTTTAAAACAAAATAAAATTATAATTTACATTCAAGTTTGTAAGGTAGATTGGAGTTTTTTCTAGAAAGATGAAATCAGATTTAAAAACAACTGGTAATATTACTGTTTTATAACCTTGATGTCATGAACATAAGACATAGGAAACGAGCTCCCACAAAATGTAAGGTAATATTTCATTTACCAAATCACCAAGCAATCTTTACCGTAGGCCCTACGCTAAAGTGAGAGCTAATTCAAGAAGCGTTCACGCCCTTTACATAATAATAAAATATTAAATAGGTATTCTTTTCCCTTAGATATTTAAAGATTTACTTTGATGGATGGGACCATAGATGCGAGGTGGAAGAGGGATCAATGTTTGACTAACTTGGCCCCTGGACAGCCTACAGTCTGCAACTACAGGCCAATTCGGTAAAACCAAGTGTTCCTCAATAATAATATTTTGTAAGTTTATTAAAACATGGTCTCCATGATATATTTTTGTTAAAGATACTAAATCATCTTACATTAAAAGTAAGAGTTAGGTTGCCCCAGAGCTATTTAAAATCCGCTAGTTAAATTCTTAAATTGAGTTTATTTAAAGAGCTTAGTTTAGATTAGAGTTCATTTTTAAATCAGTCCAACCAGAATGATAGAATAAATAATCTTGAGTTAGTTGTTGGGATATGAAGGATCTATCACTGACATGTTAAGATTGAATACTGTTATTAGTAAAAAGGAAATTGCGTTTAGGCGTTTGAAGTTAGACGTGTGATAGCTTCGATATCGTGTACCACCAAAACTAGGATCTTTTGGTGAACTCATGTGGATTATTTAGCAGTTACGTGAGGGATGGGCTTAGAGCTTTATTATATTAGGGACTTGGGATCAAAATTTAAGGTTTTAAATGGGCTAAGAGCTTTATAGTTCAAGCCCAAGAGTGTTGGAGTCTTTCCCCTTTCCAATCGGGCATAATTATAAACCATATGATGTAATATGGAAAAACGATGACTGATTTCATGGGTAAATGATTAAAACGTGACAAGTTTTTAAAAGAAATTCTTGTAAATACAATTTTATCTACTCAAAATTATAAGCATACCTATGAAAATTTAGTCGAATATGAATATATAAATTTAGTAAACCCGTTTATCACACCCGTTGAATTAATAAAATATTAATAAAATAAATAAATATTAAAATAAATTTTATAAAATTATTATTTTTAAGATAGATTGATAAAAATTTGTTTGTTTTAATAATTTTAAAAAATTTTAATTATAAAATAATATTTAAGATAAGATTGATTAAATCTTTGTTCTTATAACATTTTAAAAAATGTTTTTTAAAAAACTTTTAATTATAACTCCTAATTTTATTTATTTTTTTTTTAAAAAAATTTTACTTTTTAAAAACATTAATTTTAAAATATTTTGTATTTTTAAAAAAGTTTGATGTTTTATTTTTTATTTTAAAATTTTGTTTCTTTAGAAATAACAGTAATGGAAAAAAACTACTTAATTTATTAAAAAACTATTTAATCTAAAAAAATTAAATGATATTATTAGTAATTAATATGATTATTTAATAGGAGAGATGGCATGAAAAAATTAGTAAGGATAAATGTGATACTATCACATGTCACTCCAAGTTACTATTTTATTAGAATATAAAAATTATGATATTTGTTATTTATATAGATAACTTAAATCTAGGTATAACACGTTTCTAATTTTCTTATTGCATTCTAACAGTCTTTCACTACTAGAAAAGAGGGTAGTTTGCTACGCAATTTGCGACGCTATTTGTTTTGTCGCAAAAGGCGACACAATTGCGACGAAAATAACATACCTAAGTTTTCTACACACTTTGCGTCTACTTAGCGACGCAGCAGGAAATTCTAGCATTTGCGTCGCAAATGTGTCGGGAGCCTCCAAGTTAAAAATTTTTTGTTTATATAAATAATCATAATAAATATTATATTGATAAAAAATAACAATTATATACATAATATTAATATACTAAAACATATGTTTTTAGTTTTGTGACGCATTTGTGACGTGTAAACATCTTTTCTGTCGTAAATGCGTTGCAAATGGTGACTATATAAATCATTATCATCTGATTGCACGTATTAATTATATTTTGGTTTAAATTTGTGATCCATTTGCGACACATATGTTAATTATAAATAAGTGGAAAATGATTCGCAAATGTGTTGCGTATGTTATATGATTTTCTTATTTATAAATATGTATGTTTGGATGTTTGTCTTATTTATTATTAATGATATATGATTTTCTATTATTTTAGATTCGAGCTTTGGAAAATCAAATTCAAGAATCCGAGGCTCGATTTGAAGCTCGTTTTGAGTCTGAGAGGAAAGCAATGGATGCTCAACGTGACGCTGATCTCAAAAGCATGGAGGAGGAGATGCAGGCAATGCCAAGAAAGTTAGAAGATTTCATAAACAATGGATGTTCTCGTAGTAATTGGTACTAATTTCTATGCTCTTTTGTTACCACAACCTTGTTTGTAATGAATAGTATTTTTTATTAGGATTATCGTATGTATGTTTTACATTATGTTGGTTTTGTAAGTTAAACTACTAAACTTTGGTTCTAATGAATATTATATATTATTAGCTTATCGTATATGTGGTTTAATTACATTTTTAATTTTCATCTACATGTTTTCACATCTGTTTTGTGTAGTTTTTAGGGCAAAATAAGCAAGGTTTTGTGTAGTTTTTTGTGAAGAAAAAACAACTGCTATTTTTGTTGTATTAATAAAAATACATCGCAAATGCGTCGCAGATTTGTCGCAAACAATAAACTATAAATTAAAATATATTGTCTGGCGTCGTCGCAAATGCGTCACGAATGATTTTAGGATGTGTCGCAAATATGTCGCAAAGTGCGCGTCGGAATTGCGTCGCAAGTAATAAAACATTTTAAATCATAATTAAATTTATAATAATAATTATATTACACAAAAAAATAAATCTTAAATTTAAGTAATTAGGGCTGTGTTGCAAATGCTTAGTAAATTACCAACACTAGTTTCAGTCGGAAAATTGTCGCAAATTGCGTCGCAAAAGCGTTACAAATGATTTCCGACGGGGCTTTTTCCTACTTTGATTTTGTGTCGGAAATGCGTGTTTCCTACGCATTTGCTACGCAAATACGCGTAGCAAACTATCCTCTTTTCTAGTAGTGTAATTTGGTGGTGTTAGACGTGATAGATTGCGTAGTTTATGTTACAACCATAAACTTCATCATACATTTTTCTTAGGCAATCCACTATACAAAAAACAAACTAATCTATTTCACCCATCACTATAGGTGTACAAACTGGTTTTTTCCTCAAACCTTGTCATGTGATCAAACCATTTTGTTTCAACCGGTTCAGTAATAAACTAGTTTGGCTCATTGAATAGTCGAACCCCTCAAATTAATTTGGACCGGTTTTTTTACCTGTTAATCGATTTTTCATTTTTGATTGGGTGTCGGGCTCCCAAACAGGTATACAAACCGAAGGTTCAGATCGGGCTAAGAACCGGTTTGGCTCAAATCGGTTTTTTAAAACCGAAACGGTTTTTTTGACGGTTTTTTTCCGAACCGGTTTTTATGTACACCTATACCCATCACCATCTTTTAACTTTATATTATTAAAATTTTTAACTCTTTCTGTATACAAAAACACAACTCTTTCTCTTACATACTAGTTGTCTGATTTTTTCACTACCACTATTTTGCCATGGCCACCACCTTCACTATTCTGTCATCATCGCCACCACTCACCATCCACCTTCAACTCTCTCTCTCTCTCTCTCTCTCTTTGCACACAAAAATACAATTCATCTCATGCAATTTGACTGGCCAGAATTGCAATTTTACACTGATAATGATGGATTGGTGGTTGCAAGATGATGATGGCAGTAGAAGACGAACAAGTGGGTATTGGTGAAGAGAGAGAGATAGAGAGAGATTAATGAGGTTTTGGTGGAGACGATGCGTTGGTGATGAATCTGTGAAGAAAAAGATCGATTTAGAGAATAGATAGTGGTGGAGAGGTGGTGATAAGGTTGTGGCGGCAGTGGATGGTCGCGGTGTTTGTGTGAAGAGAGAGAGAGAGAGAGAGAGAGAGAGAGAGAGAGAGAGAGAGTGAGTGAGTGAGAGAGAGAAAGAAAGAAAGAGAGAGTAAAGATAGGTGTGGGTTTAGGTTATAGACCTCCCAAAGATCATATAGGTTCGTTCTTAAACGGTGGTAGTGGCGGATGGTGGCGGTGGTAGTTGATGGCATTGGAAAATGGTGGTAGTGTTTTTTTTGGAGAGAGAGAGAGAGAGACTCGTATAGAGGTGTGGGTTTGGGTTAAAGACCTCCCAAAGATCATATAAGTTCTTTCTTAAATAGTGATAACGGTGGATGGTAGCGGTGGTGGATGCTAGTAATGGCAGATGGTGGTGGTGTTTTTTTTTTTTTTTGTTAAGTGAAATGAGTTTTAATAATTTAATATTCTATATTTTATTAATAAAGTAAAAAAACCAATTTATCTTCATGCGCAAAGCATTTGAACTAACTTAACAAACAAAATTACATAATGTTTTTAATATTCTATATTTTATTCTATATTTTATTAATCGAGTTCGCTCCTTATACGAAAGAGTTCAAACTCTGCCACTGTTTTTTATATTGATTAAGTGACCATAATACATAAATTACATTATTCGTTTAATACTAAAACAATATTAACACATTGTTTTACATTATATCCTATAAAGATGATTTATACAATCATCAATTCTATTAAACATATACGGCTAAAACATGTTTCTAAATAAAGTAAAAATGCATGACCTGAATATAGGACAAACCATTTTACCAGAATCTATCTGTAAACCCTAATCTCGTAAACCCCTTTTCTTTTGATCTAATACCACCCCAGCATACAGTGATTAGAGTCGAATATTCTTGAAATTGCATTGGCTATGGCAACAATTGGATGCTTTAGACCCACAATCGGTAGAACATCACTTCCAAATCATTCCATTAAGCTCCAATCCTTCAAGATTCGTGCTTGTTTCATTGAATACCCTCTAGCTAGCAAAATTATTGTCAGAAGTAAGCCCCTCTGCTTTCAATTTCTGTAAATGTATCTATATTTCAATTTCAATATTTATGTTATCGGCTGAGAGTCGTAGAGATGGTAAGAAATGTCCGACCTCAAATACATCAACGCGTTTTGAGCGTATTCATGTGTAAGAGTAGAAATTTACAGTTAAATATGCTTAGATAGGAACAATTCTGGAAGCCTCCTCACAGGCAATAGAACAACACAGGTGTGAGATTCTTGTGGGTAAACGGATAATATTGGTTGGTACGAGGGTAGAATATGTTAGTTAAAAACAATGTAGTCATGTTGCATTCCAAATATTCTAACTGTTTGTTTTGAATTATAGATTTATCATACACAACCAGTGAAAGCTTTCTAAAGGAAGAATTTTCAAATTTTGGCAAAACAGCTGAAGGTTTGCATATCTTATCTTAATGAAATTTACCAACAGTAAGTGTTTTTCTGAGAATTTTCAACGTTTTTACTTGCAATCGTAACCATGTATGGTGTCGATTTGTGTTTAGTCAAGCTTGTTAAGGACCAGAGTTCAAAGAAATCAAAAGGGTATGCATTCGTCCAATATACGAATCAAGATGATGCCATGACTGCCCTAGAAACCATGGACGCGAAGGTTTTTCCCCTTTTAAGTTTCCGAATTTAGGTCATTGTTTTCAGAAACTAACGTTAACCGTCGTATTGCAGTACCTAGACGGCAGGGTGGTGTTTGTGGAACTTGCAAAACCCATGGACAAAAGGGGTGCATACCCGAAAACCTCTGGACCGCCTCAGGAATCACCTTATTCAGGTCAAAAGCAGGCGGAAGATCAACAGTTAATGTGAGTTCTTACATCACGAACGATAGTTATAAAGTGAGATGTTATAAAGTTACAAGTAAATATAATGAAAAGTGTTGTTGGTTAAATGATTTTCAATTCTATTCAACTGCGGGAACTTATAAAAGAACCATTTTTCTTGCATTTTGCAAACATGTTTTTACTTTTCATGACACCGGGCCCAAATCCGTGACTGCTATGGTGATTCCTGTATCAAAAGTTTAGTCATATTAACTAAATAAGTTTGAAGCCAAAAGTTTATGACCTGTGCAGAAACTTCATAACATTTATTACATATTTAACTTGTATCAAAGCCTATGTGTCATAAGTCATAACTGAACTTCACATAAAATGTATCAAGGCTGCATGTTCAGGTACTAAGCAACAAACTTCATTGTGACTACGGTTCAACTTCAACCCCATCAGAATACTCTTCTTCCTCAGCGCTGTAATCATAATAATACTCATCATCATGATCATCATCATCGTGATAATCATCATCATGATAATCAAGATTATCATCGTCAGCATCAAATGTGAGTTCCCCTGAGTTTCCTTTCATCAACGGTCCTTGAAGTCGATCTCTAATTGCAGTTCCCTAAGTGTAGTGAAATATTTATTAAAAACATAGTTAAATCTTAATATACTTTTGTTGACACAATTAGCATCTATGTGAGTGTGAAGATCTCACCATTTTATGGAAGCCTTCTTCAAACATTTCAAGAAAACCAGCGACTAAACGATCAGCATTCTCAACCCAAAGGTTATGATTCATGCCTGCAGATTTTGCCACTGTATTGATCTGCAGAACCAACATTCAAAACAATATTAGTTTATTAATTATCTATCATTACAATGAACTAATTCAATAAACATACCTTCTCTTCCACCTTTTCTTGCTGTTTCTTCACTTTTTCATGCCACTTCTTCAAACTCATGTTCACTCTCAACCTCTTTTCCTGGTGATTACAACATAGGTAAACTCAAATATTAACATAACAGAAAACAAGAATACAATATAGAATACACGATACACACCAAACTTCAATAAGAGTATACCTTCACATAGCTGACACCAAGGTCCCTTCTTGAATACCCTCGGTCCAAATTGCGCATCACATAATTGTTGTAATCTTTGACGATTCTCATGATTATATCCGATGTGGATATGCCTTCTGTTCGTTTTGTCTCCTTAAACCGCCCAATAGATTTGACCTAAGCAAAGATTATTTCGAAAAGATTACATTAAGCCATGAATGCACCATTCTCAGAGAAAAAGATTGCACAACTAATACGCATATCCCACAAGGAACAAAAGAGACAATCAACCAAACTGACAAATATTTCTGGTGTTTTGGGATAAAGGTCTGCTAATAAAATGATAAACCCGAACTGAAGTGTATAATGAATTATTTTCTGGATTGTTTAGTGTCGGATAATCTCTGAACTTACAAATTCGTAGACATCGTTTCCTGCTCCACTTACATCAGCATAACTGAAAGTTTAAGAAAGCAAATGCAATTAACACATCACATATGTTATTCTCATTGTTTCTGTTATTAGTAATGTATGCTGAAGCAATAGATGGTTGAAAGGCACATGCATAACAATATAGCATGCCTATGTTTCAAGCTTAAGGAACCCTAATCTCCTACAGTTACAAGTCTATGCGCGTGCAGAAGATGCTTATGTTTTAAACATAACGAATCTTGTCTAGTTTAGATGCTTATGTTTTACATTTTTAATCTTGTCTGGTTTTGTGGAACAAATTGAACACAGTTTTGGGCAGGTTGACCTTACGGTAGCGAGTCATGAGCCACATAGTCAATCTGATGTTTATCAATGAACTCCTGGTTCATAACCCATGGTGCATCTGGGATAACTTCATCAACCCACCTGCACATTAATCAATAACTAATCACTTTAACTTTAAAACCAAAAACATTGTGGAAACATCATTGAAACATTCATCATAAAACCTTAAGGATAACATCTAACATACTTGCAATGACGGAGGGATTCATAACGCTCTGTGTCGGTCATAACTGTTTTCCCCTTCAAGCTGTGGGTCACCTCATCATTGCAGCATCCAACCAACAAATAAGTATTCGGAAACCTGTTTCGCGCGTTACAGAAACCGTTAGTCGCAAACACATCCTCTTCAATCCTAATAAATTGATATTAAAATCCTAACAACCTAATAAATCACAGATTTTGAACCAATTTAACCTTCACAAAAATAGCAAAATTTCAAAATCAAGAATTCAAATAACCAAACCATCATACAAACCACAATATGAAACATGATAAGAATTTACGATTTCTTCGCTTGTTCGAGGGATCGAGCGTGACCGAAGTGGAAAAGATCGTATATGCCATCGGCGTATACGCGAACGGGCCTGTCTGTGGGTGGATCGATCATCCAGATGGTCTGTTTATGCTCCTGCTTCTGTTCATCCTCCATGAGACCTTACAGATTGGGTCGCCTTCCTCGTCTGTTATTCAGAGAATTGAGATGTGTGGCTAATGGAGATCAATGGCCTGCAACCTCGGGTTCAAGGGGTTGATTATATGCAAGACATGTTCTTGTATTGTTTTTTTCTTCCTTCTAATTCTATGCATGTGATTGTAGCGGTTTTCTTTATTTCTTTATATAGTAATTAATATAAAATATATATTCATGTTTATCTTTGATATATGTTTTAAAATTTAATAGTTTTGGCTTGTACTCTACGATAAAAATGCTATGGATTTTACTTTCTAGTCTCGGGCATCATCCTAAAAATTTATAGGTGGTGTTATTATAAAAAATCATTTCATGTGTATTATTTTAGTACATGAAATATAAAAAACAAAGGGGGCCGGATATATGCACACCCTGCGGGTGTTATCCGCACGCCCTTTGATTTTTTTCTATGGCCCATAAAATGCCTGCACAAAATCACATCAAGCAGGTATGTTATCCTACACGACCCGTAAAGACACGACCCGTTTGTAGCTATAGTGAGACTGTACATATGACCCGTGTATCCTTTGCCTATTAAGGTGCATACGGGCCATGTGGTTTGTTTCTCAAATTAATTGATGTGACATATTATTCCTTAGTATTTGTGTTATTTGTGTTTGTTTATAATGTGACGTATTATTCCTAGAAAAGTGTATGCCAATTATTAAGGTGTGATAAGATTATATGTAAATCTACTATATAAACTTACATATGTTATTTCATTTAGTTATGCGAATTTAAATCAAGTTGATTCAAAAGTCGTCTAACAGAAGAAATGAAAGTAGTAGAAGCAACAAAAGGCGTCACAACATGTCATCTTCTAATGCAGCCATCATTGATGTGAGCATTCCAGCACCAACATATATCATGATTACAATTTTTTGAAGCTGTAATAATAATTATTTTATTTTACAACATGTTCGAGCATGGACAAATAGAATAATGATTTGGCAATTAGAAGATATACGTATAACAAAAGAGTTGTTGGGCCATGATATTTGAACCACTCTCCCATTTGAGTCGTTTAAGTATATAGGTTTATGTATGGTTGATGGAGACGAATACGTTGACGGAAGAACCGAACTATCTTCTTCGTTGTAGAAAGTTGATACGGTAATATTGTTTTTCTATTATGATTCTAAATAAAAAACCAAAATATAATTGTGATTTAAGTTTTTGCAAGTGCACATGTCAATCATTTACAACATTGAAAACTGCTATCTTTTTAATATTTATATGAAGTTACAAAAACTTTGTATATTCATTTCATGTGACACCCAAGTTACTTATTTGTTAATATGTATCTGGTTATATATATAAATTTCTACAAGAAAAATATTTCACGACAATTTGATCCGATAAGAATCAAACCATATCAAAAGATAACATTTTAACCCACTACCCAACCCATTTATTTTACCACTTATATTCAAAAGCTTCAAATCATTAAATTTGAAACACATTTATATATTTTATTAACAAAGATAATAAACAAAAAACCCCTAAAACTTCATGCATTTTGATCAACCAAAAACCACACAGTCCCATTTATATCTTTTTCTGTTTCCACCACAACAACATTCCCACTTACATTCTTCACAGAATGCCCCCCAACCCCTTCTGTTGTCAATGCATAAACCGAATACTGAACATGACTTATTCTGTTCGGAAACACCAGCACCGGCGAGAAGTCCGCCACCCACAGCGTCCCGCTTCCGCCCACTGCCAACTTGCCGACCGTAGACTTCAGTCTCATCCCGCCTCTCGCGTTATTTTGATCGATAACAACTTGATCAATGCTCGTGAACTCCCCGTCTAGTTCCACAACACTCCTCGTGTCCCCCGAGAACATGTTGTTAACAATGTTGAGCCCCGATATCCGACCTTTTATCGACTTTAAAACAACGTTACCCCCTCCGAGAAAAAACCCGTTAGTGATATGGACTTGTGACGGGTCGTGTACCACGATAGAGTTGTAGTCCATGTAACAGTTATCGACGCGAATTTGTCCTGTTTTGATTAAAATACCTATACCGCCGAAAAATGTTGCTTTGTTGTAGCAATGTACCCCGGTGATCATGTTAGCCTGACCCCTTAACACGATCCCAACCGCGGCTGAGAAGATGACGACGTCTGTGACAGCATTATCGTTACTAGCTAGATCAATGGCGGTCCCGAGAAAATCTTTCTCGTGTTGATCCCCGCCGATGGTGGGGATCTCGCCCATGAAACAACTAGATATGAAGGTTTCGTGACCTCTCTCGACTAGTATGCCTTCGGTCACAAAGTGTAGGAAAAAGCAGTTGTTGACTCGAGTCCGGGCGGAGTCCACCACGAGAAGGCCTCCGCCTATGTTACTCGAGTCGAAGAGGATGTCATGAAAGGTGATGTCTTCGTAGTATATCGGCTCGTTTCTAGACTTCATGTCGGAGAATGTGTTATTGGATTTGTCGGTTGCGGTTTTAGAGGGTTTTAAGGAGTTTGGCGAGTATAGCTCGATGAGATACCCGTCGGATGGAAACGTGTTGGATGCTCGTAATGTACCGCCCCGTATCTACAAAAGTAAAGAGCGTTACACGTCAACAGCGTACATATTTAAGTAAACGTGTTAGACGTGTTAGATTTCATTTTTCAAACAAACATGTTATCGTGTAACGATATAAGTATATAACTTAAGTTCACTTTTTTTTATTTTTTGAACGGCAAATCTACTCTAATTCTACACTACACCAAATAACACCATTGCTTGGGTTAAGATGAATAAAAATTGCTAAAGTTAATACGTGAAATTGTAAATATCGAGTCATATGATAAATGCACGATGCAGAAAGGCGTAAAAAGCGGAGCTGCACATTATTACCCTGGGACTCGAAGCACTACATCATTCCCCACATGACCATTTTATGGAAAAATCCACCTAAAATCCAAGAGCTTCCTACGCATTTACATCATGCAGTCAAAGACCTTTAAAAATTGTGCAGAATAATAACTTTTTTCTTTAACCGATTACCACCATAATTTTATGGCTTTAGACCATATAGTTCCAAATGATTTATAGTTTTTATATTTGTGATTTTGGATAAAGTTATAACACATGTACAATTTATATTATTATTTGGTTTCTAAAGGGAACTGAAATTAGTTTTCCAACCTGGTCAGATGGGGGAAAAAGTGCGAAAACACTGACCGTTCAACCGCTTCAACATCATAAAAAATTAAAAAGTATATATTAAACATTAATAAATATATAATTTTATATATTGAAAATTCTGACCTCCACGTCTTCTCCACCGTTACTTTCTTGACATAAGAAAATTTAATGATGATTCGATTTGATCGTTTAGTGGTGTAATTTGAGAAAAATATACATGAGTTACTAAATCAGAACACTTTTGAAACTTGGTTACTATTCTATAACATTTTCCCGTCGATAATAATTAATACTTTTAATTTGACTGTTAACACTTCAAATTTATATTTATATTACCAACAACATTCTTAATAACATAATTAGCAAATATTTACGCTTGAGTTTCGCTCGATTTTATTCACAATAATGACTATGAATAAAATAAAAAAACATACAAACTAAATAGAGCCGTAAATAAATACAAATCAAGTGTTAATGTATGATAATTATACTACTAGTATTAATATTTCTCTACTCTAATAAAAATATAAATGAGAGGGACACGTATCAACATCACTTTCCTGCTCAACATTTTCTTCCAGCTTATCTTTTCTATTTAATAGTTAGTATGATTACTAATAATATTATTTAATTTATTTATAGACTAAAAATACTTTTTAATAAATTAAAAAAAAATTATTAATTTTATTTAAAAAGAAACAAATGTTTGTAAAATAAGAAGTTTTTTAAAACATTGAGTTTTTGAAAAATATAAAATATTTTAAAATTAGTGTTTGTAAAAAGTAAAAACTTTTTATAAATAAAAACTAATTAAAATTAGGAGTTATAATAATGAAATTTTTTTTAAGTGAATTGTTTTGAAATAAAATATTTAGTACTTTCTTAAACAAAAAAGTTTAAAAGTTAATATAATTATTTTATTATTTATATATTTACTCATACGTAATTTCAATTATATCATATCTTGAAATATCGTTTTAAAACCAATAAAATCTTATTATATTAATATTTTATTTATAAACTCGTATAATATACTGTTACTAATGTTAGTTGTTAATAAAAAGTGAAAACAGAAGTGTCAACAGTCACAATAATAGTATGAATTACTTGAGCAAAAATTTGAATTATCAAAGTTTAAATTATTTTTTTATTTTATTACCGATTTCAACAGTTTAATTATAAAATCAATTGTTAAAATTTAGAGTTAATTTCTGTTTTGCTCATTGTAGTTTGACCATTTTAACGGTTTTGCCTTAATAGTTTAAAAATAACCAAAACCCTCCCTGAAGTCATTATTTTTTCTCCAAATTACTCCCCGCCCCTAACTCCCTTTAATTCTCACGTTAAATGAGACCCACGTGCCCCTCACATGAGGGACAATTATGTCTTTTTTGCGGGTCCCTTTTAACGTGAGAATTAAACGGAGTTAAGGGTGGGGAGCAAATCGGAGAAAAAATAGTGACTTCAGGAAATGTTTTGACTATTTTTAAATTATTAGGTTAGAATCATTAAAATAGCCAAACCACAAGTAACAAAAAAGAAATTAACTCTAAAATTTATGAAAAGCAAATGAGGTATTTATAATCCTCATTTTAGTTATTGACAGGTGTGTACATTTCGAGCGGGTAAACTTTGGTCCATGTGATATCCATAAACCTCCGATCGTACGACCACACTCCATATATACAAAACTAGACACAAATTTAACCCAAGGTGACAGAACAACTAAAGAAGAAGAAAGGCTAATTTAGTAAATTACCACTAGGTTGCCGGAGTTCGCCGGAACAACGATGGGTTTAGAGACCCTGAAGCTGCCACCTTGAAAGTCAACCACGGCGCCACCCAAATCGTTGACTCCGGCCAACAACTGCCGCCCATTGTCCACCAACGAAGCGTCTGCCACCGCCGCCATTATCGCCGCCGTGCTATCCTGCGCACCGGTGGGGTCTGCCCCGTACCCGATTGGGTAAAACACCCTACCGGAGCTCTGCCGGAAAATTCATACGCAAATGACTACTTCCATGAGCATAAAGTTGTGTAATTAGATGTACATTACGCATTAGAAGGTGTACGTACCTTTGCAAGATCGGAAGAAGATGAAAGCTGAAGAGAGTGAGATGAATGATGGTGAAGCTTTGTCTTGAAGTCATATAGCTTTTGTTGCATTTGAGAACAGTTTACTTCTTGTAGCACTAAAAGAAGAAACAATAAACCAAATGGTCTCATTTTAGACCACGGTTCGAGCCACGTATCGATGGCTCGTATGGGGCTAGGGTCAGGGTCACTGGGTCGGGTTCGATTGTGGGGTTTGGAGAAGAAGGAGATGAATGATGATTCATGTGAAGTGGAGAGTTTGGGATGTCTATGTATTTATAGTTATTTAGTTTTTTTTGTTTATTTTTGAGTTTGCTTTATAATAAGTGAAAGTATCTATTAGTTTGGTTTTAATTGTATTTAGTGCATTCTACCTACAACAATCCATCTGTTAAAGGGCAAAAGATCACTTCTTCTTTTGAAAAGAATCAAAAGATGCTATTTTTAAAAGAAATATTTGATTTGTGTCAAATTGTTAAGTAGATTAAACTTTTAAACCCTTAAAACCCCGTCCCTTAGGGTGTTTAAAATCAAATATTTAGATTTTCAGATATCTTAATATCTGATATTCAAAAATTTTAAATATTGAATTTCAATATATCTAAATTTAAAGCAATATGTATTATTTAATATTTATTTATTATTAAAATATCAGAAATTTTTATTAAATTAATCAAAATATCCGACATTTATAATCGATATTTATTATTTTAAAGTTTTATATAATATTTCGGAAATCCAAAATTTTTCAAACTATACCAATATACAAATCCAAAAATTTCAAATATCCGAATTTCGTGTATTTCAGATTTGGATATTTTTACACACCTCTAACCCCCCGCACCCGGCCCACAAAAAAAAAGTAATTTAACATGGTAGTCAATATTCAGTCATTTCTAGATTTTTTTTAGAGTAAATTTCGATTTTGGTCACTGTAGTTTAACCATTTTAACTATTTCAGTTCAAAAAGTAATCTTTGATTATATCATGTCCTGTGGTTTCATTTTTTTAACGGTTTTGGTCCCTGACATTAACTCTGTTAGTTTTTACAGTTAACTGTAAGGGTATTTTAGTACTTTCACATTTGGAGGACTAGTTATGTAAATTATATTAGACTAAGATAATTGTTGTAATTTTTTAAAACAATAAAAAATAAAAAAACCTAAATCTAATCCAACTACACATCTCTAGATCTCCCACCCACCCACCCCAAGCTATACCACCACCAGACGAGGGTGGCGCAGAGGGGGCGGCGGCGCAGACAGGCGACGACGCAAACGCGACGGCGCAGACAGCGGTGATGGCGCAGACGGCGGCGGCGGTGGTTGTTCGAATATGAGGAAAAAGAGATTGGTGATGGTGGTTGTTCGGCAATGGGGGTTGCTCAAAATGAGGAAGAAGGTGATGGCGCTTGTGGTTGCCTGGTGGTTGTGCAAGGTGTTTAGCGATGGTTGTTTGGCGGTGCTGCCGACGGTGAAGTTTAGGGTTTGGATTTTGTTCGGTGAAGTTTTCTTTTTAGAATTTATATTATATGTATTTTTTATTATTTTATGTATTTTACAAAAACAACCCCTCAAGTTATTTAACTATTTACAAAATAGTCCCTATATGTAATATGACCAAAATACCCTTACATTTAAATGTAAAAACTAATAGAATTAGTGTCAGGGACCAAAACCGTTACAAAAATAAAACCACAGGACATGATATGATCAAATATTCATTTTTGAACTGAAATGGTTAAAATGATTAAACCACAGGGACCAAAATCGAAATTTACTCTTTTTTTATGTGGAATAAGCTCTCATCAAATGATTACTGATTAGAAAGCTAATATATGTAACATACTACAAATAAGTTATAATGTCGTGAGAAACTGCTTTATATATTCCCAGTACAACATACGAGAGAGGAATTTTACACCATGAGCTAACTGAAGACCAGACACCTTATGCAAATGGGCATAAGAAATAGATAAAGTATCAAAGAAAATATTGATATTTATGAGTACATCTCATACAATATATGTTTTAAGTAAAGTGAAAAAAATACGAGAATTGCGTAAATAGTGGTATCTCTTGTTTTTACTGTTATTTACATGCATAATTATCTCTTCTTTCGTATTTCAGTATATCTCTAAAGCAGTAGTATGTGTAAATGTTTATACTTTCTTTATGTTCCCATATTTCTTTATTTCAAATTAGTTATTTACTTTTATTTTTTAAATGGTCAACTAATACTTTTAGGTCCGGTCACCCGAGTAAACTCATTGGCGAAAGACCATCTACGCCTGCGAACACAGACAACACTGCTGATCCAGCCCGCTCGCCAATCCAGGGGAAACACATCACCCAAAGGACCACTTTGGTAAAACCCCTGACCCACATAAAGTATATTGCACCAAGTGATACTTGAACCCATAACCTTTATTTTGGAAAGTCATGAGATGTCATTCCCAAACCAATTAATATAGTACTCATTGGCAGTTATTTACTAAACGCAATCTTGATATTATATAAAATTTTATTTTTACACACTCCGAAAATATTTATATGTTATTTTAGCATGTACACGAGTCACGACCACTTTATCCTCGTTGTTATCCTCGATGACCCTAATCAAATTTCACGAACGTCGGTGAAACTTTTTGGATATCTTTTTAATTTTTAATTTTTTAGCTTCTAATTTTTAATTTAAAGAACCAACTTTTTATTTATTAGAAACCGACTTTTCCTAATTAAGACTGACCTTAAATTATATTTATCTTTTCTATTCTGCTTTAAAATTAGTTAATTGATTAATTTGCTTTGGTATTACGTTCAGTGCAACAGCAAATCCATATGTTACAGGAAGAAAGATATTCACATCTTTTAAGATTTAATTTTTATGTGCATGTGATGATATTTCTAGCTTATTTATACAAAAAACCTGTACTATATTTACAATATGGTAAATGAATAAAACAGACAAAATATGCCTAAAATCTTTAATATAATATTTAGAAAAAGCTTTTAGCATTACTTTTTATAACATCATTTTCAAGATAATATTTATTAATAAGTTAGTTTTATGAAGTGAAAAGAAATACGGATCGATGAACTATGAAGAAGGTTGTAATATCAAAAAGTCGACCACAAACCCCAAAATACACGGTTTAAACAAAAATATGAGTAATGACAACCCATAAAGAAACTACGCATAGAAATAATTTGATATAGATATTTAAGTGATTCACATGATTCATATAATCAAGCTAGTCCACGATCCCACTATAGGAATTTTAATTGATTAACAAAGGTTTATAATCATATGAAATATATTTATAACAACAAAAAAAACACATAACTCAGCAATTTGGGTGAACAAATAATCGAAATAACCGAACCGAGTAATTAATCAATAGTTAAGTTAAGATATAACTGATTAACCGAAAATTATGGTTCGGCTTTGGGTTTAGTGTTGTCATAACCAGATTAACCGAACCGATTTTGTGTTAGTTTTACTTGGTGCATTATCGGGCTGAGCAAAACCACATTGATCTTGAGTTCCGGAAAAAAATAAAGATGGTAAACTATTACAAATGGTTTGTTTAAAGCAGTTTTACTTGCAAATTTATGGTAGATAATATGTAATAGTTAACGCGCCTTCAATCATTACATATTTATGAGATTTATGCGAGGTTATAACTTTATAACAAAAACACCCCCCATATATAACGCCCCATAATGCCAATGGGAATAGTGTAAGGGCGTTTTAAAGTGATATAATGCCTCCTTAATGCTTTATTACATTTTGTTTAAGGGGCTGTTTGACAATATTTGAATGATTAAGTGTTGAACCAATAAGTGGTCTGAACCATTAAGTGCTGAACCATTAAGATGTCTGAACCATTAATAGCTAGTATATCGCTTAACTATTCAAATACAAATGTCTGACCAATTCAGATAATCGTTCTTAACCATTCAGCATTAGACCTATTAACCATTCAGCATTAGTATAATGCTTAACCATTCAGAGATAAATGTCTGAACCATTCAAATATTTGCTCGCGAAACAAACAGTCTGAACCATTAAGTGCTGAATCATTTAGACATCTGAACTATTAAGAGGCTGATTAAGAGCCTGTCAAACAGTCCCTAAGTGTGTGTTAGTTTTAAGTTGAAAGATTTATGTAAAATTAAAATATATTGCAATATTCATTATGATAACAACAACTCAATTTAACAACCCATAGTCTTTAACACACAATAGTCTTTAACGAGCTAGCAATAAATTAACCTGCAGCAACTAAATGAAATTTCCAGCTAATAGTTTTTAATGAGCTGAATCTTACTCATGGTTACAACTACTCCATTTAATAAACAACGAACATTAATCACTAGCTAAATCCTTTTATCTCACGTCGTTGGTTAAGCCCTTAAGGTAAGGTTTCATTGAGAATTACATAACTATAGATTAAAAATCCTAATATAACTATACCCTAAATGCGTTCACTTTCCCTCAGCGTCTCCTACCTTCTCCATCATCAACCATCACTCCTCACCATAACTATTTTACCGCTAGGCTATAAACAAACCGAACGTTATAATAGTTCGTGAACTGTTTGCCTGGAAGTTCGTTTAATAAATGAATGAACACGAACAATAAATTTTTTTCATTAATTTAAAAGAACGAACATGAACAAAGGTCATGTTCGTTCGTTTATGTTTGCGAACGTTCGGTACTGTAGGTGTTGTTGGTGTGAAGATTAAAGGAGACGTCAAAATCTTAAATTGTTGTATGATCTTTAAGATAATGGTATTTAGTCCCACATTGGTGTGGGAACAAATCTTTATTTGGTTTAGAAACGGGTTTTTGGTTTGGAAACTCAACAGCTTCATTTCTTCAAGTTCCGCCTATCTTTCAGGCAAGTGTGACGTCCCCTGGGAACAGACGACGAATCTATTTAAGTAAATTATGTCAAACACAAGCTTAGTTCTTGTTATCTTGTCTTCTTTTTCTATTCTTTATTTTGCAGGCTTATTTTCAGTTGCTAATAGTATTTTCTTTATTGATATTATATTGAATCTGATTAGTGAGTTTTCTAACAGGTATTCGTTTATATTTGTTTGTGTTTGTTCATTTAAAAATTTTATATTTTATATTTTTATTTTACTGCCTTCAAGCTTTTAAAAATATGAAATGGTACATAGTTATAGTATATGTTTTTGTTAACATTTCTCATTTGAGTATTTTAAACATCAGTTTAAATTTTTATGTTAATTATAATTATGTCTAAGTATGTCCGGATATTTATTCTAAATTTGTGTTAAAACTTGACCAACTTTTATTTGTGATCATTTATGTTCATGAACAGTTGTTTAAAAACTCTCCACTATACCATGCCAACATCCAAAACTATCATAAATTATCTTAAAGCGTTGCAACACCATCTTTTCTACCCTAAACTACCCAGCTGCATCAACTCTAATATTAACGACTCTTTACTTGGCTTCTTTGATCATTGGGTTCAAGAACCTAAAATGATAGGCACCGCAACCCGAGGGCCAATCCTAGGAATTTTAATGCCCTAGACGGACATAGAATAAAAAGCCCTTGGGCCCTAAGAAATGAAACTATTTTTTAAACGAAAACCAAACGTTTTAGCAATAAACGTAACAAAATCATAGTATCAGGACAACATAACGTAATAGCTAACCGATAAATCTTTCTATTTGACTACGTTGGTAGCCCATGTCTAAAGTGGAATTTTTTCCTTTTATCCCTTGTTGGCCGAATTGAGATTTGGGTTTTTTTTTTAAATGAGCTTTTAGTTGGGTTGATAAAAATAAGTTATAACTAATAAGTTTATATAATGAAAATGGGTCTTAAGAATTGTATATGGTTAAAAGATAATTGTGTTAAACGGGCTATAAATATTAAAAAAACATATATGTATATAATAAAAAAAATTAAAATTTTTTGTGCCACTGGCGAGTGGGCCCTGGATGATTTTTAGCCCGCCCCACCTCAGGGCCGGTTGTGCCTTTTGACTATACATGGTTGGACAATGGTGTTGGTGACGTATTCTTTACCGACGGTGGTAGCGGTGTCAATGGTGATGATCGGCGTAAACGAGGAAGATGATGGCCGTTAGGAGATGGTGTTGATGTGAGATTCAACCATTACTACCGTCAACCACGACCGGCAACACATCACCACCGTCAACGCCTCTAAGATCTGAAACCGATAGAGATGGCGGTGATCAAGCGATGGTGGTGGTGGAGGTTTGGTGGCGGTAAGCTGGTCAACTAAGATGGAGGGGGCCACCAGTGATGTAGGAGGGTGATGGTGGTGGTATGATGGATGGTGGCGATGGAGATGGTGGTTGGTTGCCAGTGGTGGTGGTTCGTGGTGGTGGTGACTATCAATAATTTTATGTAACAAGTCTTTAACTTCAAGGGTAAAAAAGTCTTTTTTATACTCACTTAACAGAGAAATTTAACATAAGTTACTGTCAAGGAACACACGTCTTACAGTTTGTTAAATAGTTAGGACCAATTATATGATTTTTCAAAAGTTAAGATCTAAGTCTACAGTATAAGCACACCACATGAACCAACCATGTATTTAACTCTAAACCATATGCTAACAGTTAACTCATAAAAACCAACATCATCAAGTCCAACTTGTTCAATGTTGATCACGCACACAACCTATTTCAAATCTCCCAAATCATCATGATTTAGGTTCTTTTCATGGAAAAAAAAAGATCACTCGTTGCAGGATTCTAAACGTACCATGGATTTGTGGGTTTAAATCATAGTAACGTAGCCCGAGATCATCAAAAAAGTACAGGGTACGCCGATGGGTTTTGTTGAGTGATGGTTATTCAACAATTTAAAGTTTGTAGTTGAGTTTGTCAACTGTTAATAAGTAGAGGGACTTGTTGTGTCAACTTAAAAGATTAGTTGTTAAAGTTAGTTAGTTTTATCTTCTTATAAAACTAATCAGAATGTTTAGAGTTAGGGTTATCTCCTTTGTAATACTTCAATTACATTCATCTTGTAATCCGTTTCAAGTGCAAATCGATTGAGTAGTGGAATGTTCTTAATGTTCAATTCTTCTTCATTCAATTCGTTGTTATTGTGTTAATCCGCTTTCGATTCTAACAATTGGTATCAGAGCTACGGATCGAATTATCCCAAGAATTAAAGAAGAACGAATTCAACGGTGAGGACAATGGTGACTACTAAGTTCGATTTGAAGAAATTCGATGGTAAAAATGATTTAGTCTTTGGAGGATGAAGATGAGGGCTCTGTTGGTGCATAACGGAGTGGTAGATGCGTCGAAGGGGCAAGAACAGTTACCGGCGAATCTAACAGACAAAGAAAAGAAAGAGATTATGGAGAAGGCACATAGTGCGATAATCTTGAGTCTGGGAGATCGGGTTTTGAGGGAGATCTCAAAGGAAACGACTGCAGCTGGGGTTTGGTCGAAGCTAGAAAGCCTGTACATGACAAAGTCTCTTGCCAATAGACTGCATCTGAAAAAAAGGTTGTATACGTTTTAAATGGGGCAAGGGAAAACCTTCGAAGATCATATAGATGAATTCAACAAATTAATTCTTGACTTAGAGAATATAGATGTAACATTAGAGGATGAAGATCAAAGCGATTATATTCTTGACTTCATTGCCTAATTCTTATGAACATTTTGTTGATACTCTAATGTATGGAAGGGAATCCTTATCGATGGAGGAGGTTCTTGCAGCTGTCAATTTGAAGGAATTGAAGAAGAGAACAGAAGTCAAGGAGGATGATGGTGAAGGTTTGGTTGTGAGAGGCAGGTCGGAAGCAAGAAATCCCAAGCCAAAGTCCAGTTCTCGATCAAGATCTAAGTTCAAGAAAAGGTGTTACCTATGTAATTTTGAAATACATTTAAAAAGAGACTGTCCTGAAAGAAGGAAGAAGAGAAGTGACTCTAACTTCATAAAAGGTCAGAGTCATCATTCTCCTGATGAGTCTTCTGAGGGATATGAAAATGCAGAGGTTCTAGTGGTTTCAAAGGCCTCACTGGGTCAAGAGTGGTTACTAGATTCAGGGTGTTCATATCACATGTCTCCTGTGAAAGAGTTTTTTAAAGATTTAAAGCTTGAAAACCAGGGCACTGTACAACTTGGTGATGATAGGCCATGTGAAATCAAAGGAATTGGGAAGGTGAGCCTAAAGCTTGATAATGGCTCAGAAGTTTGCCTATCCAATGTGAGGTATATTCCAAACTTAAGAAGAAATTTGATATCTCTGGGTTTGTTTGAAAGTGATGGTTATCATGTGGTCTTGAGAAATGGGAGAGCAAAGGTGGTGAAAGGCTCTATGGTAGTGCTGTCAGGCACTAGAAGACAAAACAATATATATTTTCTTGATGGGAAGGCTGTAATTGGGATAGCTGTAGTGGCAAACAGTAATGACAATGCTGCTGTCTTGTGGCATAAAAGAATGGGGCATATTAGCACACAAGGACTTGTTGAGTTGAGTAAACAACAGGTGGTTGGTCCTTTGGACAATTGTGATGCTGGTTTCTGTGAACATTGTGTATTAGGGAAGGCTCATAGAGTTAAATTTAGTAAAGGGGTGCATAAAGCTAATGGTATTCTAGAGTACATACATGCAGACTTATGGGGGCCTGCAAGAACTGAGTCTTTAGGTGGAGCAAAGTACTTCTTGTCATTAATTGATGAGTTTTCACGAAGAGTATGGGTTTATGTGCTAAGAAGCAAAGATGAAAGATTCAAAAGGTTTAAGAAGTGGAAGTTGCTGGTGGAAAACCACACAGAGAAAAAGGTTAAGAAACTCAGAACAGATAATGGATTGGAATTTTGTAATGGAGTGTTTACTCAATTTTGTAAAGAGAATGAAATTGCTAGGCATTTTACAGTTGTAGGAACTCCTTAACAGAATGGTTTAGTTGAAAGAATGAATAGGACTTTGCTAAACAAGCTCAGGTGTTTACTATGTAGTTCTGGGTTGCCTAAGCAATTTTGGGCAGAAGCCTTAGCAACTGCAGCCTATCTCATTAATAGATCTCCATCAGCAGCCATTGATAAGATGACTCCTATGGAAAAATGGTCAGGTCATAAAGCTGACTATAGGCATTTGAACGTGTTTGGTTGTGTAGCATTTGCACATGTAAATCAAGGAAAGTTGGATCCAAGAGCTCAGAAATGTATTTTTTTAGATAATAGGTGTTAAGGGATTCAGGTTGTGGAGGTTAGGTGATGTCAAACCTAAGGTGATCATAAGCAGAGATGTAGTGTTTCAAGAGAATCTAATGTATAAGGATGTGATTGATGATGGTAGAGCTTCAATGGAGATGAATGATCAAGGCACTAATGGAGGCTGTGTTGAGGTGGAGTTGTTTCCTAAGGTTCAGGGAAGTAGTTCAAGCAGTCACTAGAGTGGAGGGTCTTCTGGCATAGATGATAGGAGTGTTGAGAGTCCTAGTTATAGTATAGCTAGAGACAGGACCAGAAGACTGGTCATTCCCCTGCAAGGTTCAGGTCAAATGATGACATATCAGCCTATGTATTTAGTGTGGCTGAATTTGAGAGCATATATGAACCTATGACTTATGAAGAGGCTATAAATTCAGAACAAAGTGAACATTGGTTACAGGCAATGGCTGATGAAATGGATTCTCTGCATAAGAATAACACCTGGGTCCTAGTAGACAGACCAAGAGATCAGAAGATGGTGAAATGTAAATGGATTTATAAGTTGAAGGAAGGAATAGCTGGTGTAGAAGCTCTTAGGTTCAAGGTAAGACTAGTGGCCAAGGGCTTTACTCAGAGAGCAGGAATAGATTATCATGAGATCTATTCTCCTGTGGTAAAGCATACTTCTATCAGAGTGATGTTTGCTTTAATTCCAGTCTTTGACTTGGAGTTAGAACAATTGGATGTGAAGACAGCTTTTCTACATGGAAATTTAGATGAAAGCATTTACATGGATCAACCTGTTGGTTTTGAGGTGGAGGGTAGTGAAGGTAAGGTATGTTTGCTTAAAAAATCTCTGTATGGGTTAAAACAGTCCCCTAGGCAGTGGTATAAATGATTTGATGATTACATTGTTAATCATGGGTTTGTAAGAAGTGAGTTTGATAGCTGTGTGTATCATAGGAAGAATCATGCTGGTGTGATGGTGTATTTGTTACTCTATGTAGATGATACGTTGGTAGCTAGTAGAGATAAATCTGAGATTAATTACACCAAGAGTCTGCTTATGAAAGAGTTTAGTATGAAAGAACTTGGTGAGGCTAAGAAAATCCTGGGTATTAAGATTAGGAGAGATAGAGGTTCTGGTCTGTTAAAGCTGTCTCAATGCTCTTATTTGAGGAAGGTGTTGGACAATTTTAATATGAGTCAGTGCAAGCCAGTTATGACTCCTGCAGGACAACAATAGTTGTCAAGGCAGAATTCTCCTCAGTCAGAGTCAGATGTTCAGGTGATGACTAAAGTGCCTTATTCTAGTGCTGTTGGAAGTCTTATGTATCTGATGACTTGCACAAGACCAGATATAGGTTATGCAGTAAGTCTTGTGAGTCGGTTTTTTAGTAACCCAGGCAAGTTACATTGGGATGCTGTAAAGTGGATCTTTAGGTATCTTAATAGGACTAGAGAAGTTGGCCTAGTGTTTGGTCAAGGGTATAGTCCTGAGCAGTTGGTACGTGGATATGTAGATTCTGATTTTGCCAAGGATGCTAATAGAGGCAGATCCATTACAGGGTATGTGTTTAAAGTGTGTGGTAGCTTAGTGAGTTGGAAGGCAACTTTGCAGAATGTGGTAGCTCTGTCCACCACTGAGGCTGAGTACATAGCCTTAACTGAAGCAGTAAAGGAGGCTATGTGGCTTAGAGGTTTTGTTTCTGATTTGGGTTTAGATGTGTATAGTGCTTTGATTTTTTGTGATAATCAAGGAGCAATACATCTATCTAAGCATCAAATGTTTCATGAACGAACCAAGCATATAATGTTAGGTTACATTTTATTAGAGATGTGATTAAATCTAATGAAGTTAAGGTTGAGTATGTGGATACTTTGGAGAATGCTGCTGATATGTTGACTAAGCCAGTGGCTAGTTCCAAACTTTACTTCTGCTGTGGTTTGTTGGGTATTACTTGATCTTGCTTTAAATTTGAATAAAGGTGGAGATTGTTGAGTGATGGTTATTCAACAATTTAAAGTTTTTAGTTGAGTTTGTCAACTGTTAATAAGTAGAGGGACTTGTTGTGTCAACTTAGAAGATTAGTTGTTGAAGTTAGTTAGTTTTATCTTCTTATAAAACTAATCAGAATGTTTAGAGTTAGGGTTATCTCCTTTGTAATACTTCAATTACATTCATCTTGTAATCCGTTTCAAGTGCAAATCGATTGAGTAGTGGAATGTTCTTAATGTTCAATTCTTCTTGATTCAATTCGTTGTTATTGTGTTAATCCGCTTTCGATTCTAACAGGTTTTCAGTCCGACGTTTGCATGTATGTATGTATGCACTGTTTCACAGGTTAAGATTTCTGCTATTATTTCTGATCCCATTGTCAATCATCTAGATTTCTTGAAGTATTCTTGGTCTGATTAAGTGATTGTAGTAGCCTAAGATTAATCTATCTTGAATGTGTGGTGGTTATCTTGATTTCAAGGTTTCGAATTTTGAGACGGTGTTGATCATTCATTAGTTGTTTTAATGATTATATACTATATGGATTTGGTACATGAGAAAGTTAGATTAACTTCAAAATTATGTTTATCAAGCTAGTGGTATTAATGAATTAATGATATTAACAATAGGTTTAGCAGGTCTTCTGAGATAGTTTCAAACATTAGACTTATAACATGGTAGCAACATTAACTAAGATCACAAGTGCTTTTTTTTTTCTTAAATGCTTTTGTGTCTTTTTAAAGGCAAGCTGTCTTTTCTTTCTTTACACTGCATATTGGCTATAATAGTTGCTGTATTTGAAGGGGCATTATTGCTCTATGACAAGGTGGTTCATAAACAATTGTGAATATGAATTTAGTAGCTGAAAACTCTTATAAGTTTAGGACAAATGATTTAGTGACTGAATGATCAATAATCTGTGCTCAAATCCTCAGGTTATATCAACATTCTGAAATGCTCGCGGTCTACGGCTACCTAATGCTTGCATCTTAGATGTAGCCATTTATATGGTTGTCTATTATAGTAAAGCATACATACAACACACATAGTATAACTGTAATCATTAGTTTTTCTCACCTAACAATAAAGACTTGAATTCCCTACTGGCACACCAAAATACATGTGACCTTTTCATATTGTCAACCTTTCCTGTACTTTGAGGCTCATCGGGTGTATGTAGGTGATTGCAGCGGGTATTTACCTTTTATGATAAATAATGTTCCATTGCTACTGTGTTCTTGTTGATCTTGTCTTTTTATTTTTAGTTAACAATTTTTCTTGTTAATGGGATTTTTCTTACAATTTACCAAGTTTCTCGCCGTTGACTTTCGTGAACTTCATATGTTCTCACCCTCTTCAATTGTATCTGATGTCCAAACTCATTTGTTTTCATATGCTGCTGGTACAACTATTGTGTTTCCTTATTGTTTGAATTCTTTACATTTGTTTACATGTTTTCATATGTGCTCGTTTGAACCATTTTATAAATCTACCCGTTTTCTCCGGACCAATTGCTACCTCTATTTGATATCATATGCTAGAATACTGCAATGATAACAAAGTTGTACATTCTAATAACATCTTCCGTTGTTAAACACGACCTGCATGTTAAATAATCACTTGGGACTAAACTCATTTATGTATGTATGCATTGTAACATTGTTTCACAAGTAAAGTTTTCTGTTGTTATATCCAAACCCACATGTGAACTTCAACGATTATCTGATTTATTGGCGAAATATTGATCTTTTTCTGGTCTATTTGGTGTTACAACTTGAAACTGTTAATCTTTTATTAGTAGGTCGATTAGCTGCCACAATACAATATTTTGTGAGAATCTTTTTTGAATATTTCTCTCTAGCTTTAAGCTGTTCTAAATGTTATTCTATTTTAGGAATTTGATACCTGAGAAAATTAGATGAACTTAATCTTGTTGATTAGTCGAGTGGTATATATGAGTCGTCTGGTGAAATATTGTATATGTATGACTTAACATTAGTTTTACGAACTTAAATAACCAAATGCATCTAATAATTGGCCTGTTTGGCTGTTTGTTATATTTCCTAAAATAAGCACACAGAGCTTGCATTTATTTTAAACCAAATAAGCCAGTTGGGTTTAAGTTTGGTACATATATGTTGTTGTTATGTTACTTGGAGTTATTATTTTTTGTGTTTTAAACCTATATTGGTAGCTTTTGGTGTGAAGTTTTAATTAAATTCCTTGACAATCGGCAGGAATAGTTAAGGACGAAAACGGATCAAATAAAAAGAATGACCAACGGACTGAAAGATTATTTTTAATGTGATGACCTAAATGATTTTTGTTGAAGATTTAAATTAATGTTTTAAATTTGTAATTATGTGGATTTTGTAATATCAACTCAGTATAATGAGTTTTAAAAAAATATACGAAGATGTGTTTGTGAGTTAGCGCATTAATCAAACTGCCAATTACAACTCGTACTTACGAAAGCCCTATCACCCAAGAGAGCGTTCAAAAAGGTAACACAATTGGGTTCACTCTATCGATGTTATCAGACTAGTACTAGGTATATTTTTTTATCGGTGACTTAGGGCTTATACTTATGTGAATGAGTAAATTCATACAATAGTAACCTAATTTTTCAAGTATGTAATTAAGATTACTTAAAGTTTTTTTTTTTTTCTCTAAAGTTACTCAACTTTTATTAGATGCTTCAATCTTGTGAAATTGCTTTTACAAATGTTAAAATTTTCTTAAACTAAGTGACATAAATGATATTGTCATGAAATCAAATTATGCTAGATAGAATAAATTAACATATAATAATTTTATAGTGTTATTAGTATAGGGTTGTATGTGTAAATATTTAACCTAATTTTCTATACTTATACTCGTGATATGCAAAGCTAAACCATCAAGGATTCAACAATATTATAATATGGTATTAAGCCAACCCTAAATAAACCGCGTGACATCTGGAACCTTTCTGCCACTTTTGTTATCTCTCCTATTACGCGAACGACAGCCCAAACCATGTTTGATCCTAAGTAGAAAACAGTCATGGACTTTGAAATGTCTACAATGATTTCTAGTGGCACTTGGGAACTCACTTTGCGCCCCACGGGTGCTAACATTGTCGGTTGTTGTTGGTTATATTGTCACAAACTCGAAAGCCATGGTAACCTTCAACGATATAAGTGTTATCTTATTGCCTAGGGTTTTTCTCAACAACCCAATCTTGATTTCGATGAGATGTTTAATCTGGTTGTCAAACCAGCCATCATCCGTACCGTTCTTAGTATTGTCCTCCCTCGACAATGGCCAATCCATCAATTAAATGTCAAGAATGCCTTTCTAAATGGTGATTTGATGGAGCTTGTTTGCATGAAACAACGTCTTGGCTATATTGACCCCATCGCCCTGAGCATGTATGTCTGCTTCGCAAGGATCTTTATAGTCTTAAATAAGCCACACATGTCTGGTATCATCGCTTTGCTCTACACATACCCTCTTTTGGTTTTGTTATTAGCAAATTTGATTCCTCTCTGCCATGAAAATAATGTCATCTACCTTCTCCTTTATGTCAATGATATCATTCTCACTGTCTCCTCCGCATTTGTGATTGCTCGTGTCATCGCTCATCTCTTCTTTGAGGTTGCTATAACTGACCTTGGTTCTCTTTCCTTCTTTCTTGGTAATGTTGCTACTCGCAATCAGTCTAGTTTATTTCTCTCCTAGACTAGTAGACTACATTCGCCAAGGATATTCTCTCTCGTGTAGACATGTTAACTTGCAACCCTTATAGTACTCCTGTCGACACCAAAGCAAAACTTTCTGTGCATGGAAAACCCGTTTCAGACCCTACCTCACATTGGAGTTTCTGGTTCCTTGTAGTATTTAACATTTACTCGTCCAGATATTACTTTTGCTGTTCATTAGGTATGTCTCTTTATGCATGACCCACGTGAACCACACATGTTTGTTCTTAAACGTATTTTGTGTTATCTAGGGAGCATTCTCTATTCCGAACTTTACATCGCTCCTTCTTATATTGATCATCCGGTTGCCACACCAATGCAAACTGGGGAGAGCCTAGATGCTTGTTGGTTTACGTCTAGCTTCTATGTCTTTCTAGATGATAATCTTATATCTTGGTCCTTTAAGCGTCAACAAGTCATGTCAAGGTCACGTGCTAAAGTTGAATATCGTGGTGTTGCCAATACTGTTGCTGAAGTAGCGTGATTTCATATTCTTCTTCTTTAGCTGCATTGTCTATTGTCTCAGGATATTCTTTTATTTGTGATAATTTCAGGGCCGTATATTTAGCGTTGAACCCGGTAAAACACCAACGCACCAAATATGTAGAACTAGATTTTCATTTTATAAGGGAATGTGGTACCATTGGTCAAGTGTGTTTGTTACTAGTCTCCTCAGCTCAGTGTTATTAGTATAGAGTTGTATGTGTACATATATATATAACCTAATTTCCTATACCATGTAACTATTTATATTGATTATATGCAAATCTAAACCCTAAAGGAGGTATTCCACAATATTATAACACTAATAGCTATTTGAGTAATTAGAATTAACTCGTAATAAGAGGTAATAGTGAAAACAATTAACTCACTACCATCGTAATTATCAATTTACGTCAAATTAAAAGAAACACTCACTAAATAAAAACTATGATTTATATATATTTAATTTAAGTCGCTTATTTTTTAAAATTTTTAACATTAAAAAAAATTCATCAAATTCGAATACCTAATAATAAATGAATAAGTTAGAAAAAAAAAACTTTTTAGCGACACTTTTAAAACACTTGAAAAATGAATCTTTGTAAAAGAAAGTGTATACGCCGCTTTTGTTTATTATGGTTTGGTTCATATAACGTTTTCATCCAAATGTTTTAAAATCTTGATTTTGCATCCTGTGGTTTCTACTCTGTCTTAATAAACTCCAACAAACTAACACCATTGGTTTTTCCTATTAGGCATTTTACATATAGGGACTAATTATGTAATATGCTTAAATTAATGAAGGGACTACTTTTTAATTTGGTTAAATTTCACAACTTGCCCATATGACCTAAAAAAACGCGCATGTGCACACGCGCACACACACACATTCACGCACACGCTCTCTCTCTCTCTCTCTCTCTCTCTCCCCCCCCCCCCCCCCCCCCCCCTCTCCCTCCCTCCCTCCCTCCCTCCAACCCAAGCCACGTTTATCGACACCAAACTTTTGATGTCGTCACGCCACCCAAAGATTTTAAAATCTTTAAATGAAAAACGTTATTTGGATCAAAACACATGAAACGAAACAAAAACGAAGTTTACTCTTAAAAAAACTGACATAGACAAATTTACGGAAAAATCTATATGGACCGGGCCAATTTTCTATATTTATCTTTTTTGTGTCAATTTCAAGTTCCTCAGGCCCCATGTAATGTTTCTTGTCAAGAATATCACACAAATTTATGTTTCAAGTTTCAACTAGAGAAAAAGAAGTTTTTTTCTTCTTTTTTTTGTAATTGATAATTTTCTTTTATCTATTCTAGAATTTTATCACAACATACCCCCCACGGAGTCCAATGCAACAATAAAAAGTTGACAACTATATGCATGCCATTATGTAAAAGTTGAAATGAAAGAGTTTCATAATATTAAAACATAAATTCAACGTTGTAAAGTGTAATGTTGCTTTATAGTTCAACATATAATTTGAAAAATCCAACCATTTGACAAATAACACAAACCCAAGAATATAATTGAACACTTTTACAAATTTCAATTGTATATCTTTGAACCAATCTTTAACTTCTAAACTAAAATTAAAGAATAAATTTCAATTCTATAATCCTAAAACTTCTAACTTCGTTTCGATAATCCTTGATCAACTGTTACCGAAACACTACCCGAAACCACGATATCCGACTCAATAAACACCTTGTTGTTCGATATATTACGTAGAACATACTTCGGGAACACGTTACTTTCACTAGTCATTAACGTATACCGCACAACCTTTATATGTCTTGGAAACAAAAGTATCTGGTTAAAATCAACTGTCCATAAGGTGCCATTACCTTGTGTGGCACCTGTAGCAACAGTTGCCTTCAAGTTCATCCCATTCACGTTGTTATTATTAACAACAACCTGATCAATATTGTTGAACGCGCAATTCCTCTGGTCGAGCTGAACAATATCGACCCCTTTACCCGACCCCGAGAACATATTATCCACAATATTTACCCCGTTCACCGCACCACGAACCGACTTCAACGTAACAAAAGCGTCCCCGAGGAAAAAACACCCCGAGACATGAAGCTGCACGGGGTCTTCCGCGACGATGCCCGTGTAGTCAAAGTAAGAGTTGACTATTCTCGTCTGCGTAAGACCCGGTAGCTTCAAGTACACCCCGGTCCCCCCGAACCCGGTTGCCTTGTTGTAACAATGCACCCCGGTGATCACATTGGCTTGGCCCGAGACCATGATCCCGGTGGCGGCCGAGAAGATGACGACGTCCGTGATGGCGTTGTCGTTTCCAGCCAAATGGATGGCGGTTCCCGAGAAGCTCCGTTCGCGGGGGTCGCCTCCTGCGGTTATGTGTTGGCCTAAGAAGGAGTTACGGATGTAGGTCTCGTGACCACCTTGAACCATGATGCCTGTGGTGGTGAAATGGGTGATGTAACAGTTATCAATGTTTGTTCTTAGAGCATTGATGGCTCTAATACCTCCTCCATGATAATTGCAATCGAGCATTATGTCTCTGAGTGTTATGTATTCGTAGTTGTATTCGTTCTTTGTGGAAGATGATGATGATGGTGGTGGTGATAGATCGATGAGGTAGCTATCGTTTGTGAAGTTTTCTGATGCTCTTAGTGTTCCACCTGATATCTATCCATAATAATCATAGGTTTAGCATGATCAGATTTATTTTGTGATATTACTATAGATGAACAAATTAATAAACAAAATGATGTATCACTACTAGAAAACTAGGTATTAATAATTAAAGTTTGCGACTTAAATAATGATAAACATGTTTGTGACAGTCAACATGATTTCAGTTGCAAAAGCTGGTGACAAATTAATTATCTAAGAGCTCGTTTACGACTGCTATAATGAGTCGCAAAGGTCTTAACGACATATTTATTTCCTTTTAGTGGTCGCAAATTGCCTTATCGGTACATGAAGTAAATAATAAAAGCACAAATGAAAGATGATAATTTATTGAAAGATTTGGTCAAAAGTATTGAAATTCTTCTAAGATTTGGGTTGGTAATAACAAATGATGTAGAATTAAAAATAAAGTCTTCCTTACAGAAAATAAAAAGTTATTACTAATTGTACAAAACAAATGTTAAATTATAAAATATGTAAAAGTAATGGGTTTAAAAATAAAAATTTAAAAAAAGAAATAACAACAAAAAATATATATATATTTTTTAAACGACAAATTTACTCTACTCCTACACTATATTAAATTACACCATTGCTTGGGATTGAACCCAAGATCTCTTCATTAAGAGGAAAGACTCTACCAATTGTGCTAGCCCAACATTGGCTAACAAAAAATATTTACAACCTATAATGCTGATGGTACAAATATTGATGAAACCTTAATTTGATAATTAGTTATATTTCAATTGTTTCCCGTTAAAATAGAAGTTGAGTGGGATAATAAACGATAGGGTAAACTAATGTGACGTTAATTTACTAATTGATATATAAATATCATGTGTGTAATACTCTACACCCTAGTTTAGTTCTAGAGCATATAACATAACCTAATAAATGTCATATTTGTTTTACTTTTGAGTTTTGTTAGCTAATTTAGGCAGTTCTAATAGTCAAATCAATCGTAGAAATTAAAAATTTTCCAATTTGTAGTCCTGTGGAATAATATTATCATCAATAATCAACACTAAAACCTACTTACCACGATATTTCCAACTCCGGCTATGGGAAACTTCACCGGCCGGCTAATCATATAAATCCCACCTTCAAGACTTATTTGCACGCCACCGTGGTTGGTGATCCCCTCCATCAACACCCCGTGCCGCTCCTCCGACACCGCGTCCGCTATCGCGTTCAGAATCGCGTCCGTGCTATCCGTTCTTCCAGTCGGGTCCGCCCCGTATGAACTCACACCATACAAGCGCGCACTCCACACCTGCATTACAGTTAATAATAATAATAACAATAATAATAATAACTCCACTCATCTCAGCATTTTCTTATTTGCAACATTTGTGAACACTTACCGGATTCGATTGAGAGATCGATGACTTGAGTTCTTGAAGTTTTCGTATTTGGTGGTCGTAACCATGGGTTCGACCGGGGACCAAAGGGTTTGATGGAGCCGAGTAGCCGATGTAGACATGGTTAATTAGGATGAAGAATGGAAGTAGGTTCATGGGTTTGAACCAAGTGAGAGCCATTGTTAAGTTGTTCCTGTGTGTTTGATTCAAGAGATGAAACTATTAGGTCATATATATACATATATGTTGATGTATGTATATGTTTAATGATGTCAAGAGATAAAGATTTGGTCATGGAAAGAGTGAGGGCTAACTAAGATGTCAATCTTATTGTTCATGCTGATATGATGACACCCATACATAGATATATCATATACAACATATATATATATATATATATATATATATATATATATATATATATATATATGTGTGTGTGTGTGTTTATATATGCATGTATGTATGTATGTATGGAAGATGATGTGCATAATGCATTTGGACTTTGAATGTGGAACAAGAAAACTTTGGGGAGTTTTATTTCTTGAACATTTGGTCTTTCAAGTCATATTGTATAGGGGCAAATTACGAATAGAAGAAATAAAGACGTGTACGACGGAATATTATATTTTAAAATGAAACAATGTTATAGATAGTCACGACAAAGTGTAGTGTTATAACCAATGTTTTCAACATCGGCCATTTCCGGCTAGTTTGATCGGTTAAATAAGGAACCTTAGACGTAGCGATTCGCTAGGTAGTGGCGTAAATAAGGCAAATCTTCGTAAACTGCTTTGGATCGATCAGTTAGTTAAAAGCTTAAATCGTGCTTAACTTTTGAGCTTGAGCCTGAATTTAATTTCATTTGTAGAGCGAACCAATAGAAAAGCATGTATGATTATCTACTCTCTTTATCGAGTGGCACGAGGTGTGATTCAGTTCTTAAAGCATTGATTATACAAAATTGTTATATTGTGATTTATGTCATGGTTATTCATTATTGCAGATTATAGTTACGTTTTCTGATTAAAAAAAAAAAACTAATCAAAACAGGGTTATATATACTAAAACTAAGATTAAAAAAAAAGACAAATTGGATTTTAATAATCCAAACTATTACCTATTGGCCGATAATAATCCATACTATTAATTTGGCCAGCAACACTCTCAACTTTTACTTTTGTTACCAACAACAGTCCTAATGACATAATTTTCAAATTTCTACATTCAATTTGTATTTATTTTGAGCTCAATTTAACTTGTATGTTTCTTTATTTCGTTCATAATCACTATCTCGACTAGAATCGAGTCCAAATCAAACGTAAAAAATTAAAAATTATATCATTGGGACTGTTGTTGGTAATATAAGTGAAAGTTTGGGGTATTACCGGCAAAATTAATAGTATGGATTATTATCGGCTAATAGTTAATAGTTTGGATTATTAAAATCCAATTTGCCAAAAAAAAAAGAACCATAATGATTTAAGTTAACTTTTTTTTTTTTTAATTTAAATTGAGCAACACGTTACTTTTAAGTTTGATATAAGGATGATGGGATTGTGTGGAAGGTATTCTGACTTGTAACGAACAGCATATTTGTGTGTTACGAAAACCAAAATTAGTGAAAAGGGTTTGTTTGCATTAACGGAATGTTTTTTGGTTGATTCATGATGGGGTTGTTAGATGGTTATGATGCCTTTCTTCCAAAGCTATCAAAACCTTCATCCTTACGCAACCGAACTTAATCTAAACTAACTTTTTTAAATATATTCTTTTAATTTCCGTTACATGTTTCAGATTTTGGTCATCATCCGTTGAAGTCAATAGTTCAACTATGTAATTAATAAAAATAGATTATAATTTTTTTTATAAATAGAGATGGCAGCCAAACCCGAACTCGATGAGAGTACCCGAAACCTAAAGACGTTTGGGACTGGTATGAGGTCGGGTAAACGAGTATGAGATTAATTTTAGAGTAAATTACAAATTTTGTCCTTTAAGTATGTTTAAAATTATGGATCTTGTTCTTAAACTTTTATAATTACACTGAATGTCCTTTATTTGAAAACTTATCACGTTTTACGTCCTTTTTACTAACAAAAGTTAACTTTTTCAGTTAGTTTGTGTGAATGGACCATTTTGCCCTTACCCCTTAAAGGATGAAATTTGCAATTGTTACTAATCTTTTATTTTTCCATTTTGTTTTATTTTATTTACATTACCTTTTTATTCACTTTTAATTTTATAAACTTGTCTGAAATATTATTACTTAATTAACTTTAATTTTTTTTAAAATATACTTTTATTTGTACGTTTTCTATTTATTATATTTTTTGTTTCTAAAAACTAGTTATCTACCTTTCTAATTGTACGAGAACAAATTATAGAGTTCAAAATATATTTTTTATGTTATAAAGTTTAAACTACTTATCGGTTTTGTTTCACCGTCGCTTTTATTATTTTCTTCGTATAAAAATTTTCGACTATGTTAAACATTTTGAATTACGGTTTATATTAGAAACCTATTAGAGACTCTATGATTTTTGAATGTGACTTTTTATATTTTACTTGGTTATAATTATTCTAGGTTGATCTATACGTATAATTAAGCTTTGATTAATACATGAAGTATTTAAGTATTTTTACTATAAAAAGTTCAATAAGCTTAATCATAAAACCAAACAAAAAAAAACCCTTTGTAATTGTTTGGTCCAGATTCGTTTTAATTTTAAGTGGTTTGGTTTTGATTTACATTGATAAAATTTTATTATTGACAGTTTAAATAAAACCCTAAATAAAATGCATTTAATTAAAAAAATTTTGAATGATTTGTTTATTTAAAAACTCCCAAGTAGTTGTTTAGAAACCATTTAGTATATGTTATTTTAATTAAAAGTTAATGAACAAAGTTAACAAATGAAAATAAATTTATAAAAAAACAAACATCTATACATAAACCTACATTTTATAAAAAAAATTAAAACTTAATTATTACCAATATTTATGATAATTTTTTTTAACGAAAGTGGCTAAAAATATATAAAAGTAAAGAAGAAAAGCATAAATATATAAAAATATATAAAAGTGGCTAAACTTAATTTTTTTTTAAGTTACATTTTATGAAAAAACTAAAACTAAATTATTACTAATATTTATGATAATTTTTTAAATGGAAGTGGATAAAAATAAATAAAATCAAATCAAATAAAATAAAAAACATAAATAAAAAATAAAATATTAATAATAACATATTTTTTTTATTTTAAGGTTTAAGGGAAAATTCATTTAAAAAAATAAGCTTATAAAATAAAAGTGATTAGAAAAGAGAAAAATAAAGAAAAAGTAAAGTAAATAAAATAAAAAAATAAAAAATTAGTGAAAATTACAGATTTCGTCTTTTAATGGGTAAGGGCAAAATTGTCTTTTATATAAAACTAACGGAAAAAGTTAACTTTTGTTAGTAGAAAGGACAGAAAACGTAATAAATTTTCATTTAAAGGATGCTCAGTGTAATTATGAAAGTTTAAGGACAAGATTCATAATTTTGGGTATACTTAAAGGATAAAATTTGTAATTTTTGGGAGTTTGGGATAGGTATGAGATTACATGACATACCCGTTTCCCGCCCCAACTACCCGATTGAGCATACTGGTTTACCTGATTATATACCTTATTTTTTGTTATTTTATTTGTATTATATATATGTTTTAGTTATTTTAATTATATTATATCATTCTCAAGTTTCTTAGTTTCAATTTCTTTCCCACTTGGGTACTCTATTAAACTCTTACTCAAGTAGCTCGACAATCAACTTTTGGTTCTTCTTCAAACACTAACCGCAGTCGAAGAGAATCAGAGAGACAATGACAAATAAGCTTGATCATAGGGAGATAGTGACAAAGGGTTTTCGCTGAGACGTTGAAGAAATATCCAACGTGTATTATTTATGAAACTAATGGATATACCCGTTTACCTGCGAGTATGCTCGATACCTGATAAGTAAATACCCTATGCATATCTGACGTGTTTTAATTCACGTATAGAACGCACATTTTAAATCGAGTACGGGGTTGGGTTACTTAAAACCGCCTCATTGCATCAGATCTTAAATGATCATGTCCTTTTTTCCTTGTACTCTTCCTTTCCTACAAATAAATTAAAATACACTATTAATGTCTATACAATGTATAAATATCAAGGGAAATTTTGCTATAGCTAACTTATCAATGAAAGTTTTAGAACCAAGAATTACTACAAAATGTAATGTTTCTTACCTGATTAAATTATTTAATTCAATTTTACTTAGTTTTTTTTAAGCAAATATAAACTACCTATACTATATTTATTTTATTTTAAAATCATCATATTTTTTTAATTAATTTAAAAACATTTATGCTTAGTTTGTCTATAGGGTGAAGGGGTGGTACCAAATGTACCCCAAAGCACTCTAGAGATGAGTCTATTAAAAGGTGTAATGTCATTTTAAAGCACCCAAAAGTACTTTTCGTAAGGGTGATATATAAAAGTACCCTAAATATTTTTAAAATATAATTTAAATTTAAATTTTAATTAATTAAAATAAAAATACACCCTGTTAAAAATTACAATTAACTTAATAAAATTAAATCAGTAAAAAATAAAAATAAAAAACATAATTTTCACTATATTACTTGTTCGAATTCAAGATGTTCAAGTTGATTGGAATGTGTTCTATAAGATCAAATTGGAGTCAAAAATAAGTGTTTCAATCCGCACACCGAAATGATATCATCGTTAACAACCAAACTCGTCCAAAGATCTGGAGTTTGCGCTGGTGATATGACATTCCCCTCATGTTTTTGGATCCTATTATGCAAAATAATACATATGTACATGATATTTCCTATCTTCTCAAGCTTCACTGTATATGTCAGTCTTTGCATTATAGCACATTTTAGATTAACGCCAAATGCTCGTTTGACATCTTTTTTGTCGACTCTTGCACCTGCTTGATTTTTTTTCCCTAAGGTCGGTTGGTCAAGAAAAAGATTTCACAAAAGTGGGCCAACTAGGGTATATCCCATCTCCTAGGTAGGAGCCATGCTTGTATTGTCATCTATGAACTTGAAATGGACACCTCGAATCTGTTTCACGCATCTCATTGTAAATGGTGAAGATTGATAGTGGTTAATGGATATCAAATGAATAGTAGTGGACTGGTAGTGCAAAATAGGCACTCACAAAGTCACAAGGGTGATGTTACAGAGCCAACATTTAACAAGGCTATCTTTAAACTTTAATGGCCCAAAATCAAAGCCCAGTTTTAAGTCGAATATATAACCCATAAACCCTACGCCCCAACCCAACCCAGTCCAGCCCAACAAAAATGGGTCCTCACTCCTCTCTTTGACATGAAACCTGGTTGGTCATGTTAAATTCATGTTGTTGTCTTTAACAAAATTAAAGGAAATTTAAACTTTCATGAGAGGTATATATACTATATAATATATACTATATACACATTTTTTTCATGAAATATCATCTCTTGTTTATGGTTTGAATGTTATTGTCACCTTTAGAAACGCTTTATTGCCTTTTTAAGGATTGCCACTGTTAGTTGTAACAATTTAGTAGGTGATAGAACCAATTTATTGTTCTAAAGTGGTCTAATAAGATACACACTTTCTTTAATGGTTGATCGACTTGTGATTTCTAAAGAGAAACCAATACGTACAATGTTTGTCCATCATCTTAGTAAAATATATTCAAATAAGTAAATGATTAATTGTTTTGAACAAATTTTATCCGTACGTAATATTAGTAAAGAAAACTTGCTACCTTCAAATGTTGCCATTTTGTTATTAACTTCATCTTCTTTGCTTGTTCATACTCAGCGTCTTACCTGAAACATCAGTTTTGCTATCATTTACAAATTAAAAGAAAATAATACTTGTTCTTGGGATGAATTTCTAACTTTTTTATCTATGAAATCGAGGTTTCTCATAGAGTTTTGACGTATTATCTTTGTTTCTCATAGCTTTTTTTATGGAAGTGCAGATATCGATTTATTTGAACGTTGCCATGACCCATGATTTGACAAGGTGGCGTGTATATTTGAATTTGGTTAGGTTGATGGTCATTTATTATTATTATTTTTTTTGAACGACTAAATTGATCAGTACGGAACCTTGGGATACTAGGCTGACACATCCCCAAATAAAAGCTCGTAAGTCAATGTGTCTCCATCTGTCACAAACCTGAGTATTAATGTTATGTTAATTGGAACTGAGGGTGATTTATTTATTAACTTTTTCATGCAAAACGTTATGCTAACTGGATTTTGGGAAGGTAAGAGAAACAATTTAATTTTTTTGAACATGAGTATTAAAAGCATTATTTTTGTTCTTTTTTAAAATAAACCATTTTTTATAAAAGGCGACTTTTATTCCAACAAATAAATCAAAACAGAGATATGCACCAGCAAAACCCTAGTACATGCAAATGCCTCTGCCAAATTAAACAACTTATATGTCTCTTGCTGGCTTGCTGCTGTCAACTATAAGTTTTCGAACTTTACTCAAAATTTAATTTCAAATTAATACTCTCTATTCACTTTAATTACGAGCGTAGTTACTGAACACTAAATTTTACTTTGAATTAACTTCAATTTTGCTTTCTATGGTTAGAAAAATATAAAAATTTTCCTTCAAAATATTAAAAATATCAACCTATCTTTAAAAATTTTATAAATTGGTTCAATTTTAGTTTAAAAGTTTTATTATATTGGTTAAGTTGAAACAACTAATGAAACATTTGGATTGAAATTAAATAACTTATAAATTTTTAAAAGTAAATTGATATTGAATCTTAAAAAAATTATTTTTATCAAATTTCATAGAGTAAAACCAAAATTAACTATTTTACTTTATTGGAGAATGAGGGTAAACACTTGATTAAAAAAACAACACATGGTCTATCATTTCAGTCATGTTTTATGTAATAATTTTAACTAGTGTTTTCTCCCATGGTACGCGCGCGAGAGTTTGGTTGTTTTCTCCTGTCTTATGTGGTGTGTTTCTTTATGTTGTTGGCTACGCACATTGGAAAACACAAAAGCGAATACCGGCACCGATTCTGATAATACGTACATATACCACCAACTACGATATTCACTCCTTCGGCAAGTCGCAGTACTGCAACAATAACTGCACTCCCTATAGTATATGATACAAAAACAAACAATTATACCTCTAACATCAAAAAATCTATTATTGGTCACATAAAAAAACTAAAACCTAGATGGCTAAACTTGAACAACCACATAATCTATTGTAGTACTCAACTTGATTTTCTTTTCTAGTTTCTAGCCAATCATTTTCCTTATGTTTGTAAAAATTTAGATTATTTCTGTTGTATTTGATATTATTTATACTACGTTATCTAGCTTTTAAAACTGAACAAACCAACTCACATTCCAACTAAAAAACCGATAAACCTTCCGGTTCTTAAAACATCATTTTTCTAACCCAACTCAATCAACCTCACGTGTAACACACGCTAATACCACGCAGGTAAAATAGTTGAAAAGAATAGATTCAAAGTATCACTATAACATTTCAAATCAAATTTGAAAAAAAAAATACAAAAAACCAAACTAAACCATCATCTTCTACTTCTTCCACTTTCACACACCATATACACTCTCTCTTCTTCATCTTCTACCTCTTCCACTTCCCCACACCACACACTCCCTCATCTTCTACTCCCCTAAGGACTCCACCACCACCACTATCACCACAATCGTCAACCATCGCTATCACCACCTATCGACGCCGCCAACTCCCATCTCCCTAGATCCGACCCCAACCACCGCTACCCCACCACCTTCGTTCAAAAAGACCCCACTTCCTTAAAAAGTCGTCAAAAAGGTCACTGGATCATCTAAAACCGCCAAACACCACCACCACGCTGCCTTCCGATCCGACGCCGTCGTCAGATCTCCGATCCTAGCGATGAAAACGGGTCCCACCAACAAACCCTCGAGGCTATACGAACAGAGAAACAACATCAAGAACTTCAAGATCAGCCCGTTGGTACCCAGGTTGGGGTCCGGTTTTGGGTTTTCAGAGTCTCCCCGGAGACCCGATATGCCGGAGATTCTGTCGCCGGAAGTTCTTAACTTCTGGTATAAGTCCGGTCGCTTGTGCCGGACCTCGTCAATCGGTCTCTGGTGACCGTAAATTCCTTTGCTAGTGAGTACTCCGGCAACCCTTTGCCTCCGGCAAATCAAACTGAACCAATAATTCTCTCTGCAATTGTCTTAACACAAATCTAAAACCTTATTCCCCTAAGGCCGTCCATGGTGTTCCGGAGGTGGAAAGCCGCCTCTTGCGCCGATCAGTGGTTCTGCTCCGATGGGGCCACGGTTTGACCAATATTGCAGGCACCATGGTTTAAAAGACCCCACAGTCTCTCTCTAGCTCTCTTTCTAAAACATGAAGGGGTCTTTTTGTATACTGTTAAACTTCTGTGGTCAATCTATAAAACTCCAAAAGTTATTGTAGCACCGACATTGGTTTTTAATATATAGTATAATTTTTTAACATCACATTTTTTACTCTAAATCCGCCCTGGTTAGCCTATATTTAAAATGATATAAACTAACGTTACATTTCTAGAGAAATTACGGATGCTTTTGGCTATTGGAAATAATTTTAAAGTACATTATATTTACAAATTATTAGATCTTTGCCAATAACAATTCATACTAATTATTTGATCAGCAATACTCAAACTTGAACTTTTGTTACGAACAACAATTTCAATAACACAATTAAAATAATAGTATGTATTGTTATCTGTTAATAAGTAATATTTAAATTTGTTAATATTAAAACACTCTTGTATTTGTTTTTTTTCCCGCCTTCCCAAATTTGAATCTTAAATAAATGTGCACTTTTGCTTTCTTCGCTTAAACATTTGTAGTTATAATGGTAGGGGTAAGATTACTTTGTTAACTCAGTAATTATTATGTTAACTTAATAACTAAAATCTAGTGGTGGAAATAAACTAAAATCTAGAGGTGAAAATAAATCTGATATATATGTATCATCTATATTATTATAATAAAAAAGGTAAGATACGCATTTAATATGTTTCATAAAAGTTAGATATGATATAGTAGTGGCAAATGTCACTGCCTACATTTTTATTTCTATTTAAAAAATTACCTCCTGAATTTTTATACATTCATAACTTTTTTTATACTATTTAACTTTTATTATAATAAGTATATCATAAAACTTATCATATTTTTCTCTATAATTTTATTATAATCTTACTCATAAAAATTTGACAAGTGTTAGGAACACTTACAATCAATATAATAAACATTTATGATGTAATGACGAGTGTAACAAACACTTACGTTGTAAGTACACCACTGTAACAAACACTTAAATTAGTATTATGAATAGACTTAACTTACTATATATAAACACTTATGCCATTGAAAAACATTGGTGTAATGAGCAAAATTCATTGACGTAACGACGATAACATTGCACCATTATAGAAAAACACAAAATTACATATGCTAGTATAAAATATACAAATATGAAAATTTTAAATTAAATTAATTACATTATTAAAACAAAAATTCAAATACAAACAATAATGTAAGAAAGCGTTACATATGTATTACTGTAATGTAAGAAGGTATTACATTGATGTAACAAGGTTATTACATTGACTAATCTAACAAAGTGTATTTCAATGAAACTCATAAAGACAAGGAAAATCATACAACAAATAAAAATATATATAGAACCACAAACTTATTTTAAGTATAAATTTATAGTAAGGAACGATTATTAACATACATTTATTGTGATAACTTGTCAACACTAATGTAACAAACACTTACATCATGATTATGTAGTGTAACTAATTTTTGCATCACGTTACACACTGATGTAACAATTTTTCTTCTATTTTTAAAATTTCCCTTTATTTTTTAAAAAAATTCACCATCTTTATAAAATCATCTTAACTTTTTTGTATGGTGTTATTTTTTATACAAATTATACCATTAAATAGATTATTTTAATATCTTTAATTCGAGTATAGTATTGCTATATTTTTTTAAAAAATATTAACATTTATTGTGGACAACTGATTTTACTACTTTAACTCTAACTTACAGTGATGACTTGACCTGCTGTGGACCACTAGTTTGGTTAATGAGTTATCGTAATAAATAAGGGTTAACATTTGTTCTCTATACTCTATATATATGCCTATATATATATATATGTGTGTGTATAACTCTTTAGTCACAATGTCACCTTCACATCTAGTAGATCATTGTAAATACTAAGCGGTGCAACTTTATGCTACCAAAAAAGAGATAATTTCCATGTGTTCATTGAAAACTAGCATATCAACAAAAATATTAAGCAGACAACACAAATCCAATACATAAATACGACTAACTTCATCGCAAACAACTAGATCTGGCGAACGACTACAAATTTGCAAACTCTACATTATAGATGTATTTGAATAAAGAAATGGATGCAAACCTAAATGTCATGTTTGAAGTTGCAACAATAAAAGTGCTTGAACCATAAACCTAGAAACATCTTCATGGTGAGAGAATGGAATGGATCGAACAATGGTAAAAATCCAGGAATGAGCTTCGACAAACTTCATCGCAAAATTTGCAATAATGTGTACATACAGGCAAAAAAACCCCAAATCGATATCATTTCCAATCAATTCATCAAAGTACGACCAAAGAGGTGGTTGCAAGGACGAACACGAGAGTAATGTGTGGTGGTTTCTATGGCATCTGGTGGTGCTCGACATGGGCTGGTAGTGGTCTGGTTATGACTCATGATATTCACTATGCCTCTAGCTGTGTTGTAGGTGGCAGCAAGACAAGCGATGAAACAAATAGCAATATGATGTTGATCAACTGAGGGATTTATGGGTTCTTGATCTTATCTTACAAAAGAATATGTATATTGTGGATTTTGAGAGAGAAAGATATTAGTCTAGTCTAGTTTATTTTAAATGAATGATTTGAAAGTGAAAGAAATAGTAGTCTTCAAGATCAATGAATGGAAAAAATACAAAGCATAAAATGACCAATTTATCTTTTATCTTATCTATACCATTGTGTTGAAATATTAATTGTTAAATATTATATTTAGTGGGAGAGAGACAGTTAATTGGTTAACACAAAAGTGATAGTTTAACGTTTGTTTTCTACCCATAATGGTAGAATATGATATTTAACGTTCTTTTTAACTATATAAGGAGCAGCTTATCCATCCGCTCGATGCACGAGGAAAAGTGGAAAAATAAAATTTGCAACAATATATAATAAAAAAATAAAAGTTCTTTACGATACCATATTCTTTTGTCTAACCAAAAGATAAAATGTGTAAATAACCGGCTATCCAAATCTAACATATAAGGATTTATTTTGTAGTTGTCACCGGTAGTGAACCTAAAAAAATTTTTATAGGGGCCAAAAGTAAAGCGATTGTATAATTTTAAAGGGGTGTTTGTGATTTTCACATACATATAACACTAAACAAACTTAGGTCCGCCCTGGTTGTCACTTGTTTAATTTGCTTTTTGACAGCTATATAGATTAAGTTAATCAATGCAATATTTCAACTATATAAAAAATGATTCATTAGTTCAGTTTTGGTGAAATTTAGCATAACACTCGCATCTCGTCCTCGATTTCTTGAAAAAAATTTATCTGATTGAGTATTCGTGTATACCGTCAAAATACTCAATTTCAAAGCGTTATCACGACTTCATATGTTTCCAAGATTCACGAAATAAAACCTACACCTTCCTATCGGAGGCACTACCTCTCATGACACCACGAGCCGTGTTTAATTGACAGTTGGAAGGTGTCTTTTGATCCATTGATGTTTATATAGCCAAATGATCCATCTCTATCAAACATCAAAACACTTATTTTACCAATAATTAGATTAAAGTGGCATTAAATAATCATAATAAAAATAGAAATAATAATATTGTAAGAAGTGAAGACAAGTGATGAACGGTGAGGTCAAACAAAAAAAAAAAGAAAAAGAATGGATGGATGTGGTCGACTTACCAACCGGACAACGCAACAAATTAGTAGTTAACTAACCATTAAACAATAACCAAAGGGCTGGAACCCTTTGTCAATATATGCCGCCGACGCTCATTCGTTAACTTTAGTTTTTACCCACCGTACGCACCCATACTTTGTTTCTCTCATGGGCCCATGTTTAACTATACCTCTTTTATTATTTTTTTTCCTTAAGGTTCATAAATTCAATATTCAATAATTAAAAAGAAGTAAAGAATAACATGACTAGAAAATATTAATACAATTAATGTAGTATACTAATGTTTTGAAAACCGCACGTAGTTGAAGGAAGGACTCTGGCTAGGGCTGCAAACGAACTAAACGGTCAGTGAACTGTTCTTGAACCGTTCGACGGAAAGTTCATTTATGTTCGTTTGTGTAGTAAATGAACGAAAACAAACATGGAAATTATGTTCGTTTAGTTAAATGAAAAAACTTGAACAAAGGCCACGTTTATTCATTTATGTTCGCGAGCGTTTGATAATATGTTTATTTACATTCGTTTGTATTAGTTCAATTAAAAATTTTGTTCATGATAATTATATTAAGTATTTATTTATTTTTGATGGATTTCACGTAATGTTTGTGATTTTATTATAAAATGAACATATGATCGTCTGTATTTTTTTGTGTAAATAAATTTTTGTTTGTGTTCGTTTATGTTTAAAAACATTTGTTCGTGTTCGTTTACCTTTGTTTGTGTTCGTTTATGTTTAGTAAGTGTTCATAAAAAATTCGTAAAAAAGTTCATGAACAAATTCATTTCCTTAACGAACAAACACGAATAAAATCTTGTTCGTGTTCGTTCGATTCGTTTGTAGCCCTAACTCTCACAGTTCAAAAGTCCAATCAATTATTCAGCGCAGAAAACATGTAGTTTTTTTCACGGACTTTTTCGGTTTTTCACAACTAGTTTGTTACTTTGCACAGCTTGTTTCATTAGCTCGTAAAAAACAAAAGCACCGGTGATTTAATTTTAGTTTAAAATATAAATATAATGTTAAGTTCTATGGTGTATTTCTTATCATGTGTCCTTTTAAATAATTTCACGTCTAATCATCTTTTCCATAAATAGATTATACCAATAATTGGTAGCTAAGAAGTTGGGATCAATCAAAACTCGATAATTGAAGCGTCTTTGTCAATCCCTTAATCTTCTTTCTAATCATCTTTCACTTCATGATAGCTACTTATGAGCTACAAATCTACATTAACTAAAAATCGTTAAGGCTGCTGCTTTCCTTTTTTGGTTAACTAAACTCATGTTAATCAAAACATACATAAGATATGATCAAGACCTATGAGCGGAAATATTAAAAAGTACAGAAACTTCGGTTTATGTTATAACTATGATTCATTGTAGTTACTAATTTCCTTGTAACCGCTATATAGTTAGACTTTACCAAAAAATTATAAACCATACAACTAAGAATTAATTACGCTCTGTTGAGTTTAAGTACAATATTGCTATATAAAAAAACCATTTTTAAAAGGCCTAACACACTGCATGACAAATGGTGCATCGTCAAACATATAATAACGTCAACGGTGTATCTAACTCAATTACAACGTTACATTAATTAATGGTATGTCTAACTTTGTTCTCGTAATACATTTTGCCTATGCAAATACTTGTCCTCAGTATATATATATATATATATTGGGTGTCTGACACTGTATAACTGTGTGTCCAACTTACGCATATCGCTGCCAAAATATTAAGTAATTAAACGGACGTAATTTCCAGAGTCCCTAAACTCTTCTTTATGTTTTAAGAATCTCTAGAATAAACATCAAGTGTGTATAACCATATGATTGAAAATATATCTACGGGTTAAATATATATTTTCTATGTAGTTATCTTCTTTGTGTATAGATTATACATCGAACATACTTTTAAGCATAACTTTTAGTAAAAAAAATGTTCTTAAAATATTAATATGTTAAGTCTTCATTAAATTTTTGTAATGTTAAATCATGTAATATTGTAATTAACAAAACAGTTATGGAAAATAGGGTTTTAAATTTTTAATGAGACAGCGAAAACACGAAACATATGAAGTTTACAGGTACACGTGTGTATAATACTACTGACCTATCTTTATAACGAAATAATGGAGGAGCGAGTGTATGAGCTGTATGAAGCATGGATCCAAATTTCTTTTTTTTTTATTTTCCCTTTTGTTTTCTACCGTAAAAAACAATTTTTATTTTTTTTCTCGATCCTATAAGCTATATCGTACCATAGACCATCTTACATGTTGTAAAAGTTTATTGTTTATATATCTTTTATAAATGTTGGTGTTGATTATATGATTTAAACGTATTATGTCTTAGGCAATAAAAACTTTATGTATGTATTTATACAAGCATATAACTTAATAAGTTATAAAAGGAAAATTTTGTAAATTTTTTTTGAAATATAAATTAACCAGTCACGTATTATTTTGCAATTGTTTTAGAATTGGATCGTATCATTCTGTCGAGTGGTTGGCCCAGAAATCATTCATAGAACCAATGTAGGTTTGCCTAATGGGACCGTTCTCCTTTCTGGTAGTTGTGATGTCATTTGGTTCGACGGGTCGGACCAGCAAACCAATAAGATTACCAGTTTGATATCCAATCTAGTTATAAAAACATCATTATTTCGTGAGGATGACTTCATGAGCCTTACATGATGGTGTATAATGGTACAATAGTGACATATTTAGCAACACACTAGAGTAAAATAACAATGTATTAGCAATATAATAGTAATGACAAATATTAATCCATCATGAAAGGCTCGTGAAACATCATGATATATTGATGTGATAGCAACGTAATATATAGCAATAGTTTAGTGATGATTGGTGTTGGAGTATTAGCATATGAATTGTATGATAAATGAGAGGAGCTGAGAGGGGCGGAGGGAAAAGAGAAATGTGAGATGAGTATTTTTGGCAAAACAAATACGAAAGTTATTATTTAAGCATATGTATTGAAATATTTTGGATAAAAGACATACAAGAGTACGTGAAGTAAAAAAAATACATACAAAAGTTATTATTTAAGCGTATATATTGAAATATTTTGGATAAAAGACATACAAGAGTATGTGAAGTAAAAAATACATACAAAAGTTATTATTTAAGTGTGTTTATTGACATATTTATCAGCATACAAACTCAAGTTTCTTTAACAAAGTTCATCTTTGAAAGATCTTGTATAATTCCTTTATTTATCAATTGTTAAGAAGCGTTGTATGTAAAGTAAAGAAATCAAGAGATTTTTGTTTACGGATACTCTTTATAACTCCTTTTATGTAACAAAACGTTTCAACGAAAATAAAAGCATTATATGATTCTCATAATTCTCTACTTAAATATGATATGACTCTCTATATAAAACCATGAAAGTGGCAGTAAAGATTATATAAGTAACATGCTTTAAGAATATAATGGTAATCCTTTTTTTCGCCTAGATATTTCAAATCAAAAAGGATTTACACTTGTTTCTTCAAAATCCACACTTAGAGGTTAGCTAGGATGAAGAAGAAGTGCAAGAGTGACTAATCCCATTCAGTCTCATATTATTCATGATGCCACATCATTTCTCCTCTTCTCAAGCATATGATCTGCGTCTATAAAAAACTGGTGTGAGAACCCTGAAGCTTGAGTTTCAAAGACTTTCTAACTTTCAAGTCAATATGCGTTTAAGATGTATTAAACCTAAGCATGAATGTATAAGTATAAAGATGTCATGAGAGGCTATAGAGTGAGAACAATGATCATGAGAAGTTTGAGATCTTTTTAATTGGAGAATATGATTAACGAGGGTTATATTTATACTATTGATGGTTACCAATTCAGGGAGTCCTACCCTTTTGGTGCAAATAGTTTTCGGGTAGTGTTGTCGTGTTAATGCTCTTTGTTGGCCTTAGCTGATAATGGCTTCCTAACATGCATGATATGATGGTTATGTCTATGTATGTTGTGGCTTAGGGTTTGACATCTAAACTTGTCGTCTTGCATTCTAATTAGAAATATTTCGTTGTGGACAATAAGTTGTCTGTTCACTTGGCATGTTCTTGATTTTATTCCAGCAAGTTTATTATTCTTAAGCATGGAACACGTAAAGTCTTGAATCTTTCACGACTTGCCAATCATCTACAGCTGATTGTGTCGCATCTTGGTCTCCCTTACTTTCCATCGTGGATGGAAATTTTGTCCCTTGGATCCTTTGTTGTGGCTTGGATTGGTGTCCCTTAAATCATTTGTGTCGCGGTTGGGACTTTTATCCCTTAATTAAACCCCTCATGTCGCGTATAGGGCTTGTATCACTTGCATCTTTTATGTTGTTTTGTTGGACTTGTGTGCCAAAAATTCTTGTTGCCTTGGCTGGGACTTGTCCATTACATCCCTTTTTAAGTTGTGGCTGGGGTTTGTATTTATTAAAAGTGACAAAATCTCTAAGTTGCTATATTATTCATCTTGTTAACGTTCTTCATGTAGGTTTCACTCCTACAAAAAAAAAATTATCTTTTAGTGTCAAGAAAAGATGATACTAGTTCATCACTCTTGTCTCTTCTCTTAATTTTACTTTAATTAGTTTGATGCATATTCTCAGATTCTATAAATAAATTAAACACGTGAAATGTATAGGTATGTTTCTTATTTCTTCCAAGTTTCTTAATAATATCAAATAGACTTCATCCGAGTAAAATACTTAACAATAACTTTTAACACGTTAATGTACAACTTTTAACACACCGATACGTTTGGTCGTGATATGAATACCTTTTACCATTCTTATGATATATATTGTGGACCGCAAGCTATGAATGTTATCCTAAAAAAAACCTTTATTTCTGCCTTCCATAACGGAGAAAAGTAACACCCACGTTCAATCATATCTAAATTCCGCTGTCCCTTCCGTCCAGTCTCAATATAGACACTATAGAGCCTACAACTACCCTTTTCAACTCCCGTATACTTGCCATCTTGATCCAAACCCGCCACAACAATTTACAATGTTAAAAAGTATGATCAACCGTTTCCATCCCCACATCGCGAATTGTCATTCACTATTCCTTTCAAAAGATTTGCCAAACAAGAATTACCAATTGTTGTGTGGTCCAATAGCCAAAACCATATTTCATTGCCATCTCTTTAAGACTAGAATGGTTCACTACAACTCTATCTCATGACTCGCTCGCAATTACCTCAGTAATAATTCGTAATTAACTCAGTTAAAATTCGCTTCTAATTTAGTTTCAACTAGTTGGATTGTATAAGTATACAAGCTGAGTTTAAGCCTAAGGTAGTTCGGTCAAACAAATTTATATCCTTCATTTTCCTTATATATTGGTGCTAGCTATGAAAACTCACTCCACCTTAATGGAATTGAAGTTTACGAGCCGAGTAGCGTGTTTATAAGCTCAAGCCTGAGTTGAAGTTAACACGTCTCATCTCGCTTGTTACACAACAACCCTACTTGAAACATTGTTTTATCCCATTTCTAAAGAAGAAAAAAAATACAATATTTTTAAAATGTCTTTTAGATTCATTAAAACATCGAAATCTTCCTATGTTCAATGAATATGATTTGCAAATATTGATATCCTTCACACGTTGAAAGGAGTTCTTGAATTAAATAACATGAAATAATTAACATATATTCCAAGCACCATACCGTCAGACATAATCTCAATTTGTAGTATGTATTAAATTCCTTAAATTGGTATTATATGCATATAAAATTAAATTAATTATAATTAGCAAGTAATTATGCTGATGATTAAAGATGGTCTACGTTCAACAATCACCAACAGTGTTTTGTCCTTTATGCAAGTACGGTGGAACCCCCGACAAGTATATATGGCTCATATTTATTTTTGTTTTACAGCTCATAATAATTAAATAAATGTCCGTATACGATAATTTTAGATATGGGGAAAGTTACAGGAAATACATAATGTGTCGGGATATTGTATATAACATATATTAAACGTACACTAATAAATAATATTCTGTGTGATAGACTTTAGATTAGAAGTCAATATCTACTCGTTAGTTATCATGATAAAAGCTGAAAACAACTAAAGTGGTAAGTACAAGAACTAATCAATCACAGTAATTACCGATAATAAATGACCATTATCAGTAAAAAAAAAAAACAACAAAAGAAATTGAAATAAAATAATTGAGGTATATGAGAAACGTATAGCGAGTAAACATAAGTTTAAATATGATATTATTATTATTATTATTATTATTAAAATCTATGATAAAATTACGGTATAGTTTTTTTTAGAAAATATGCAAACACTTTTGGTTAATTGCATGCATGTTCGTAAGCTTAATTTAAAATAACCAATTTGATTGTGATAAGAAAAAGCAGATTGATTTAGTTACTGTTAGGAGAAATCCAATAGAATACGACATTTCCTCTTTATGTTGTTGGTGAAGATTTAAATGTTTCCTTCCGACAACCAAATTTGGAAGCCAGATTCCGTCGGTGATACGAGTGGAAGAAGCTGCCAAGAAACCCACTTTTGACTCCGGTTCAACTCTCTCCACGTTTGGTGGGCTCATATTCTACTACATTTCTACTCTCCTATATATCAAGCTTCACACATGTTTCAATTGGTTTAATCACGTATTCATATTTTACAAATATAATCACTTTTTTAAAAGTTTAAAATATTTAATTTCTGATTTTAAAATTTTCATATTTGTTTCAAAATTAGTTCAAAAATTTTATCATTTGAAGATAATTTATGCTGAAATTGAAACAACTGATCAAATATTTGGACTGAATTTAAAATAACTTATAAAGCTTTTGGTTGTAAGTTATTGTGTTTTAAAGAAAATGGCTATTTTTGTCGAACATTAGGGGGAAAACCAAATTTAACTTTTTTACTTCCGAAATCTATATGGATAGAGACCTTCTGACCAATATAAGTTTCTATTAATAGTGGTATTTAACATGATTTTTTCTTGTGATTTGACTTTTAGATCATCTTCAATGAAGTAGTTGAAACAAAGGTAAAAAAAAGGTCTTGTAATGATTTTATCAGTGAAAATACCTGTTGTATTTGATGAGCTTTATGCGTGTATTTGTGATCTTAAGTGTATTATATGATGAGAGGAATTAAAAAAGTATGATTATGATATATTAAAGCTTAAGAATTAGAGGGTTCTAGCGTTAAAGTTAACTACATGCATATTCTAGTGAAAACAAGAGGTTTTGAGAAAATTAGGGAGTATAAGGATTAGTTTAATTTGTTACACACACCTAATAGTTTAAGTAGAATTTAGATAATCGTGTGTGTTTGTTTATTGCATTGACTTTTTTCATCCCGTAATAAAAAGAGTTTTCTTATTGACTTTTTTAAACTTCTTTTAAATAAATAAAACCATGTTAATCATTTATCATCATAAAAGCTATTCATATTTTGTACAAGGTTGTTATAAATAGTTTTCTTAAATGAACGTATACATTGCCTCTAAATCGTGTCAAAGTTAAACGGTTAAATTGTCCAACCAAAACAAAATCGATATTTTTATAACTACATAAAAGAAAAAAGCAACCCTAAGTCGAATTTTCTTAAATTGTATAAACCTAAATGCCACATGTTTAACTAGTTTTTCTAAATATGCCAGATATGTAGTAACGAACTTGTGAACTTGTTAATCCGACTGACAGCTTGTAAAAAATTAGTCAAACGAATCGTAAACTAGTTAACAAGTCAACATGTCTATATTTATACAATATCACTTTATTAAAATCAAATAACATGTATAATAGCCAAAACTATCTTTAGCGTATAAATTGTCACAATCTTATCAAATGTATAAAGATTCAAAGTTTGTCACCAAGTTTCCCATTATAATCTAGGCGGGGGAAAAAGACTCTCTACCCCTTATCGGTCGAAGATGCTAGCTCTTAAACTACAAGTACTACACCTTGCATCGTGATCGTCTGTGTTTATTGAGATTTCAATGTCATGAGCTTTGCTTCGCTTTATAAAAGATCTAGCCATGAGCATGTTAAAGAGTGCACTAACATGCCTTGAAGGACTGAACCCACGTAGTATGAAGACTAGAAATGGGTCGATCCAGGAGACATCTTTGATCTTTTACCTTATTATAGTAATTCATAATATATATATATATATATATATATATATATATATATATATATATATAGGGATAAGTTCTTTTGTAAACCAAATGAAATTGTGTAAACTAATAAACCAAATCTCCACTTTTGATTTTTAAGATCAATGGCTCAAATTTGTTTGACTTTTTCAACACATGGTCTCACAAAAGTACAAACTTTTGATTTTTTTATTCAAAAAAATATGAGCCATTGATATTAATAGATCAAAGGTGAAAATTTTGTTTATTGGTTTTCATTTGAACCATCCCTATATATATATATATATAACCTTAAATCGGACACACTTAAAGATTATATAACCTGAATATCACATGTTTAACTAATATATCAAGAATTTGTCAAATAGATAGTAATTAAGTTGTAAGCATGTTAATCAGATTAACAATTTGTAATAAACGAATAAAACGAGTAGTAAACTGGTTAAAAATCAACCTCTTTATATATATACATTATACAATATCATTTTATTGATGCTAACTTCTATTACTAACATCCATAATAGCAAAAACTATCTATAAATTCCATCAAAAGACGAACAATTTCAACATGAATCGTTACAACCTCATCAAATGTAGATTCCATTTTCAAAACTTATAAAACTTTTCACTATTCAACATGCTTTTATATTAAAACTTGTAAAAAAGCACCTAAAATAATCCTCATATCACCCCCTTTTTCTTTTCGACAAAAGAAAGTAAAAGTCCACTATTCAAAACACCCCGGCGGCAACTGATAATAATCTTTTTCCACCCGCCCTTATTATACAAAATAATAATAATAATAATAATAATAATAATAATCGTCAACCACACTATTTTGTCTTCTTCTTCCTTACATACACGCACGAACACCTTTCACCTCCGTACTACACTCTCTATATAACCCCCACAAACACCTTCTTCTTCACTCACCCCCAATTTCACTCTCACCTCCAAATTCAACCATCAATGGCCTCAATCTCCATGATCGATGACAACATGAACATGAACATGAACATGAACATGAACATGAACAAACTCACCTCCGAAATCTTCTCGATTCTTGAAAACAAATTCTTGTTTGGCTACGATAAGATTGATTCTAACTCAGTTCCGGTGGAGGAATTGAGCTCCGGCGGACATTTCGCCGGAAAAGTCAGGGTTTTGACGATCGACGGCGGTGGCGCCACCGATGGGGTGCTGGCTGCTGCTTCAATTGTGCACCTGGAGTCGTCTCTCCGGCGGATTTCGGGGATTTCAGACGCTCGAATCTCTGATTTCTTCGACGTCGTATCGGGGTCGGGGATCGGTGGTGTTTTAGCGGCTATGTTGTTTACGAGAGGAAAAGACGGTGAACCCTTGTTCACCGCCGACGATGCGCTTCGATTCGTGGTGGAAAACGGGAAGAAAATGTCGCGGTGGTGTAAACCAGGGGTTTTCCGGCGAGTTTTCCGATCTCCGGCGAAGGGTGCAGAGGTTTTCCGGCGGACGTTTGGGGATTTGACGTTGAAGGATACTGTAAAAGCGGTTTTGATCCCGTGTTACGATCTTACCACGGGGTCGCCTTTTGTGTTTTCGCGGGCTGATGCTGTCGAAATGGACGGTTGTGATTTCAAGATGAGTGATGTGTGTGCCGCCACCACGGCGGTTGGTGGGCCGGTGGCGACGGTGTCGGTGGACCAGAGGACGAGGATCTCCGCCATGACCGGAGAGCTTGCGATGAATAACCCGACGGCTATGGCGATCACTCATGTCCTTAATAATAAGCAGGAGTTTCCGTTTTGTAACACGGTTGATGACTTGATTGTTGTGTCGCTAGGCAATGGGGAGCCGTCTTGTGGCGGCGTCGGGAGCCAGACACCGTCGCGGGCGGCGTTGGTTAAGATCGTCGGAGAAACTGTTTCCGACACGGTGAGTAAATCTTAACTTTTCATTACAAACACATGTTTAATTACAACTTTTTTTACATTAATATCATTTTACTATCAGAATGTTTTTTAATCGAAAAAATAAGAGTAAATAACATTATGCATAGTAAATTATAGTATTGAGAGTATAAATATATGGTAAATGTGTCATTTTCCAAAAATTCCATGCATCTTCTGAAGTTGAAACTGAAAGGAAAATAAATTAGTTATTTAATAAAACGCGAATTGATTTAAATATTTAGTAATGAATTTAATATTGGAAATTTAGTGGATGAAAATCAAATATTATTTTTAAAAGTATTTTAGGTAACACTATTATTGCAACCACCCAAGGCCCAAGGGGACCGGACAACTATTGTTTATACTGTCGGTAGGGGGTTTATTGCCATTAAAAACTTTAGAAGCTACAAAATTGAATGACAAGAAAGCATACAAAGACTAATTCATCCCTATGCAAATAAATATATTCTGATTATGTTTTTTTTTTATATTTATAGGTTGATCAAGCAATATCAATGGCGTTTGGGCAATCTCGAGCTAGTAATTACGGTCGTATTCAAGGTAACAAAGGTTTTGTGGATTCGGGGAATCTTCACAAAGGAAAAGAGACGGATACTCTTAAATTAGCAGAACAAATGTTGCGGCAAAAGAATGTTGAATCGGTGTTATTCCAAGGGAAGAAGTGTAACAAAACCAATCTCGATAAATTGGAGTTTTTTGCGGCTGAAATTGTGAAGGAAACCGAAAGGCGCAAATTGAATATATTACCTACGGTTGTGTTAAGGCAGACAACTACATCGTCATCACCAAGAACATCCTCTGCCACAACCTTATCTATCACGTCATCAAATTAGTATTCAAATTTATTACCATTCAAAAGTGTGGCATATGCTGTTGAGAAAAGTAGGGTCAAAAGTGTACATTAGGAAGATTGTTGATCTTGATATTTTGGATTTGCATTTTAGGGTATGACCGTTATGATTGATAACGGTGTATTATGTATATAGAAATATTTAAGGGTTTGTATTAGATGGATTTTTGCTCGATCACGATCAAATACCATATGTAGCGAACCAAAATGAGGGTTAAAAATGTATGTTAGGTTTTGATTGTATTTAGTAATTAGAGATTCGAGTGAAAATTATTTTTATCTATTATTGGCATGTTTTGAAACTATTATAATTTTTAAAATTTTTTAAAATGTGAAAAAATTAAGGTTGAAGAATCACCTTAACTAGTGTCAACGGTCAAGCAATATCCTAAATTCATTACGAGTGAAACCTAACATAACATATATACTTGATAAAATATATATACTTGATAATATATATTAGAGTGAATTGCCGTTTTCCTCCCTATGGTTTGGTGATATTTGTTATTTTCATCCAAAAAAGTTTTTTCTTGTATTTGGCTCCTTAAGGTTTGAAAAAGTTGCTATTTTCATCTAAAAACATAAATTCCGTGGTAAAATTTTTTATTAACAACACGTAAACATTAATTAGGATTTCGTTTTTATATAAAAATTTACGTAAGTACCATTTTAACGATAAATATTTAACATTTTAAAACAATGTAGCTAAGATTTTTGTATGAAAATGACAACGTTTCCCAAACCTTGAGGAGCCAAATGCAAGAAAAAATATTTTTGGATAAAAATGACAAATGTGATCAAACCACAGAGAGGGAAATAACAATTCACTCTATATATTATAAATAAGATTTATTGGATTTAATAATCCCAAGTTTTATTTATTGGTCAGAATTAATCCCAACTAAGGAAATATTTGCAGACACTCACAATTTTCAATTTATTTTCCTCCAACAATTCCTTACTAACTGAGAGTTAACCATCGTTAGTTTTTTTTGATAAAATAAGGCCAACATTGAGCCATTTTTCAACTACGTCACCACCCACCCTCCATCAAGTCCGTTTTTTAGTATCTAGCCTTCAATGTACCTGAATTCTACCTCGAATGAGTTAAGTGGTTCAGATCAGAAGGTGGAGATTGACAGGTTTTAGGGTGTGCAAGTTTCAGATTGACGGACCAGATGGTTGATTACAACTTTCTGCTTAATGTTTTGGCCATAAAACAGTACATGTCATCGAAAAAGTAACGGTGTTAACTCTCAGTTAGTTGGGGATCGTTGAAAGAAAATAAGCTCAAAGTTTAAAGTGTTTGTAAATATTTCTTAAGTTGTGATTAATCCTGTCCAATAAATGAAAGTTGGGATTATTAAAATACAATAACCCTATAAATAATATATACTTATAACATATAACATACTATAAACAGTATATATACTTGATAAATAAAACACGGCCTGCTGATCAATCAAGATGAGAAATTGTGAAGCATGCTTAAGTGATATCATTCTCATGAGGTCCCGTAAAATATTTAGTTGAAGGAAAAATGTGGCCAAAGAAACATATTGGTAATAATGACATGGCAATAAAAAACTTAAATAATATGAACACATGAATATAATGTGACTTACTCGTGCATCTAAACTAGATCATTCTTGTTTCGTTTAGAAACTTGGAATTTGGTTACAATTATGTAACTACATGACATGTTTATTTATAATACTCAGATTGTGGTTAACAACTTTTCCTTACGTTTATGTAATCGACTAAAAGAACCGGTCCTAAAATCACATAAGAGCCAATGGGGACGATGATCTATATATATAAGTAGGTGTGACAATATCGAACCTTTGTGTGACAACTAAAACTAGTTGGTCATTCACCATCACACAAATTCGATTTAGAGTTTGTTTAACCTTTTGAAGAAGTGTCTAATTTGACTAGTCAATTCTGTTTTCGTACATATGTGCACACTTTTGTAATAAGAGTAACGCATATTTATTTTGTAAATCACTAGAAAGGATCAACAATTAAACAAAAAGTAGCAAAAAATAAAAATAAAGGCATTTTAATTGCAATAAATTAATGATCATTTTAACGTAGTATTGAAGCTATTGTGTGTTGTATTATCACTTTAAATATTATTAATTACGTTATATTGGCATTCATATGTTGTGTACTTTGTAGCATTGTCATAGATATATGGCTAAACATGTCTATGAACTAGTTGACTTGACCAAACAAAAGGGGTGGTAACGAGCAGTGGGGAGCTTGAACCATACCATAAAGGGGCAGGTGCGAAAGTAACTATTTTGAGGGGGGGGGGGGGGGGGGGGGGGGGGCTCTATATACATTAAAAAAATCATACTACTGGACGGAAAATTAACACTACTGACAGAAAAGATGGTGCATGTGTGTGTGAGGGGGGGGGGGGGGGGCAGGGGTTCCTCTCGGCCCTCACTAAGCTTCGCCCTTGGTAATGAGATTGTGGTGAAATTGGGTCGAATGCCTTTAATATCGATGATCGGATGACCTAGTGATTTACTTGGTTGTTCTCATAGTTTTTCTAATTATTATAGAAGAAAAAATATAACTTGAGTTTACTCATGACAACAGATCAAACAAACAACTATTAGAAAACTTCTTAACTTAAAAAGAATCCAAACAAGTTATTTGCCTACACCACCTACTTGTTTTCCATGTCACTACCGCAGCCACTCCACCATCGCCATTGTCGTTGACGCTGCCTCCACCAACGCCGCTACCATTAACGCAGCCACCACACCCACTAGTCCACTAACATCATTGATGCTACCAACATGCATATCGTCGTCGCACCACCACCACCGTTGCGACTTCAATCACCTCCATTGTGGCCACCATCCCCATTCCATTGAAAAGTACCGGCCCAAAATCTGTAATATTAGTACATCACTATCTGACCCAGAGAAAAAAGAAAGAAAAGAAATTGGACCTAATCCAATAATGTGATAGATAAATTCATTGAAAATGCCAACCAGAAAGCATGGGCCCAAGATCTGAGAATTACCTGACCCATAAAGAATTATGGATAGCTGCTCACAATCTGTTGGTTCATAAAGAGATTAATGGTTGGGCCGCATAACAGGCGCGTAAGGGCAAATGATTTATAAAGAAGCATGTGATCATTCGTTATATATGTATTTTTACAATCTTATAATTAGGGGTGTTCATCGAATCGAGTCGAATTCGAGTTAATCGAATCGAATAAGTCGAATTTTGAAATTTTGAAACTGGATTCGAATTTGATTCGAATTCGAATTGAATCGAATCGAATTCGAAACTTTCAAACAGGATTCGAATTCGATTCGTATTCGAAAAAGTTCGAATTCTAATAGAATCTGAATTTATTCGATTCGTATTTAATAAAAGAATATTTAATCGAATAGCATTTTCAAAATTCATTCGACAAATTCAATTTCAAATGCTCAAAATATATAAACAAGCATAACATATGAAATATCACAAGTTTCAAATAATTTAAAAGGTATCAATTAAGCTTTAACATTTTAGATTATATATTTTTTAAACTTTTAATTCTTAATTTCTCATATGCATATTCCTAAATTAATATACAAAATAAATAAATGTATGTGTGTGTATTTGTTATTCGAATTTTGAATCGAATCGAATCGAAAATCACGAATTCGTAATTCGATTCGAATTCGATAATTAGACCTCGAATCGATTCGAATTCGAATTTGAAAATTCGAATCGAATTTCGAATCAGTGATTTTCGACTCGAATCGAATCCAATTTCGAGTTTTTCGAATCCGATTCGAATATTGAACACCCCTACTTATAATATAAAACTTTGGGACAACATAGTAATTTCACTCAAATTTGTAAGACACACCATGTGCTCTTCCTCTTCACCGTTACACTGCGTTCAATGCTTCAATCTGCTCACCCTCTCTCATCTTCATTTTCAATCGACATCCAACAACATTCAATACCATCAATGTTGTTTCAATGCAATTTACGACTGCATTCAATCGCAGAACAAATTCAATAGTCGTTTTATGTAACATAACAAGGGTTCTAGGTAGATTTTAGATTTTTTTTATAAAAAGAAACGAGCTTCAATTCGTCCCATAAGTTCTCTCGTCGAATCTATGCTTTCGAATCTCAGCTTCAGAGTTTTGTTCTCTCTACATATTATAATGATTGTATGGTTTTGATGGGTTTTATGCTCTTTTGTTCTATGATATACAAGTGGTTATTCATTTTAAACTTAATATAATAAAATAAAGTTTCCAAGTATATCAACATACGTACATGGTTCTACTACCCTAGAATATGAAGTTGAAGTCAATTCGATACAAGTTGAGCTCTAATTTATACACAAAACTTGATAATAGATTGATTTGCACCAAAGATTATTTTAGAGGTGTTTAAGTTTAGTCACTAAAACTACTTATATCTTCACATAAACAAAGATAAAAACATAACATGACACAACAAAAGGTAATGTTTGGATTTCAGATTTTTCCTACTGTAACAAATCATAATTCTTAAATATTCCATAACTTTAATTAGTTAATCTTAAGTATTTAGAGTCAAATAAGCAAAACCACATATCTAACCTAATAATTATTTACATGTGGTGACACATGTCATTTCCATAAGTCTTCTCATCTTAGTTTTTCCATCCAAACTATTTATTCCATTTTAAAAAGTCAAATAATTAATTCTTAATTTTTTCTCTTTCTCTCTCTATATTATAAATCTATATTCTTTTTTAATCATTAACTTCTTAAAAAATATTTTTTCATTAAATAAAAACTAAGTATTTTGATTAAAAATATACTTTTTTAAAATCAAAATTGTCTAAAACTATGAGTTTTTTATAAAGTAGCGAAACCTTTTTAAATTAAGATATATTTTAAAATCAATCTTTTTAAAAAATAAAAGTTTTACATAAAAATATTTTTTACAAAACAAGCCCATAGTTTTTATAGAGTGAGATATTGACAAACAAATCGAAATTTTTTTAAAGCAATAACTTTTTAAAACGAAAATTTAGAAAATATTAAAAGTGTTTTATCAACTAATCAAAGTACTTTTATAGTTGACGTTTTATAGTTTCTAACTCTTCGTTAATAAATATTTTATAACCTAGTTCAAACATATTATGTGATTAGCTATGATTAAACTAAGTTATTTTATGAAAGAGCTCTTTCATATTATAGAAAACCAATAAACCCAAATTGAGCATTAGGGCAAAATTGTTGTTCTTCTGCGAGCGAAACCCTACTCTCTTTCAATTTCTTGCTTTGATTCTCTGAAAACCTCAAAATCGATTCTTCTTATCGGAATCTGTGATCGATTATACATAATGTTGTTATCAAAACACCACCTCTAAGCAAATTCAAAGATTTATTTCTCGCCGGCGATCATCGTATTCAACGCCAGCAGATAAGGTTTCCGACGAGCTCCCTTCTCAAACATCAGGTACCAAATCTGATGAAAAATTATTCAGATCTATGATGTTCATTGGTTTGAAGCCGATCTGATTGATATAGTTACCCACCCTTTAAATTCCCTAAATTGGTTGTCGTTTTTAGGGGATTATATCATCGCCCAAAGGGATCTGGTCGTAACACTGTGTTTGATTATCTGCTTTTCATCAATCGATCATGTAGCTTGTTGTCTTGATTGTAAATGTGATTAGTTATGCTGTCATCTTTATCCGCTATCATGGATCGATCATTTAGCTTGATTTTGTGCTTATTGACTAATCCCTGTGTGCCCTCATTGGTTCTAGCTTTTGTTTGACCACTGTGTATTAAACATTAGAAATCTCAAAAGGCCAGCTACATTGGATCATTGTATATGCATACCAATGTATGCATGTGTATTAAAGAACATGCATAACTACAAATTAGAGAGAATGGGATCCATCTGTTATTACTCTTTTGGAAAATGGATGTTGCAAACACCTTTAAGCTTTTAGATTTAGCATTGATAAAGACCTTTCTTGATGTATACATTGTTGATGTGTTTACTCTTGCAGGAGCTATGGCTGATATTATTCAGCTCATTGTTAACCTTTAATGATGCAAATTATTTTTGCTGTTTTTTACATCTCAAAATAAAATATGATTATAAGCTTGTTCCCTTTTGAACCTTTTACTGTTGTAGAAATTAACTTTTACTATTTACTACTAACATGTTTTGCTTCTCTTTTTGTTCTGTGCTTGTTTTTTTATGTTTATAAAGGTTTTTTTGGTTCTTTTCTGCATTTACTGTGACAGTTTGTGAGAGCCGCATTTAGACACTGTTTGCTGATTAGAAATGTAAAGACGGGCATGAATAATATCATTTGCTGATAGTTCTACATTTCTACATTACAATCTTAGACTCTACTCACTTTTAACATGCTCTAGTTTCATTACACGTCTTTCATTATAAAAATGCTAAAAGAATAAAGACAAATTTTAGGTTTTGTTTACTTGATTGAAAAAGAAAAGAAAACAAGGACAATATAATAAGGAAAATGAGACAAATGGTTGATCACTTTTGTTCATGGGTTGATGCGAGTATATGATAATGGGAAACTTAAACTTGTGTAAAATAGCAAGATTCGAGTTGATTTCTGGTATTTTGATATACAAGAAACTAAAGGAAATTCTTATTTGCAGGTAGTTAATGAAGGGTGTTGATATTTCAATTTGGCAATAATGGAAATGCCTTAATTAATACTACCTGACTGCAAACACTCCATTGCAGAGCTGCTTTCTTTCATTTTATAGTGATAAGGAACGAAAGGCAACGATTAATAAAACATACAAAAAAATGTCAGGTTTTGTTTATCACGTATTTACATCCTCAGGATTGATGTCATTGGGACTGTACCACCTCATCTGCACCACCCGGAACCACCTCAGGTCCCCTAGAGATTACACCACAAAGCCCTATCATCCATTCACGTATAATCACCACCAATTCGCCAAACACATTCAACTCTATCTAATCATCATATGCCTCTTAATCACTTTCATCCACCAAACAGCCATCTCCTTTGACTCCGACCCTTTAGTCAAAGGTCGGTCCCCTGTTCACCACTTCATGTCCCTCCAATCTGCTGGTGTCGCCTCCCTCTTCCTCATCCTTTCCATCGCCCTCCTCATCTCTGAAACCACCAATATCCTCCCATTTCCGCCAGACCTCTTCTTCGGAACTGCATCTGCACTCTTCTTTCTTCAGTACTCAGTATCTTCATCATCAGCTTCCATACAAACGTCTGGCCTTGAAGCCAAGTGTGATTCAGTTTCTGCCACCATTTCAGCTGTATCTGCCATATTATGTATCATACTCGCGTACCATCCGAGGCTCTTTGTAGCAGACGTGGGCCTTGGGGCATCCATCTGTCTTCAGGGCCTGTGGTCTCTTCAAACGGGCCTCTCTCTTTATGTGGATGCTTTTATCCCAGACGGCTGCCATAAGCTTCTGGATGTTGTTAATGGTGTTGAGGGTTCAACCAAGTGTGATCTTGAAGACTCTAAGTTGCGCGCCACCGCCATTTTAGACCTTGTGTTTGTGGTTCATGTTCTGTTTGTGATTCTCATTCTGATCGTGACGTATGCTGTGACTGCTAAAGTTGTTGGTGTTAGGAGATTTGGAGCTTATGAAGCTCTACCCACTTCCTCTGGTTCCGCTTCCGATAATAATCACATTCAAATGAAGGCAATGACTGGAACACAGGCTTGATATTTCTATCTCTACATTTGATTGGTAGATGATAGTAGTAGAATCCTTATCATTGTTGTTGGTACAATCTCACAAGTTAGCAGTCTCATTTTTTGTTTACAGAATTTTTATGGGATGTTTAGTTGTATACAAAGTTATGAATGATACTTTTGGGGTGTTTAATGTTAACATTTTATTTACTCTTTTATGGGATGGTCTGTTGTTCATGTTGTCAGTTTCAGTTGTACAGATGTTTTATTCTTGCCATCAACTTAGTTGTCAAACCTGATTTTGCAATATACAACATAAAATTTTGCAATATAAAGTAACAAAATGAATGCTCCAAAGCAAAGTTAGTAATGCCAGCCAAAACCTTGTCAAGTTTACATAGCTTCAGTAAGTAGGTAAGATGGTTGGATTGTTAGATCGCTTGGCTGCGTGTCATGCAAGGAAGCTTAAGCTTTCGGTTTTGATTCTTGAAAGATGTTGATGCGTCGGTAAGACCAGTAAAAGATACCTAGACTTCTATTTTGAATTTGTTGTTGCAACTTGCTTGTTCTTGTCAAAGTTTTGACGTGATTTTTTCACCAGGATAAATGCTAATGTAAAAATCGGCGAAAATGCATCATACATACTTTAACGTTCCCTTTTCACCTGCTAGTTTACTTAAGTTTGAAACGGTATACACTGTGATTTTAAAAGTAAATAACGATGTGTGTGTGGGTATAGGATTTGCAAATTTAATTTTGAAACAAAGCATTTTAAGTAACAAACACGCGTGTAAAAAAATTTCGTTAGATTTTTACTAAATAATATTTAATTTATTGGTTTTATATTATTATATTTAATTTATTGGTTTTATATTATTATTATTATTAGAATCTTTGTTTTAACACTTACGACGTATTTATTTTAATATCATCTACTCTAATAAAGCAAAATATATTATTTTACACGTCATCTTTTTATACTAACTTTGTCACATGTCATCTTCTCATATCAAGTTGTCACATGCCATTGTATACAAAGTCAAGCATTTAATGATAATATTAAATGCTAACTAATGTTATTTATTTTTTTTTTTGAACAGCAAATGTGCGACCAAACTTCGGAGAATAGATGTTATCTTAATCGGGCCCACCTATTTGTTTCCCAGCCGAGACCGCACCCCTAACCCCCTCAGGAGGAAATCCATTGCTGAGAAAACCCCTGGCTCAACTCTAAATATTTTTGCTCAGAGTGAGACTTGAACCCATGACCTCCCAATATTTATATGTCATGGGCACATCACCTTAACAAGTTGAGCTGAGGATCACTGGTGCTAACTAATGTTATTATTTATATCCTTTTCAAACTATAAAATAATTTTTAATAAAATAAAAACATGTTTCTTAATATTAAATAAATAATTTTTTTAAATAAAATTTTATGAAAATAAAGTTACGTTTTTTTGAATGACATGTTTTGAAAAATGAAACGGTTAAAAAAAACTCTTTGTTTAAAACAAAACATATTTAAATACTAAAGTTTTAAAAACTGTTGTTATTGTTCTATTACTTAAGGTTTTAATCATTCGTAATTTTAATCATTTCTTACTTCAAAAAATTATTGTATAATTTTTAAATATTAGTTTATGACTGTTATTTAATATTTCCACTAAACACGTGTAGTATACGGGTTTCTATTTTAGTACTCTAATAAAAGAATAACTAAGGGGGACATGTGACAGTACCACATTCATGCTCACAAAAATTTTTCCGCTTTTCTCTCCTATTTAATAGTTTCTATAATTATAATAATATTATTTAATTTATTTATATCGTAAAAATACTTTTTAATTAATTAAGAAAAAGCTATTTTATTAATGCTATCTATAAACAAATTTGTATAAAATAAAAAAAATTTCTAAAGCATTAAAGTTTTAAAAAAATATAAAATATTTTAAAATAGGTGTTTTTAAAAAGTAAAATATTTAGAAATTAAAAATAACTAAAACCCGGAAGTTATAATAATGAAAATTTTTTAAAACGGTTTGTTTGTATAGCCGAACACCAAGAAAAAAAGTAAATACAACCACAAATTAGTTTATTTTTATATTAACGTACGTACATTATCAAAGAAAAAATAAATTAAAACAAAACTTAAGGAATTAAAAGCGTATATTATATATAACAAAAAAGTAAAGTTGTAACTTTTTAAATTTGAGGGTGTAGTATGAAAATTTTGTCGGTGGTAAAACCATCAACATTACTAAATGTGGTATTATAAATAGATAATTTGAATGATCTTAGTATCTTACTGTTAAAAATATTCATCGTGACTCGTATCATTAAGATAAACACGTATTTAAACAAGCTATAATTTAGACTTAGTCGACCTCATTTAAATAAACTCTACAATATGAACTCTTTTGTAACTTTCAAGACCCAGTCATATGAACAAGTGAAACACTTTAGACTCACTTACAGCTCACATGTCACAAATGTGAACACCATTTTATAAAGTTTTAAATGGAATGCCTGAAGAGGCTTCCAATTTCCCATAAGACTCCATCTCTGACTATATCATTAATATTATTGTTATTATTATTATTATTATTATTTCCCTCTGTATAAAGCCCCCACATTCACCACCACCACACTAACAACTCACCACTCATTCTCACCACAATTATCATCCCCCTTTACAATTCACACAAATGGACGGACCTCCGTCGTTGGCGGCGGCGATCGCCAGAAACTCCGACGAGCAACCACCGCAACTCACCGACGCTAACCACTCCGAAGAAGCCAATCAAAATCCGTCAATGTCAAAGCTGAGATCCTACTCATCGTTCGAAGATCAAACGGTTGACCGTGCGCCGGTGGTCCAACCGGCGGAGATCGGCGGCGACGACGGTGCTCAGCCGGTCTCCGTCGGAGATATGGCGGCGATCCGCGCGAAAGAGGTTCAGATGAGTTCAGATGAATCTGGTAAAGATGAGTCCGGCGGTGATAGCGAGGTACCAGCGCCGTCTAGGGAGTTTATGGTGGGGGATAGGGGGAATTCGCAGCCCGCCGGAGGTGTTTTCAGCTACAGTGCTCCGCCGTCGCAGGGGGAAATAGGCCGCCATGATGGATCTCATAACGGTGGCTCCGGCGGTGGCGATGGCGGTGGTGCTCTGCCGGTGGGGGATTATGAGCAGATGAGTTTTAATGGACGGAATTTTGCTAGGGTTCGCGAGACGATGGTGTTTCCGTAGAAAGGTCCAAAGGTGTGCACAAACGTGATCGTTTTGAATTCTTCTATATACGATTTATTGCGTTATTATTTAGTATATTAATTATGTTTTTAAGGAAAATAAGGGCAAATTTGATGTATGAGGGGTGCTTGTAGACGTGAGGTCTAGAGAGGGTTGGATGGAACGACGACTTTAATTTGACATTTGTATTTTTGTCATTTGTCTTTCTAATGGCTTGTTGTCCGAAATTTACTTATTATAAATTGATTTTGCAATTTCTTTTGCTTTCATTTATTTAAGTTATTAGGTTGGCTACTTGGCTAGTATAATTGAGGTTGAGTTGGAGTTGTGCTTCAAATTTTTTTTAAGCTTGACTAATAATTATTTAAGATGACTCGGGTTTTAAGAGACCCAAATAATTAAATAAATTATGTTTTTAATAAATTTATTAAGCATGTGTGAAACCTTTAGACCATCACCAATGGTGAAATCAAAAAACACCCAAAAACATGTCTAGTCAGCAGCTACATCAAAAAACCATTCATTCTTCAAAAACCCAAAAAACCTCTCCAATGGTAAAACTTAAAAAGACCTAAAAACATTGCCACATCATTATCACCTTTTACATTTATTTTTTAATATCAATCTTATATATTAATATAAAATATAAATAAAATATTTATATGTCTTTTGTTGGATGGAAATTTTAAAAAACTTTAAAATTTTAAAATATAAAAGTTAAATATTTTTTAGAGGAAAATTTTAAAATTTGAAATTTAAACTTTAAATTTAATAAATAATAATTTATTGTAAAAATTTAAAAATTAAATTTTAAAAATTAAATTTACTGTTCAGGCGCATGAGCACTGTTCCGGCGCAATGTTCAGGCACTTGGGCACTGTTCAGGCGCTTGAGGTTGACTTGAAACGCCCAACACTTAAATTAATATTGAAAAACTAAATATTTTATTAATATAAATATATTATTTTCTTTTTTTTAATATTAAAACCCAACCCTGCCCACCTCTGAAAATGTCAGATGTTTTTTGGTGTTCATCTCTATGAACTTCTACCTTCAAAAACAAACCCCCCCAATGATTTTTTGTCTAAAAAACGAATGATGTGACGTTTTTAAAAGCTAAAAACGTCCTATTAAAAATGCTCTTACAAAACAAAAGATGAGTTGGAGTTTAACTTTATGAGAAATTGACTTGTACGTATACTTTAGTCTATCACACATAGTCAGTTTCAGCATGATTTGATTTAAAAGTCAAAAGTTTTTAGATTATAAATTGTTAAAATAATGTTATTTGCAATATCATATTTATATATTCCAAATGCATGTTACATGGAAACATGACTAGTTCTTATTGGATTGTCATGAAAGTTTGTACAAGCCGATAATTCTAATTACCCTATCTATTAAAAAACAAGGGCAATGAATAGTAAATATCAGAATTGTGGTCGTTGAATTAATATCTACGGTCATTATGTTGTCACTAGTCATCTTCTTCCGAAAGCCACACGTGGAGTCCATGTTCTCTTTGCTAGAGAACTCCTAGCTGCTTCTGAAGCCACACGTGCAGTCCTTATTCTTTTTGCCAAAGAGAAAGAGAGAGGCCGCGGTGGTTCCACGGTAGCTTCACCGCCTTTAATGTTTCGAATTCCATGTTTCTTTGACAGTGAAGAAACAAATTTGTTGAGAGAGAAGAAACAAAAGAGATTCTTTACATGTTTTGTTTTCCCCGTTCTTTTAAAGAAGCATATAATCAGGTTTCCCGGTTCCGATTTGCTAAGAGAAAGATATAGGTGTCGATAACAGGGTTGTCCGGGATAGTGGCAAAGATATAATCAGTGGCACAATTAGGAGCGATAACAACGATTTATTTGAGGCGGAACCATCGCATGCAGCAGCGGTTCGGGGCTAATTGTCAAGCCTTCCATTGTATGCGATGCAAAAGACGGCAACGATCATGCTGTTGATGTGCAGGGATGGAAAGGGGACAAAATGTTACCGGTGGCCATCAACAGAAAAAGTTTTTTTCTGACCAGTTAGAATATTGTTTGCGTCTGATCGTATTCTCTCCTTCATCAAGTTTAATGATTTTAACATTAGTATTCCCTAACTTTTGGCTTCTTTTTTTTTTTTTTTATCTATTTTTGATTCGTTTATTGCTTAGGTGCTTAGGTTTCAAGCTCACATATATCATACAAAGGGGAAAATCATAACCTGTGTTAAGGGAGGTGCTGAAAAAAAAAAGATGACAAGAAAGGAAATCAGTAAATAAATTACTTGATTCTAAGATGCAAAACTAAAAATCCTTATTCACATTGTAGATCAACAACCAAAATAGCAAATAAGTCATGATAATGAGGACATCTTGTGCTTTGTCAAACATATTGTGGGTGTTGTATTGTTTATCCTTGACGTTTGAAATAAAACGTCACCCATCTATAAGAAAAGGTATTTGTTCTACCCTACAAGGCTATAAAGACGTTAATAGAACAAAAACAACATGTTTTGAAGATATGTAGAAAACAAATAATCAATTATTTAAACAATCATCCATTTCTATTAGTCTTTAGATAACCAAATCCATGCTCTTTGATTTCGTTTTGTAGACTCACTGTTGTTGTCTCTGCTTAATGGTTTGATTTGATTTACTCCTTTTCCTCTGTATCTCTTCTTTGATTTAACCATTAAACAATTGCGTGTACAAGTTGGTCACTGGTTGCGTTTACTGGTAAGTTGCCCATAGTTATGGTTTTATTTTTATCTTCTCATCGACCACATTTACAAGTTGGTCAGATACGTGTCTCTTTGTTGGCAGTAGTAATTATAGGTATTCCTACTCATATCTTATCATATCTTATGCTATCCTATCCATTGTGCTATCATTCTTTCTTGGTGTGTTAAATTGCTAACATGAAAATGTGTTGATTCATAGGCCCAGGCAGCCTACCTATGTGTCATGTTCTTTGATGACTATGTCAAGTGAAATCAACATGGTATATTATATGAGATTAGAAAGTATGGTAAGTAAGAAATAATAGAACTGTATTTTTTATTATATATTGAACCATCATTGTTCACAGGTTAGGATGAAATAACAATATATGATTAACATGTTTCGAAGGAACACCTAATGCTTTCATACGTCAAAGGCTCTCTAACCTTTCAAATACTAAGGTAACTTTCATCACCCTTTCACTTAGAAAACTAATTTTTTTTGGCAAAAAGGATTTCAGGGATCAATTATGAGTAAAGGTGTTATGTAGTTTTAAATTTGGGATCATGTTATAATGAAATTTGAGAATGGATGCATTTTGAGGCAGCAACATCCATATTTGAGAGGATACAGATGGGAACGTCGACATCTTTATGATGAGGATCGGTAGCAGCAGAGGCACTCTATTAGGTTTTCTCTTATCTGTTTGATTCAATGAAACATAACTATACAATTGTGGACTTAAAAAGCATGATATGTGCATTGTATCCTTTAAACTTCTAAGGACTCACAAAGTCACAAATCTTAAAATACAATTTCTGGTGGCTTTTGTAGTGACACTGTATTTCTTTATTCTTTGTCTTATTGTTAGTGTTAATTGTCAAAAACAAAATTATAACCTCCGCAGATTTTGAAACCTATTTGTAGAATTGTAGGTATGATACAGAAATTACAATATATTACAGATGATAGCAACCAAACTGCTTTTTTATTTACATCTATTAACAACTGATTAAAGCAACTTGGTTACCTTAAACAACAACAAATGCTATGTTTGCTTAGAAAATCTTTCTCACAGGTGGTTTAATTTCTTCCTGTTGTGATAATATGTAGCCATTGTTAATCAAGGATTCTAGGATCTCTGTCGTTGGTAGCACAACCATATATACCTTTTTGGGATCCATCTTCAAGGAAGGCATCCATCTGGACCTATATTTTAGCAACAATCTAATTAGAATGAACTTTGATCAGCCACTTGCAGAGAAAAACAATAAGCATACATCTGCTAATATTTGAGCTAGAAAATCTTCCATTGGAACCGACCCTTTCTTTCTCCTTATCTTTTACATTTTAATCCTTAGCACTTTTCAAAATTTTTATAAAATGTCACTTTTACCCTCTTAAGTCTCTAAAGTTACGGGTTTATCCATGTACAAATTTACTTAGAAACCAAATTTCTTACGTTCGTATTCTTATGTGCATGTCGGTAAAAGTTCAAGTCCATCTACCTCTTTACATAAACTTTGTTCACAAATGAGTCGTATCAAATATAAAACGTTTTCGTACTTATTTTTATGTATGCTTTGAGTTGGTCTATGTTTTAACGTAAATTTTGTTTGGAAATACGTGAGGTCAAATATAATTAGTTTTCATTGGACAGTACAAAACCAAGTTGCTTTATTTTTCAACGTAAATTTTGTTCGAAAACGAACCACATCAATTGCAATCTATGCTTTATCATGTTGCGTGCTATGCCGCCACAACGCGCGGCGATTAAGAAACTAGTTATCTTAAAATATAACCAAATGTCTTTTATAATTTTTCTAATATTTTATTTCCTTTTCATGTTTAACGAGTCGTAACGATTGAATTGATATCGAACGAACGCGTCCCCTTTGTAGCATTCGGGTTTAACCGCAGTACCTCTATCTTTTATACCTGCTCGACTAGCGTAAGCCCCGCGAAGCTCGGACCAAATTTTCTGGTTATTATTGTTATGATTGTTAACGTATAGTAACATATCTAGAGTTACTGTTTTTATGTAGTTCGAACAATATTATGAATGCATAACAATTATTAATTCTTAATTAATGATGGTTAAAATATTTATTACAAATAAGTATTTTTACTGAGACAAAGTTTTAAAAATATAAAATGTGAAATCGTGTGAATAAATGTGAACCTTCGAATTGTAAAATAAAAGAGGAATAAGGAATAATGATTGATTTAAGATATCATAATGTGAATATTAAGAAGGAAAATGTTAAAATAAAAAAGATTTAAAAGTGTTATCCTGAACATTATTAATTTTAAAAAACACTTAGTAAGATATTATCATTATGTACTTTTAGTTGTAAAATTATATGATAAGAATAATGAAATGTAAAACATAATGATGAAATACATATAATAAATAATGATTTGAATTAGACATTAGAGGTAAACAAACACATGTTACTTCAAATTGATTTGAAAATCATTAACTAGTTCTAACAAAAATGTATGTTTCCCACAAGGATTTGCATATCACTTTATAACTAGCTTTAGTAACCCGTGTATTACACAGGTTAAACAAATAAAATATTAAATATTATTAAAGTTTATTAAGTATAAAACTATATTTTACGATAAAATATAATTGAAATTACGTATAGTAAGAACAATTTGTAAATAAAACAATTATATCAACTTTAAACTTTTGGTTTAAAATTTTTTTTTGAAAAAAAATAATAAATATTTTGTTTCAAAACAAACCGTATTAAAAATATTATTTTTAAAAATTTTCTTATTATAAATTTCAATTTTAATTATTTTTTGTTTATAAAAAATTAATTTTTAAAAACACTAATTTTAAAAAAGTTTGATTTTTGTAAAAATTTCTTATTCTATAAAAAATAATTTTAAAAATAACATTAATAAGAAGATCTTTTTTTAAATTTATTAAAAAAAACTATTTTTGTTCTAAAAAAGTTATATAATACTATTGATAATTAATTTAATTATTTAATAAGAGAAAAAAGGGGAAAAAATTTAGAGAGAGTGAATGTGGTGACGTCACGTGTCACCTCAAGATACTATTTTATTATAGTAGAAAGATATTATATATTTTTAAAAACATAAGTTTGAATATGCTCTTCAAACATAATTTAAAAAAATGTATAATTTTTAAAGTTTAGTGGAGATCAATGTTTTCAGAACCGGATCTGATGTCGAACCGGACGCCTTATTGGTTTGGTGGTCGGACCGGACTTAAGAACCGAATGACGTCATAATTATATATATAGGATATTATATATATAGTTATATATAATTATATATAAGTAATTTATATATGTATTTTATAGTTATATATAAAACTTAACTATATTTTTATATCCAACAAATTAATTTATGGTTCAACACCCTGTTTTTACCCATTAAAATAAAAAAATAAAAAAAATACAAAATCCGGTTCAAATCGGTTCGGTTTCCGGTTCGACCAGCGATTCGGGATGAACTGGCCGGTTCGCCGGCCCAAAACGATTCAGTGCCGGACTGACCACCTAGACGATCCCCGGTCGGACCAGTTGGACCGGCCTGTCCGATCCGGTCCCAACAACATTGGTGGAGATATATGGACCATCTAGAAAACTTGATAAAAGTTTGAGCCAAACCTAAATTTAAGTTTTTACCTAAACTAGTGTTCTTAAAAATGCTATTTATTAAATGTTTGTAGTTTCTCAAATATTTATCAAACAAATGTAGTTTTGTTTATTTTCTACCTTTAACCAACACATTATATTTCATTTTTATTTTATTTTTTCACTCAACCAATTATACTTTTTTTTTCTTATTTTTGTCTTCAACCAACCCATATATACACTGTCTTTTTATATTTTTAACCAACTAGTTTTACTCATCTTTTTAAAACTTTATCTCTCGAATCAACTCATTATATTTCTACCAAACTTAACATTAGAGAAAAACTAAAATATTTACAGACTCCTTAAAGTTATATACTTCTTTAACCTTTTATATTTTAGACTTATATATACAAGTTTGGAATGTTTGAGGGGGTCTTTTTGCAAACATACATTACACAAGTGTAGAAAACACAAAACTTCAAATAGTCAAAGGACATAATTCTGTCATTAACTAAACTCAACTAACGAAAGCATAAACCCTGAGAAATTGGGTTTATTCGACCCTTTGAAAAAACCCTCATACTCTGTGCAGCCGCCCATCTCGTTCACCATCAAATCTCTCACTTTTCGTCTCAAATTGCTTCCATTGAGTGATAATGGCGAAAGGATCAAAGGGTCGAACGAGCAACAAGAAAACCCCTCAAAAATCACTCACTGAGTTGTCCGATTCCGATATGGACGACATTGATGTTTGTAAGTTCATCAATCGTTTTATCGGTTAATAATATGCCTTTTTGCTTTTGTTTGATTCCGTTTGATGAAAGTATGAAACCCTTTTCGTTTCGTGTGTGTTTGATGATTTTGTTCTATTTTTCGTTTCAGTTCATAAGCAGAGAGATGTTGTTCCGTTGGATTTGGATAATGATGCTGGAGATTCCGATGAGGATAATGATCAACATGTCTTTGAAATCGAGGTTTTTGTAATTGAAATTCTTTTACCCTTTCGGGTTTCAAGTTTTTAATTGAATGTTTAATCTTTTAGAGTTAATATCTGGTATTGCAGTGTATTTACAAAGGGATTTGCAGTTTGATAATCATGTGGGCTGGCTACACCAATTTTGATTGCGTTTTCTATTTTGATTTGTAGGATGATAGTGATGAAGATGAAGATGATTCTGAGGAGGATACTGGGTTTGCTGCAAAAAGTAAGATCAATTTGCTGACTTTAGTTCGAAATGTTTTAGAGTTCATATGGTTTTAATGTTAATGTTGAGTAGTGTTGGACTTTAATGAGGTGATGCTTTTGTATACCTAACAAGAAGAAGATGATGGGATAGAAATGAGTAGAATGAATTTAAGAGTTATAAGCCGCACATGTTTGTAAACGATCATCGTTATGTTTGTTTAGCTGTTGATGAATTTGCCACATTTTCTTTTGTTAATTGCTATTTTTTGGGATCTTGTTGCTGGTTTAGTTGGTTAAAGCAATATGCTTCAAGCAGACATTTATTTTGCCCCAGGCACGTAAATACACCGACAATAAAAAGAAACCAAGAAACTATGTTTCAAATACTTAGATTCACTGATGTACTTACAAGAGAGTAATAATAGTGAACACAAAAAGATCTGGAGAACATGTTTGGAAACTAAATCATCTTACATATAGCATCTTTTGATTAATTATATTGATTATTACTAGAGCATTTTACTTTATATGAATATAAGATCATCTTTAAAATTTTTTTTTTTTCTATGTTCATGCTCATTTCCGTAGTCGCAAAGCAACAAAAAAGTTTAAAAGCAAAGATTGGTGGGGCCGTGGATGAAACACAAGATGATGATGAAGATGAAGAAAATAAAAGAGTTGCATGGGGAAGGAGCAAAAACTTATATTATGATAACAAAAAGGTAATTTATTTTATCTAATGTCATAGACCATGTGAAAGCAACCGTCCACTGTTATTTGCTACTTTGTTACCACCGATAATCTTTTAGTTTAAGCTTGTATCAAAGTGCTCTGCGCTGCTATGAAAATGCACCCAAACATGATTAATGAACTCGATTAGTGATATATGATGTTGATTAACTTACTAAACATATTCTCTTTACATTCGGAAAGGGAGAGTCGAGTGATGAAGATAATGAGGAAGAGGAAGAGGAAGAGGTTAAGAGGCTACAAAACGAACAAGCAAAGCGATATTCAAATGCAGATCATGGTCTTGAAGATGATAGCGAAGAAGAACCTACATTTGAGGTATATATTTAAGATATGTTATAATATCTGCTAGATATTTTGAAACTTGTTGCTTATAGTAGATCGAACCTCTGCTTATTTTATCAGAATTTGAGTAAGGGAAAAGGCAGATCAAAAGCTACTGTAGGCCATGATGCCCAAGATGAAACTGACATTGAGGTAGTTTTGAAGGATCCAAATGCTTTGTCTAAAGAAGAACAAATGGATATTGTATATAAGTGAGTTCTTTTATTGAAGTTCACTATAATGTCCCTTTTTTATTTCCAATTTGCGTTTAGAAGACGGTGCTTTTGCATTTTCCTATTGAATAATAATGTAGCTTAAACTTTCCTTGAACATTCTTTTGCTTCACAGTTCAGCTCCGGAAGTAGTTGGTTTGTTGTCAGAGTTAAATGAAGCTGTTGAGCAGCTTGAGACCAAAGTTGACCCAGTTTTAAGCAAGGTAAGTTTCTTTTAATTGATTGCGTATTTAGTTTTTAAAAGTAGCGGATATATCAGAAATACTTCCAACATAATAGGATCATTAACATTGGACTAACCTGTTGCTAATTTATTTTAACAAGAAAAGACTCAGTGCTAGAAGGAAATCATTCGACTATGAGGTTTATTGTGGTGTGGTTTAAATTGAGTGAATGGAGAAGAAACAGACTTATAACTGATACTATCGAGTCTCATAATACAGGATTAAGAGAGAATAGGTAATCAATTGGGTGAGTGAGGAGTGTTTTAAACATCTTCGTAATAAAGATTTTTACAGGAGCCATTGACCCAAATAGCGAAAAACAGGTCAAACAAATTTGCAAATGGTTTGATTCAATAGTATTTGAAACAAGCCCTACCCGTGGCTTGAAAATCACTGTTTCTGGACTTCGGAATTTAGCCGTACCCTAAGTCCAGGGCAACAAGCTTTTACCTAATTTGACACTTGTTGATATTTGGTGAATAGCCCGTGACGTAGCCCTCTGCTAAGACTTTGCACTTTTGACTTTTGTCATTTTCACCCTGCCTCTGTTTAATCCTGTTTTTTCTGCAACACTTGTTTACCTTCATCTAAATCACAATTAAACAAAGTAGATGAAATTTGCATATTAGATTCATTTGTGCTTACCATTATAGCAATGTGATACTATAATTAATGGTATAAATCATGAATATCAAACAGCTGCATGAACTTTGATATAGCACTGTGATGCATTAAAAATTTTAAGATCTTGAATAAAGCATATTTCTCTACCTGGAATTGGGTTACAGAGAACTTGGGACAAGATATGTAGATAATTTATTGGGATAATGGATAAAAGTTTCTCGTGTATATTCTTTCAGTAAGGCTTACAACTTAAAGATACATTTATTGTAGCTTGAAACCAAAACTAAGAAAAACACAATTTGCTTTTAGCCGATGACATTAAGTCTTCTGTTCTGCAAATAGGAGCTGAAAGTAGAACTTGGAAAAAAAATTTATTCTTATTTTCCGCCATGATGCAAGTCATCTATTTACTTTAGACATAATTCGTTTTGTGTGCTAAAGATTCTCTTGGTAATTTCTAGTTATCTCAGTATTCATCTTTGATGAGCACTATCTGGTTATCATTTTTTAGAGAAATTGAAGTCCAACTTTCTTATGTAGCTTAAAGAAGAAAAGAATATAAATAAAAATGGCGTACAATATATGGAGGTGAAGAAACAACTTCTGCTGTCATATTGCCAAGCAATCACCTTTTATCTTCTTCTCAAATCAGAAGGTCATCCAGTTCGTGATCACCCCGTTCTTGCTCGCATTGTGGAGATTAAAAACTTGTTAGATAAGGTTAGTTGTTAAACTTGTCCTTTTTATATTTGATATTATTTCTATAAGAAGTATGCTGGTCATCTGAAGTGTTATTTGATGGCAGATGAAACCACTTGATGAAAATCTATCATTTGACATTGAAGATTTTCTCAAGAACCATGCTACTACTAAAACGGAAGATTCTTCCATGGAGATAGCAGCAGTTGACTCTATTGCTTTAGTCAATAATTCAAATATCACCGAAACACAAAAAGAAGTTAGTATATATACATTGATACCATGCAAGTTTCAACATGATTTAAACATTCCGTTAATATCTTTTTCAAACATTATGCTAACCTTTTCTCATTTTTAGCCTTGTGTGGAACCCAAGAAGGATTCTGCATTGGGTCATGATAATGGAGGAAAACGTAAGCGTGAGAGTGAGCGAATTGGGTTGCAGAGTGTGGAAATGTTGAAAGTAAGAGCTGCACTTGAGGAGAAACTGAAACAGAAAGGCATGTTGAACTTAAAAGCAACAAAAACTAATGGGGTTAAGAAGAATCTAAAGCCATTAAACGGGTACCTTTTAATCTATTACATCAATTGTTTTGTTTTAAAATGTGTCTTTAATCTACCGAAATCAAATAATTGGTGTTAATTTTTAATTGAGCAGGAAGCTAGAGACACATGATGATTTTGATGATGATACTTTTGATACTGAAGGAAATCAAAATAAATCTTCAAACAGGCTGTCTCAGCTTGTAACCCAGATGAAGAAGCCGATAGTAAGGACCTTTATATCAAAAGTTTTTATATTTAACATATAAGTTCCATTCGATTGTTACTAAAAAACATATACTAATGTTTGAAGGTTATATCTGGAGATGATGATTTACCCAAACGAGATGACATTGGAGAAAGGCGAAGAAAACACGAAATGCGAGTTTTGACAAATGCTGGAGTTCACTCTGATGATGATCATCAAGAAAATGACCATGAAATCCCTGAAGATGATAATGAAGATGGTGAGACTGATGATGGTGATACCGACTCAGAATCTGATCTATACAAACAAACCAAATTAAAACGTGATGCGAAATTAGCTGCTAAATCACAGAAATACTCCAGGTATTTTTTTATTGTTTCTTTGTTATTTATAAATCAAATATAATGAAACTGTCACATGTTTTTAAATTGTGCAAGCATAATGAAAATATTCAATTTTCGTTTTGTAGAACCGCACCTTCAGTTCTTGCAACACCAGAAACTCAACTAGATGGAAAACGTCTCATCAATTATGAGGTAATTATTATTTGCGCTTGTGTTAGCGCGTATGCATACGCTATTTTCCTAGGACACAACTTATTGTTTTGGGTTTGATTCAGATGGAGAAGAATAGAGGGTTGACCCGTAAGCGCAACAAGGATCTTAAAAACCCGAGAAAGAAGTACAAGGTATGTTACATTGAAAACAAGTTGTAATGATAACAGGTCTTATCTTTGTGTGTATAAAGCTCGGATTTTTGCAATTTATACACTTGCGGAGGTAATAACGTTTTTTCACTGTGCGAATGCTAATGTGCAGTTGAAACACAAGAAGAAAGAAGTTGCGAGGAAAGGGCAGGTGCGGGATACTAGGAAGCCGTCGGGTCCTTATGGCGGGGAAGCTTCTGGAATCAATACTATCAGCAGAAGCATCAGATTCAAAAGTTGAGCATTGGTTTGTGGTTTGTATTATTGATAATATGATGAAGTTAACACAAATTTTGTTAGAATTTTTACATAGTTATTAATTTTTAGCTTCTCATTTTGCTGTCTTTAAGCATTTACATAGAAGACCAATAAAGCAACGCTGATGGTGTGCAATATTGTGCATCCCTTCATGACTTGATAATATCATATCAAGTAGGGATCGAAAACCACTTGGGTTGTTAGTCTAATGGTAAAAGTTAGAAGATTTTTTATAAACCAATTAGATTCAGACTTGGTTATAAATAGTTTAAGGGCTTCAAAAGGAGAGATGTTTTTTAAAAAAATATTAAGGCATTGACAATCTTAGTTTAATAAAGTTCCTTTAATCTTGATCTTCATTTAATTTTGTGATATCACTTTGATTTATTAATTATAGACAAAATAAAAAAAAAACGTCCTTTAGATTTATACAAAATTGCAGGTATCATCCTTTATCTTCAAAAAGTACTCTAATCATCCTTTATGTATACTTTTCATAACAAATTACGTCATTTAGACTAACGGGCGTTAATTTTCTCCGTTAAGTCAAGGGCATTTTAGTCTTTCTACCCTTTAAAGGACTATTTTTGAAACTTTAAATCTAATTTAAAGGACGTTTTGTCGTAATTAACTTTTATTTCAATACTTGTTATACATATAATTTTTTAATCATTTTATTTTAATAAATATATACAAGTAACATATATTATACAAATTAATAAATTTTATCATAACTTTTAATAATATATATTATAATTAGTTAATAATTATTTATTAACTAATTTGAATTTATATTATTAAATTTGTATTAATATTATTATGTTAAATATAAAATTTAGACACTAAACAACTTTATTAATTTAAAAAACATTATATATATTACTAATTATCAAATACATTGTGTATCATGATTTGTATCTTACATTTAATGGTTGTATCCACTTTTGTTTTTTTATCTATAATTTTTTTTTTTTACTTTTAACCTTAATACTTTTGCATCGTTTACAATTGTACTCTTATAATTTTTCACTTTCAACTTTGGTCGCTTATACTTTTAATCTTTTATGAACTTTTCGTTTTACACTTCGGAGTTAACAAGACGCAACATGTGTGTGCGTGATTCCACATTTTCATGCCAGTTTTTTCAGTTTATCAGCCACGTCAAAAAGCGCAGGTCCTAGATCGACTTATTTATTGTTTTTAATGTTTTACGTTTTACGTACGTAGTTCAATGTTTTTACGTCTATTTTTCGTTTGGTTTTATTTTTTTTTTTGTTTTTACTAAAAACTAGATTATAATTTTTAGTTAAAAAAACATAGGAGGAACGGTTCATGAAATTTATTTAAAACTTAATTTAAAAAACTAATCATATGTGATCCTCTCTGTTAATCATATGATATCTTAGATCAAAAAAACAAGTTTAAGGTAATAATATATAATTATATAAAAACATATTGTAAAAAATATTAAAGGTAAGGTAAATAGGGCTAAGGCCGTAAGTATAAAAATAATAATACTATTTACATAATTTATATTTATATTTAAATGTTGATGAAAATAATTAAATAATATATGTTATGTTATATACAAAAATCATATGTATATGTATAATTGCAAAAATTGATAAATTAATTAAAAGATAAAGCAATTGCAGAAAACGTCCTTTATGTTTAATTACATAAATAGTCCTTTAGAGGTAAAAAGACCAAATTACCTTTGACTTAACAGAGTAACTTAACAGCAGTTAGTCTAAAGAACGAAATCCTTTATAAAAGACATAAATAAAAGATGAATAGAGTACTTTTGATAAAAGGTGATACCTGTAATTTTATATAAACCTAAAGGACGTTTTTTGTAATTTTGTCTTAATTATATATCACACACAATCATCCGATAATCTCCAAAAGACTCTTAACATCTATCAATCAACTTATGCATCTTTCATAATAATAACCTTCAATCAATCAATCTCAAGAATGGAAGATTTGACTCCAAGCGATCTTGACTCGGGTAAAAAAATAAGTTGAAGCTTGCCCTCTCTAAATTTTAGGGTTTAACTTCATTTAATCATGTTTTGAAATAAGAAATCAATATGCTTGAAAGATTTTTCTTCTCGTTAAAACTTTACGTCAGCTCTAACACTGAAAGATGATTGCGTCCTTTAGAAATTGTATATGAAAAACATGTAATGGTATTCTCAAGGTTAGCATAATGACATCCCAAGCAAAAAATATATTTATTTCTACGAACAGAACCGTGATTTTATAATCCGCTTTGAACCAAGCCTATCTCGACTAGCTACTATTGCCAAGTTGTCAACCAAACCATAATCATTATTCAACAGTCTCAATCCTCCTCTATGATGTTGCACGCCTTTTTGGTAGTAATGTTTAATTGGATATAACAATGGTGGTGATTATGGGTGGTGGGTGATTAATTAAATTATGTTAACTAGATATAAATTACTAATTGTAAGTAGCATGCTACCTTAAGTTGAATGATACTTATAAATAAAAACATGTTTAATTAAAAAAAGATGGTTATCTATATGAAAAGGAGAAGATGGTTAATTACTCAATTATATGAAGAAGAAACTTTAGTCGGATAAAAGGCTGGTTATTCTACCATCTTATATTCTTATGTATGTCAAATTAAAGATCTTCATATTATTAGTTATGATAATAATTATTCACAAGAGTAGCAAATTATTTAAGGATAATCTGCTAGTCTAGAGTTTAATATAAAGCGTTTTATTATGACTTATTAATTACAAACTTTATTTAAGTTTTTTTTTTTCTAATTTAAATTGCATATGTATATTTTTATGGAGTTTTATATTTTAAACGGCTATCTAGTCACAAGAATAAAAAAAGGATGTAGAATGAAAAAAAAAACAGGGTACCTTTGTTATAAGATTATTTTATATTGTAGGAAATTGCTAACAAACTATTTAATCGTTATTAATTACTATGATTTAATAAAAATGTGTATTTAAGATGTGTTTTATTTTATTAAGGTTAACGTGACAATCTAATACGTGTCACATTCTAATTGCTTGTAGCAGATTGCTAAAAAAGTATTTTAAAATTATTTTATATTAAACAAATTATTGAACTCTTTTGAAAAGTCATTTTACTTTATTATAAAAGTCTTTCTTCTATTATATAGATAATACATGTCATTATCCATTTTATTTTATCAACATCAGCATAACTTCTATTGGTGACCACTCGTTTTCTTATAATCTTTATGTATCCTAAATTGTCAAATCCAATAGTATAATTTACCTTTGTTTTGGCATTAATTCTCTTTTTGTATTTATCAGGTGATGATTTTATCTGAAAAATATTAACTAGCAGTTGACCAATATTTTTTTTTTCTCAAAAAACCCAAATGTATTGTGAATAATTGCCATAACCTTTTTTTTTTTTTTTTTGTAACAGCCAAATCAAAAGATAATATTTAAAATAGACACTATTAGAAAACCACCAGTTGACTAAAATTTTTTTCCTCAAAAAACCCAAATATGTTTAAAATAATTGCCACATCTTATGACGTAAAGATTGCAAATTAAAGAAAACAGAGAGTATTTTATCCCTAAAAGCTACAATTAGCAAAATCTCAAATTATATAATTATATAATGATAATGTAGACAAACATTAGACTTTCACCACCCTGGATTTGATTACGATCAAACCCCATATTTAAAATGAACTTTTTTTAACGGTAACACCTAGGAGATAGAATCACTGCATCCTGCAGTACAAAAACCAATAATCTTTCGGTTTCAGACTACACCACTTATTACCAGAATTTGCCACATCTTATGACGTAAAGATTGCAAATTAAAGAAAACAGAGAGTATTGAAGAATAAATTAGTTAAGATAAGCTTACTACTATCCCTAAAAGCTACAATTAGCAAAATCTCAAATTATATAATTATATAATGATAATGTAGACAAACATTAGACTTTCACCACCCTGGATTTGATTACGATCAAACCCCATATTTAAAATGAACTTTTTTTTTAACGGTAACACCTAGGAGATAGAATCACTGCATCCTGCAGTACTAAAACCAATAATCTTTCGGTTTCAGACTACACCACTTATTACCAGAATGTTCCATTAACAAATCAACTTATGCTTTGTATCTACTTCATGTTTGCTCATTCCTCTTCCATTTTAAGATGAAGAAGATCCAAGAAACACACAATGAACACCAAAGTTAACTTAAAAACAACTTTCATAATGAAAACATCGAAAACCGTCTCGGTTCTTAGTGACAAACCAGTAACTAAGAAGACTCAGAGTCCAGCCTCAAACTTCCATCCTAAATCTACATTTCAAACAGATACTTGAACCCGAATGAATCCAACAAACACCAGAAACATAACAGTCATGTGTATATTTAGATATTGATACGGTGAGATTGACGGGAAAGTGTGTTCAGTGCATGGTAGGGCGAGGTGCACGTGGACGAACCGGGGTCTTAGAAGGGCTAACCCTGCAACAGCATCATAAAACATAACTCATGTCAGCGATACAAAGTTTGCAATATTCAGTTTTAAATGGAAAACTATCACCTTATGGGCAATGTTCCCAATACTGCACCGCTACAGTTCAGTGCTGCAATCGCACTCTCAGCCTGCAAAATCCAACACACGCCCAGTTAGTTAATTATAAAGATTTATATGAAAATCACCCATAGAAAAGGTAAAATGATCACGCATAACCTTAAAAATCTTTTAAGACTCCAACATGTTTACAAATCTAATGGTTTTTAAATCAAATTAATCATAAAGCTTGGACTATCAAGCAAACAAGTATCAATGCTTAGTTTTTATGTGTTTATATGAATTACTGATTATGGTATAAACATAAGAAATAAAACATATGTAATCTAGTGGCGCTGAAATTAAATAATAAGAAAATTATACGAGATCAACCACTTGGACCGTTGCCTATCAGGATTTAATACAAATGGGATGCCACATCAGCAAAGGGAACTAGTATTGCCTGTTTGAAGACACCTTTTATACAAATATTAAGTCCCTGAACGGCTGAACTTGTAACGCTTACTATGGACACAGAAGTACTTGAGTGACCAAGTGGAGCATTGATGAAGCTTGTTTGATATTTGATAAAGCCATGTTGTTAAACTAGTCAATGGTCAGATAGCGGGGTATTAATGGGGCCCCATGACTTTTCCACTGACGGATTCTCATGGTTATCAAAGATGAAAATACCAGATGTGTGGCCATGTAGTAAAAGAAATCTATTTACTTTCAACAAATTGAAATTTAATTTTTTTAAGCAATAAAGATCAAAACTAGTGAGCTCATTTATAGCATCACGACAAGCTCCCTTTTCATTTTGTTATATTATATATTACAACAAATGCAATGTCATATTTAAGAAAAAAATAGCTAAAAGGTTTAATTAAATTACCATCACAAACTCCACAAATGCAATTCGAGTTGAGTGATGATAGTCTCCTAGCAGCCTCAAACGATAAACCTACGAAACAATAATTTCAATAAAATACTATTAACAATTAAAGCAGCAGAAATAAATTCAGATATTATATACTTAGATAACCTACAAACCTCTCCACAAAATGATTCAAAAAAGAGTTTAACATCTGCCTGAGTAACCTGCTTCAAACAAAATAAAGATCACATATACGCAACCATAATACGTAATGCAATTTATTACATAGAATAGCAATGAACTTTTTCATATGTTGTCCCAAAGGGGCCAATATGCAAAATTATTAAATACACACTCTCACTCTTGATGAGCAGCACTGCTGCCACCACTTGCCGCACCGCCACCACCCAGCTCAGCCTTGTCCGACCCCCAACCACCCGCCACATCCCTCGTAATCCCTTTAATCTTATCCCCTTTTGTTTTCAGATCAGTTAGAGCTTTTTGTGTGCGGGTTAAAATCAATTAATAATCACTCCCTCCTTTGCTATTAATAATCACTTGGGACTTTTTGTGTTTGTGATTTTCACCAAATCTACTTCTTGGGTTTATATCCCTTTCGGTTCAATGTCTTGTCACAGATTTAGAGAGTGTGATGTGCTCATTGAATAGGGTTTTGTTATATGTATTGTGGTGGTGGATATTCAATAGAGTTACGTTCAAAGAAAATATGAATATTAGAGAATAATATTCATAACAAACATAGTAACAAAAAGAAATAATCACTAAAAATCATATACTGGTAAATGACACATGGATTCATACATATAAATAGAAAACCTTGGATTTTATACAAAAATGAGTGACTTCTATAATTGTATATTAAACTGTACAAACAAACAATCAATAAATGGATAGAAAAAATGCTTAAATAAGTTAAAGATAAAAACGTATCAACAATAAATACACATCACTTGACACGCCAACATTATTAGTTAGAAGAAGACACCAAATAATAAAACATTCACATGTCAACTTACCAGATAAGTAAGTGTACATGCTAAACCAGTTTACGGGTTAAGAATTGGTTCAAATGGGATACGAAACCATCTTTTAAGATTGAGGCACGAAACATAGTATATTGTCACATTTGGAACGTATGAAAAAGTAAATTGCTATTATGAAATAGACATAAAAGTAAAATTCATAAAACATGGAAACTCATTTTACTTACCTTCTTATCAATGTTCGTACAGTAGATAGTTCTAGCACACATTTCCCTTTCATCTTCAGACTAAACACAAAAGAAAGAGCAAGAATGGATTTAGCAAACAATACATTCGTAAAAATTCATATTTAGAGTCGCAAAGTACAAGAATCTCACCCGGGGTAAAAACGTTGGATTTACTGGTGCGATCGCAGTTTTTGAAGGAAGAACCCTAACCGGGTAGTAACCAAGCATGTTCCAGCAAGACTCAATGCGTTCCTTGCACCTTCTGCAATAACATTATAAACCCATGTCCCATGATATAACACGAAGCATAGATTATATATACACTTAAGTATATAAAGTTATGCTTGCATACCCTCATCAGTAAACTCAATGAAAGCAAAACGAAGTACAGAATTAGGGTCACCACATATACGACAATCGACAACCTAAATATATCAATCAAACAATCAGTTATAATCATTAAATATCACTAACAAAACAACATCAATAGTATTATGATTTGGTTAACATATCCACCTGTCCACAATTGATAAAGAGGGCTGCAAGCTGTTCTTCAGTCACCTAGATTCATGCATACATCAAATAAGCAAATAACAACAATAATAATTAATAATATGTTAGCAGATTATGAAAGAAGATTCACCTGTTGATCAATATCAGACACATGAACAGTTCTCCTAATGACATCTTCTCGTTGAGCCATGTTGGTTCGGTTATTCATTCTTCGTTTCCCATGATTAAAGTTCCCCTTCTTCTAACCATTAATGTTACAAATTCACAACAATCAGCACCAAAAACACATAATCTTGCTAACAATATCAAAACAATCATCATCAAACACAGTAAATGAGATGAAAATGAATATATACCCTTCTAGTATTAACACCATTGATGTTGGGAAAAGGGGTTTGGTTAGCTTGCATCAGGAAATCATTGACGGCGGAGTAACCAAACGGAGCTCCGGCAGCCGGCGGCAGAAGCAGCGGCGCGTTGAAAGTGTTGTTAGCGAGTGAAGGGGGCACAAATTCTTCAGCCATAGGGTTCAATTTCGACAACATTTCAGCCAAATCCCTCATTTCCTTCTTTAAACCCTCATCCTCATGATCACGACGATCAGCACCGTTCATCTTCGACTGATGATGGTGGTGATTCAAACCCCCGTTTCCATTAGGCATCATATTCTTCTTCTGCTGCTGATGAAAGTGATCATTGGACCTCGAAATCGATGATTTCGACTGATCAACATCGTTCGATTCGACCCGATTGTTGGACACACCATTCTCAACAAGAGTCATGATTGTTGATCGAGTGACACAGTGGGCTCAAAAGGGTTGCGAATTCAGCTGATATTAGGCATGAAAAATTCAAGATTTGACTTTGGTTAAAAACAAAAAGTGATGATAGATTAAAGAAATTAAGGGTCTGACAGACAGAGAGGAGAGAGTATTGAGCAAGAAAACAATGAATTACCTGTGGGAAGAAGGTGAAATAGAGTATTAGATCATCGATTTCAACTCAAAGATCGTCGTCCCTTGAGAGAGAGAGAGAACAAAACATCCTAAATTGATTTCATTTCTTGCTTTTAATAATGAATCAAGATTCCCTAGTTTTTGTCTTCTTCACATCGTAGCTTTTTTGCACACTACTTTTCAAACATGCCACAAATAACCCACAATTTTCACCTACAAGACACATTTCCATTTTAAGACACACATACACACAACCGTTCCGAACCTTAAAGCAACGATAAGGTTTTTTATAATATGACGTGGAAGGTAATAGGTTCGAGTTATAAAAATAACATTTTGTAAAAATCCAGTTTAAGGATTCATAATTTATGTCAAGTTTGACCTAACACTCTCCGGATCTCATACGTATGAAGTTTTGTGTGTTGTGTTTGTCTTACATGACACAACTCTAAGTAGCATTTATTTCTAAATTTATATAAATATTAATTTTGTTTGAATGGTAATCGTACTATCTCTAGTTTTGGAGTGTATGTGCTATCTTAATTATGTTTCACTTATTTGTTTTTCAGCCAAGACCGCACCCCCAACATATTAGGGGGAAATTTACAACTAGAAAAACCGTCTACTCAACCCAAAATATTTTTACTTCAAACAAGACTTGAACCACGATCTTTTATTTGAGAAATCATAAAGCTACCATTAAAACCAAAGGCTTTGTGTATGAGTATTAATTATATGTGTAGTTTCGAAGTTTATTAAACGGATGACTGAAATATTTATTTAATATGTTATGTTGAAGTTTTCTAACTTTGAAAACAAAGCCATTAAATTATTATTATTATTATTATTTTGCTTCTAATTCTTTTAATGGTTAATGGATCATCAATGGGTTACTAGCTCATTTGATCATTTTCATTACTAAAGTACGAAATATGAGATAATTCTTAGGAGAAAACTCACATTAGGTAAAAAAAACCCTCTGACCCACCTGAAACCTTTATTGGTTTTTGTCACGAGTAGGACTTAAACCCAGGATGGATCTTAAAATCATTGTATGTGTTTTGTTTATATGGACTAAAAAATATATCAAAGCAAATTAGTTTGAAATCCAGTAATCTATATCTATAAAATATAATAAAAAAAAGTTTAGATGTGCCACTTGTAATAATATTAGACTTTTTCACTTTAACTTTCTCGTCTCTCTTTCTCCTAATAAATGATAACTATAAATAGTAACTATATGATTCAAAACATTTCCGGATTAAAAAATAGATAATGTAAAAGTAAGATACGGAAATTTCTCAAGAAATATTTTTTTTAAAAAAATACAAACTATTTTTTTAAAAACGTTTTTTTTTACTTCTACGAGGATGTCATAAAAAAATGAAATTATTTTTTAAAAAATAAAATGTTTAGAAAAATATTTTTACAAAATGATGATTAAAATGATATTATTATTGTTTTACTTGAAATTAATACTTATTTATACGTAACTCAATCATATCTTATATGACAAATTTATTTTATAATTTTTAAAATTTTATTAAATACTATTTAATATTTTATTTATTCAATCAGTGCATTACACAGGATACTAGACTAGTATCTATACTGATAAAAGAAGGTTTTTATGACACGTGACGCAATTATAGACCATCTAAATATTATTTTCTCGCTTCTCTCTCCTGATAAATAATAATATTAACTACTATAATTTTATTTTTCAAGATTAAAAGTATTCTTTTATAAATTATGAAAAGAAATCTTTCTATAAATGCAATTTCTAAATAAACAAACCTTTTATAAAATGTAATTTTTTTCTAAAACATCAAACTTTTTTAAAAATTAAAAACTTTCTAAAAATGATATTTTTTAAAACGATTTTGAAACAAAATGTTTAAAAAAAAACTTTAAAAAATTAAAATAATGAAAAATAAAAGCTTAAATTATGATATCGTTGTTTTATTACTTAAAATACTTACTAGTATATAATTACAATATAAATTCTTATATATGATATTATTTCAATAGTTTTTTACACCAAATTTATTTCTGTTCTTGTGTTTTTTAACCTCAATTACGGCATTTCTATTCTTATCTTACGTCATTTAAATCAACTTTTTTATGATTATCATCATCTAACATCAAATCAACTTTAATATTTTAATTATATAATAAACAGTGATGTAACCTTACCCGTTATTGTTAAATTAATAATTGATATTTATTACTATTTCTTTTGAGAATAAAATTAATTTAATATATTTAATATATCAACCCCTATCAATTTTAGTGTTATATTAGTATACAACTCATTTGCAAGAATTCATCAGTTGTGCGACCTATACCACTCGTGTATGGTCACACTTGACCTAGCAAAAGCTGCAGCTCATTACATTAGTCAAATCCTGTCCTATACGATTCATTTTTTGTTATATGAAACATATGCTAGATCACTTATATGACTTGTATAGGCCTATAGTAAACACGGTCACTCTCATAATGTGATTTTAGCTTTTTTTTAGTTTGATTTCCACGGTTAGTTAATATATACCAAAGTGACATTCATTCAATCAAAGCTTTATGTTCTAGCACTAATGAGTCTCTTTATAAAGAAAGGAATACAAGGAACAAGTCATTCCTTTTCACTGGTTCTTGAAAACTCTCAATAACCGCTTCTCTCTCTCGCATCGTTATCGTTTCTATTGATCATAAGAAAACACAATAAATAATTAAAGAAAACAGATTATTTAAGAATCCATACCCTTGTAGTTGTATATTAAAGTAGATGCACCCTGGACTTTGACTCTAGATCTTACTACTTTAATAAAAAGGTAAATAAATAGGACATATGTAAATAAATAGGACACATGGTATCATCATATTCATTCTCACCAAATTTTTTGCGCCTTCTCTCCTGTCAAATAATCATATTAATTACTAATATTATTGAATTCTTTTTTATATTAAAGTAATTGTAATAAATTAAGAAAAAGATCTTTTTATTAATGTTATTTCTAAGGAAACAAATTTTTATGCAATAAGAAATTTTTTAAAAAATCAAACTTTTTTAAAAACATGAAATATTTAAAATTGGTGTTTTTTAAAAAGTAAAATTTTTATAAAATAACTAAAATTAGGAGTTATAATAAAAAAGTTTTATAAATAATATTTTATTTTTTAAAATATTTTTTTAAACAAAATATTTATTCTATATATAATAAGGATGATTTTAATTATATCTTATATTAAAATATTATTTTATTATAATAAATTTAAATTCTATTTGATATTTTATTTATTCAACTCGTGTAATACACGAGTTTACTATAACTAGTTGTAATTAATAAATATGACTACTTCTCATTATATATTTTTAGTTTTACTAGATTTTAATTTGTATAGATGATAACAAATTACTACTTTGATTGATTGAGGTATTTCCATCACTAATCTATAATCTATAATAAAAAAAACTATGTGTACATATAACTATTAAGTATTAACTCATATCAATCTTGAGTTACAATTAATTTGAAAATTATTAAGTATTAACTCATATCAATTACAATGAATGTATTTATGATCATTTATTACTTTTAAATTATTTGATATCTTTCCAAAAGTTATAAAAATTGCTAATTATGTTAACTTTTTTCTCTAAATAAAATGTTTCATTAAAAGTTTTTTTAATGAGAGTTAACTTTTTTAAAATTTAATTTAATTTAATTTCTAGCCAATCATTGTTAAAATTAAAATACTTTAAACATCATATTCTTTTAATGAAACATTTTAAAAAAAATCAAGATTCACGAAATCAAACTCAACTACAATGAACGATTACTCACTATAAAACAACATATTCGTTTCAATGTACATCACGATTCCATGTTTTCAAATCTAAGATGTTTTACTACGTTACAGTTTCACATTCACATTTCATATTCATAATTTCATGTTCTCGCATACGATATTCATTATTTCAACCTTTGTAACACAAGGGTTCTAACCTAGTTAGTATATATATGGTTTTAGTTAATTATAAGAAAATACATAACAAGTATAATTTCCATTAAAATAAGTATAGAACTTAAAATTGATATTTTACAAATTAACTAAATAAATATTACATACGAGTCGCCCTACACGATTCGTATAAGCCAACCATCAAACAAATTCTGACACAAAAGGTGGCGGAAATAAATTAAAATGAGAAGAAATGGCAATGGCAATGATGGAACGAGAAGAAAAACGTGATTTCAAAACGCATATGGATCCACATGAGAGTTTACTCGAACAGCACTTAACAATAAAACTTCAACTGAAACGTGAAATAGCGGAGACGGGAATGGCCTTGCGATTTTTAGAATTTTATTTTGCTTTTTTAATATTGTGTTTTTTAATTGATAGTATTGTGTTTTTTATATTATTAATTTGTAAATTTTTTTATTTTTATAAATGAAAAAGTTTAATTTCATCATATTTAAAAATCTTAATTAAAAAAATATTTTGGGGATAGTAATGTGTTTTATAATTATTAATTTGTAATTTTTTTATTGTATAATATGAAAAAAACATTTTGATGAACAGTGTTTCGCACAAGTTCTTAAGCGTTTCGTACAACCCTTTGATGCGTTTGCTTTGTCTTTTATGTGGGTATCGACCTTACTTTCTGACTTCTATACAACGGTGGAGGCGACCGCCGGTGGCGTCAGACTCCTGTTTACCATTGTGGTTGCGACGGAGGTAGACACAAACGTAGGTTCGTCTCCGGCGTTTATGTCGGGCGATGACCGGCGGTCATCCGGTCGTTGTCTCTACCGCAGCTGCCGCCGCCTACCTCCATCGCCGTCCATGTCGCAAGTGTTAATTGTGATGGATTTTAGGGGTTGTCGTCGGGTGAAGGCATTCGCCTTTTGGCTACCTTTTCCAGTGAGGCGACCCTTAGTTGTTACGATTGGTGGTGGTCTTGGAGAGAAGAGGGTTTTGGTGCTGGTTTTGACATCATACTTGCCATTACGAGAAGAGGGTTTTGGTGCTGGTTCGCCTCGGATGCATTTTATGTTGTAGGGGGGGGGTTACGGTGGTGGTTTTGCCGAGAAGGGGTTTCGATGGTTCTTTTGCCACCACCTCTACTAAGGCGGAGCCACCGCCAAGCTACCTCCTCTTCCTACTATACTTGACCTGTTGTTGCTCTGAAACTAAAAAGAAGTAATATTCTACCTGTGAAGTGTGATGTAGAGGCTATTCGGTACAGTCGATGATGATGAGCGTTTCCTCATCTGAGACGAAACATTGTGGTGAGGTTACATGTTGATGATGATTAGGGTTACCCATCTGAAACACCGGTTCGGTTATGTTTTGGGTCCTCCCATACTTGACCTGCTGTTGCTTTGAAACTGAAAAAGAAGTAGTATTCCGCTTGTGAAGCGTGATGTACAGGCTATTCGGTACAGTCGATGATGATGAGCGTTTCCTGATCTGAGACGAAACATTGTGGTTAGGTTACATGTTGATGATGATGAGGGTTACCCATCTGAAACACTGGTTCAATTATGTTTTGGGTTTTACTTTGATTTGTACTTTGTTTGGTTGGTTTGTTTGCAGGCCTATTGGTTTTCTTTGTTGGCATTGTGTTGTTTGGTACAGTCGATGATGATGAGTGTTACCTCATATGAGATGAAACATTGTCGCTAGGTAACGTGTTGATGGTGATGAGGGTTACCCGTCTGAAACACTGGTTTAACTATGTTTTGGGTTTTACTTTAATTTGTGCTTTGTTTGGTTAGTTTAACTTGGTTCTTTGTTTTTCTTTCGTTATTGTGTTAGTATAGTTGGTGTGGGCTACGTGCTCTTTGTTTTGAAATATCTTTAAAAATTAATGGTTGGTACTATCATCTACACCATCTTTTGTGGTTTTAAGGTTTACCCAATACCAATAGTAGCGCAACATATTTACCTACAAAACAATGCACAACAACAACCATGAAAGCCCATGAACTCAAATGAATGAAACGATATTATCAAGTTTTACGTACAAAAATATTCAAACGGAATATGAAATGAATGCAAAACGTAGTGTAATATCGCGCAACGCGAGTACTGGACTTCAACTAGTTTTTATTAATGAAACAGTTTAATTTCATCTATTTTAAAAATCTCAATTAAAAAAATATTTTGGGTATTTTATGGTGAAAATAAGAACTGCCCCTCATTTTTAAGTTACTTAAGGATAAAAATAAAATGAAAAATTTTGATTAAACGAACTTTAAGGTATTTTTTGAGGCACTTCTAGTAGCCTTATTGTTGAGTTCTTTGTTGGTTGAAAGAAAATTATGAACAACTTAAAGCCGAAATAAAAAATTCCAACTCATTAAACACAAATATTCACATTAGGAAATTCTCTAGTTTCACTACGTAGACTTTTATGCATGGAACATTTGTATAGGCGTACCACATGGCGGTGGTAATGCCGTTAAAAAATGGTGGTGTTAATTTGCATGTTTGTCATGTATATATAATATGATGAGTAAGTCACTCCTAGTTCGATTATATAAACGTAATGGTCTCAATATAGATGGAGGGGTCGCTATCAATCAACCGAACGAACATGAATGAGAATTGCTCATGGTCATTCTTTCAACTTTAGCCGAATAAACTAATGAACACGAATATGTCAGTTTTATTGTTTGTGTTCACTCGTTAAGAAAATAAACTTCTTAAAAGTCTATTTATGGTTGCTACTTGCTAGTTAATGTTTTGAACAGGCGGTCCGAGCAAACATAAACACATATGAATATAAACAAATATAAATAGTGGTTTCTCGAGCTCTTTAATCATAACACAAGGTGCCTAAATGTATAACACTTACCAAATTAGATTTAATAGAACTTTCATTAACCCTAAAACATACTTAATAATACAGAAATGATAAATATAATCTATTTGTAACACATATAAACTAGAGAATTTATTTAACAGTCCGGCTCGATTGTATTAAAAAATAAGTTGAGGCTTAAAGAGCCTCTAATTTTCAAGGTTTAACTTTGTTTAATTTTCAAGTTTTGATAATAAGAGCAAATAATCAACATACTCGAACTTTAATTTGTTTGATTGGTCGTCTTTTAGAAATTATATATAAAACAGTTTGCTATCATGTTCCCATAGGCTAAGATCCTAAAGGAAGTTTTTTAATGAAAAGAGTCTCAACCTTATTATCTTACCCCTATCTCATTAGATAGAGAAACTTTTCCCGTAGAGACCCCGGCTTAAAGAGCAAAAAGATCATACAAGCAAAAATAATAACACATACACACGGCGCACAATAAACACACACATATCTATCAATATTGGATGATAACAAAACATGGTGACATATGCATCCTAAAGACTCAACTATAACAAAAGGCACAGGCCGGTGTTGAGAATTTAGTGGCCCGAGGCGAGTTAGAAAATGAACTCCAAACGTAAAATAATTCTTTTATTGATTTTTTCAATGGGTTTTAAATTGCTTGTGCGTGATTGACTAATTAAATAGTTTGAAAGGTTTGACCCAAATCATGTTTGGGTAAACTATGACTAATTTAAAGTGTCTAATGAGCTAATTTAATGTGTATGATGGGTCAATTTTATAGAAAAATTTTTAATATACAAATATATAATACAATCTAACTTTTTTTTAAAAAAATGCGGGCCCCTAGGGCGACTGGCCCTGGGCAATCGTCCCTGCCACCCTTCCCTTGGACCACCCCTAAAAGGCATGCTTAGAACTAAAAGCGCCCTTATACCAAAAACAACCTAAGTGAAAGGTTACTAATATCTATAACTAATAGGCAAACCAAATGAAAACTACCTAAGTTTAGAGACACATGTAGGGAAGTAAATAACATATACACTTACAACTAAAGGCATCTTAAATAAAATCACAAGCCAATATCCAATCTCCCTAAAAATCTATAACCTTATCCGACACCTTCAAGCGTTATATCACTAATCATGTTATCGTAAAGATGCAAGCCTCCAAAATATGTTTAATATGCTCTTTCCGTGTCAACTTTGATTTTCCACTAAAAGCGCCCTTATACCAAAAACACCTAAGTGAAAGGTTACTAATATCTATAACTAATAGGCAAACCAAATGAAAACTACCTAAGTTTAGAGACACATGTAGGGAAGTAAATAACATATACACTTACAACTAAAGGCATCTTAAATAAAATCACAAGCCAATATCCAATCTCCCTAAAAATCTCTAACCTTTATCCGACACCTTCAAGCGTTCATATCACTGATCATGTTATCGTAAAGATGCAAGCCTCCAAAATATGTTTAATATGCTCTTTCCGTGTCAACTTTGATTTTCCACTGCTCAACTTCCTGTCCACCGTAAGGTCTTCCACTTACAGATGTCGTAGTTGGTCTTCTCCTCACATGTCCAAGCCACCTCAATCTCCCAACCCTTTTTGTCTCCAAGATGCTTGATACCCTAATCTAGGCCTTATAAGGATTTTATGATGCGTTGATATTTTAAAAAAGAAATTAAACATTACATACAAACTCATGCATGTGGTATAAATGAAAAAATAACATAATTATGTGTATTTTGAAATTGCTAACATGTTCAAAGATATAGAAAGATGACTCTGCCTTGTGCTCCGAGAATCTAAAATTAATTATCTAGTCTTATGTTGCGGTTTTCAATTTCTCTTCACCAACACCTTGTAAGTTAATTTGTCTATGTCGAATCTCCGCAACATGTGTATCGTTGTGACACTGTTTGATGTTAGGATCTTGATAGCTTCTTGTATAGTCGACTTGATGGCACACCCTCTTACTTTGTATTACCAAACCTATCATGCTTTAGGATTCGGATCATTCCGATATCATTGTACCCTTCCATTCTAAGTGTGCGAGCTTCCCTGACTTTACTGCTTTCTTAATTTCTTGCTTTAAGGTCCAGCAATCATCAGTGTTGTGTCTCCTATCATGATGATATGTGTGACATCCGGTAATTTCTTGCATACACGTCATGTAATCACACACAAGTTGTCCTTGAACGTTGTGACTTAACAAATAATTAATATGAATTTAAAGAATATTAACCCAATTAATAATTTTATGATATTATTATGTAATTATGTGAAATTAATGTGTTATGTATTATTTTACGATTTATGTGTTAACATGTTATTACGATAAATATACATATCATTAAAGAGCATGTGGGATGATCAACATTCTATTTAATAGTTTATGGAACTTAAAGTTTTAAGAAAATGATTTATAAACATCTAAAAGCAAGTTCTATAATTTATAAAAACTAGATGGTTAGGATGGAAAGTTTTACAAACAAAAAAGAAAAATTAAAACCCTAATCCCCCCCCCCCTATCGTGGCCAACCCCCTCCCTTCTCCCTAGTGCGATCAGCCAAACACCAACCCTCGACCACCATTGTTTTGCTTAACTCAATACAATACAACACGTTAGAAAGACTCAATTATGATCAAGAATGTGAATTGGTAAGAGTTATCATCGATATTTCATCCTTTTTCATAAATTTTGATTATGCACAAACCCTAGTTTATATGTTCAATCTAAAACTCGAAATGATGAAATTAAATATTGTAGTTGGGTTAGATTAATGCTACTGTTGATGATTTACGTGGATTGTGCAATAAAATCATGGTTTTAACATGTAGTTCATAACTTATCCAAAGTAAAATCTTTAATTTCCAAAAACTTTGGATTTTGATATTTAGTGATGTTTGTTGTGTTATAATGAAGAATATAGATTAGATTATTCATATATTGATGAATTATTGGTTCGTGTGATGAAATATGAATTATTAGATTTTATACTCCTAATGAGGAAACTTTATAATTGTGATTATAAATTTCAATGATTTGAACATGCATGGAATGGTTATGATCATGCTAGAATAGTTATCGGGAGTGATGACATGTGTTGGTTATGTTGGATTTATAAGTTACAATATGTTGTTGGAAACTTGAATATGTTGAATTTGAGAAATGTTTGAGTGAACATGTATGCTAGATGATAATGTGATATTATATTAACTAGAATAATGCTGGTAATTAAATTTACATGATAGTACTTTGTTGTGGATATGCACTTGTTTGATCAATATGGCAAATGGTGAACTTACTTTGCGTCCCATTTCTTCACGCGATCTGCTTCTTTGCCCACACTCCTAAACAACTTATTGAGTCAGAATGGGAATCAGAGAGAGTGGGAAGGATTTAGGCGTTGAAGGAAGAAGAGAGGCAATCCAAGCGTAGAGAACAAGTGAAGGAAAAAAAAATCCAATTTGCTACTCTTTATCTAACTAGGGGCTTATTATGAAGGGGAATTTTCAGGTGTTAATTTATTTATTTAAATCCTTTTAGCCATTTGCTAATCTTCATCTAACCAAGATAAATTTGATCATGTCTTTTTAAATGAAACAAAGATTAACTCTCGATCAAATCAACTCATGACTTTTTTTGGTAGTATAACTTGGATATGGTGACTAACTATGAGGACTTCTGTGTGGTGTATGTGGGTAAAAAAAGGATTAACAGGGAGAAGGGAGAACGGAAGCAACATGCACGAACCATTTGAAGTATTTTAAGCATATCAAGTATGATTAGGGGGTTGTTTGGTAACTTATTAATGGTTATTAAAAAACTACCTCTTGGTTCATAACCTCTCATTTGTTAAGAGGGAACTCTAATGCTGAATGATTAAGAGATACCATTAAGATTTAACTTTTTAACCATTCAGTATTAGGTCCCGTTTGGTTCACGAAATTCTCAGGAATTGAAATTGGAATTGAAAAATTTTCCATCCAAAATCATGTTTTGTTGGTCAATTGATGGAATTGGAATTGGAAAATTTTCACTCATTCATTGGAATTCATATTCCATCCACTTACCAATGGAATCTTTAACAATCCAATGGAATGTTTAAAATTAACATTTTAATTTCATTCAAATTGACCAACCAAACACGTTATCAATTTTAACAAGATTCCAATTCCAATTCCATTTCCATTTCCAGTTACTTTGCAAAACATACTACGAACCAAACGGCCCCTTAAAGTTACCTTTTAACTATTAAAAGGTTATAAACCATTATAGATAGCCTTTTAATGATTATTCATAGACTACCAAACAACCCCTAATATTTTTAAATAGTTGATAGTTTTGACTTTTAAAGTGTATTTTAAGGATATGCACATATATGTATAAATTTGTTATTTTGTATGTTTTGCATCATGTATTGAAGTAGAATAATGAAGGTGAACATTTTTCATTGCTTGTAGTTTCGTACCATTTAGTTATGCACTACTAACTCTTCATATGCAATTTTAAGTTGTGAGCCATATGCTTTTTGTGCACATATCTAATCAAACTATGCTTTTTGTATGACTGGTGGGTGACATATGTTGTTCATATACTCCTATGTTTAAATCCTTTGACTGTTATGTTTCTAGGGCATCAACAAAAGAATCTCGCATCAACGCACGGATTCTCATCCTAGTTTGTTATAAAACTTTTATACATTGAGGTTTGGCCACAAAAGTTTTTCTATTTTTATATTTTGAATTATGAATAGCATAGTTTTTATATTTTTTAACGTTTAATTTTAGAAACAAGTAAGGTTGAGTGACATATAAATAGTTTGAGTGACTTAAATGAAACATATGAAAAACCGGTTATTATTTCATAAAGCTATTCCTTATAATTATTATTTTATAATTGCTATATTCCTTATTCTTTTATTTCATTTCCTTTTTCTCTAATATTAAAATATTTTGAATATTATAACTTATTGACGTCTTCCAAATATGTCCCAATTCATCCCAAGAATCTCACATTCTCACCTTAAAAGTCTATTGTTTGATTAAATCGGTTTTCACTATCACAACAAACATCTACATTGTAGACTTTTATCATATATTATGCAATAAAAATTGCAAGTTTTCAGCTAGGTAGTTGAGTGTTGATGCAAGTGTTAGCTCAACAATTTTCTCTCTTTTCCATTCATAAACATGCATTTCTTAATGTTGAGTAAACTCATTTTTAATGCTTTATCTTTGAGACCCGTTGATAAGTTGTTAAAGATGAAATATATTGTGTTTGGTTATGGTTTATGGTATATTTGAGGCCTATAAATATGGAGTGTAAAACAAATGTTTTTTTTCTTAATACAACAGTGTAGTATATGAGCTAAATGCTCTTCATTAATGTAACTCAATTATATCAAATACGTATAGCCTTAAAACACAATTAAATTCTATACGATGGCTGATTATTTAGCCTTAAACCACAATCAAACATTTTTCAGCGAAAACTTATTTAATTAACATATAGAAATAAATTTTTCCTCGCCAATCTTATATATTTATAATTTATAAGAAACAACAATAAATAATAAACTTTTCTGATTTTCCGATGTCACCGCAATAGTTTTTTTGTTTTCTAAACTTACCTTGGAAAATTATACACACTCTCTCTTCATCTTTGACACCTCCGCCTCGACCTTCTGGCTTCCACTTTCAGACATGTTAGGATGATAGCGAGGGTATTGTGATGCTCGAAGTACCTTCGTGCTTGTGCTGGTTGCTTTCGCCGGTTATTTTTAGTGTACGTGTGTGATTGATTTCTTTCGCGAGTTTTTAGGGCTCCAATTTCTCCTCCTGGAAATCAACAATTTGAGTAAGCTTATTACACTTATCTTTGGTCTTCGCCTTCTTCAATACCCAATACCTACAAGTCATACAACCGACAATTGTAAGTTATCTTCTGCAATTAGGCTTCTTTGTTGCGTTATGATTGAGTTTTCAAGCTAGTTAAACATAATTTAAAAAAAAAAAAATCAAACTAACAAAACCTATTTGTAATGAAGAAACCATGCTCTTTTGTTTTTGGAGCACTTGTTAGACACACATTCATCGAAGAAACATGGTATGAAAGTAATGAAACTTTAGGGTACCTTTGTGTATGAACCAAAAGTCAAAGGACACACTTGAACATCACCCCAAAGAGCCTTATCATCATCTTCATCGTGAATTCGTATACATGTGTATGGATAGAGCACACAAATCATAACCCCACGAAAACCAGAAGATGGCCTCCTCATCCTCTGCTTCCACTTCGGCTACTCTCACTCTATCATCAATCCACCTTCATCAAGAACCCAAATCAACCCTAATTTCTTCCTTCAGTTTCAAACCAAACCCCAAGAACAAATTTGTGGTCTTACAATCGCAATCGGAATGCATCAGACCCACGAATTCCAAGTTGGGTTTTGCCCCTTTTGGTTCTTTCAAGAATTCCCCTTTTTTGGTTTCCGCGGTGGCTGCTGAAGCCGAGGTGGGTGAAGATGTTGATGAGGCTGAAGGTGGTGGTGGTGTCGCTACGGTGGCTCCGCCTGTACCCACTAAACCTAAGAAGGGGAAAGCTGCGTTGCCGCTTAAGAGAGATAGGGTATGTGTGATTTTAGTTTGATTTTGATCATCTTTCGTTAAATTTGAAATTTTGTGAGTGGTTTTAGTTTGATTTGGGGAAGAATTTTGATGAATTGGATATTGGTTATTACTTCCAATCGTTTTGCTTTCTGTTCTTGAAGTTCTAGTGTTTAATTGGATGTATGATGATGATTTTCGCTTAAGAGAGATAGGGTATGTGTGATTTTAGTTTGATTTTGATCATCTTTCGTTAAATTTGAAATTTTGTGAGTGGTTTTAGTTTGATTTGGGGAAGAATTTTGATGAATTGGATATTGGTTATTTACTTCCAAATCGTTTGTGCTTTCTGTTCTTGAAGTTCTAGTGTTTAATTGGATGTATGATGATGATTTTTCACACAATGAGAGTAGTTATTGTCAATATGAAGTTTGAAACAATTCATTAAACATTCTAATGTCAAATGTGGACTTTTAAGTGAGGTTGAGGTATTGTTTTTCTTATGTCAGTTTATAGTTGATTAGTTGCTGTAGTATAACCACCAGAATGATTCAAGAAATCTTGTTTTTGTGGTAGTTTGTGCTGTTAAAACTTATAACTAAGGATATATGTATATGAGCCTGTGAGGGGAGCTATTAATTTGGAAGGCTAAACTGTAGATCAGTTTTTCATTGGTTGTTTGTGGGTGGGGATTGAGCAGATGGTTGTGTTAGTTTGTGCTGTTAAAACTCATAAAGTAATCTGTTAGAAGGGGTCCTGATGCCGTAGCCTCTGGGACCACCTTCCGACGATCGAGTCAGTATATTGGTAACAACTAGAAATATATATATCTGTATATGGATATATAGAGGGAGTGTAGAGCAAGATGTTTCTGGGGATAGGAAAAGAGAGGAAGGAGGATGTGGGCCGGGTTGTGCCCAATGGGTCGAGCATACGTCATTGGTTAGCATGGGGAGGTTTCTGATGATAAAAATGTATTCAGCTACTGTTTATTTGACAGCTTTATGTAGTTTATTTCATAGCAACTACAACAATATTGATGTTTTTTTGTGCAATTTGGGTTTATCAGAGTAGGTCAAAGAGATTCTTGGAAATTCAAAAGCTGAGGGAGAACAAGAAAGAATATGATGTGAAAACCGCAATATCATTGCTTAAGCAAATGTCAAGCACGAAGTTTATAGAAAGTGCTGAAGCTCATTTTCGTCTTAACATCGACCCGAAATATAATGATTTTTACAACCCTTTTACAACATGTTAACCATTTGACTTGTTTAGACAAATGGGTTACGTGGGTCTTTTTAGGGTCACATGATTCTAAGTGCGTCTACGTTAGGGTTAGGTTATGTATATGACACGGATAAAGATATGGGTCATGTTTGGGTTCTTCAATTCAACCTGCTAACCCGAAAGCCGTCCACCTGACTCGACTGAGACCTTACTTTGAACCTTTTATTTTCTTTTTGTTTCTTCTCTTTGATATTATGATGCATTTCTAGAGAAAAATGTTTTTGAAGCCGCTAATTATGATCTTGTTGGATTCACTTACGGATATTGGAATCCACAGGTGAAAAGTTCGATGAAGCAAAAAATGCAGGAGCAGATATAGTTGGTGGAGAGGATTTGATAGAACAAATCAAAGGAGGATTTATGGAATTTGACAAACTTGTTGCAACTCCTGATATGATGCCTAAGGTTTTACTTTTTATCATATTATATAAATAAATGCTACCTAAAGTCATCTATGTATTTTTCTATAAATATGTTAATAAATTCTGGGAATGACTTATTTGCCAATCAGGTTGCCAGTTTGGGTAAAATTTTGGGACCCCGAGGTCTTATGCCAAACCCGAAAGCCGGAACTGTGACAACCACTATACCTCAGGTAATATACAATCAAAATCAAGTTCACATGATGTTTTTGTGCATATACATACATGCATATACATCCATTGACTGTATATTGTTACTTCACAGACCATAGAGGAATTTAAGAAGGGAAAAGTGGAATACAGAGCAGATAAAACAGGAATTGTTCACTTACCATTCGGGAAGGCGAATTTCTCAGAAGAAGATCTTATAATTAACCTTCTTGCTGCAAACAAACAAGCCGAGTGGGGCGAAAGGAGTATACTGGAAAAGTGCCCACATATGTTCATCAATGGGGCCTTCGATCCGGTTAGACATAAAGGACATGCTTGATTTTAAGCTTCAGTAGAATGAAATGATGAATATTTAAAGAATTTAAACCATAGATGTAAATTAGATCATCTGCTGCATAATTAGCTTTTTAAGATGTGTTCTTGGAAGATGGGGTGATGCAGCATAACATGGTTGAAAAAAGGAAAGCTGATTCTTGGATCATCATTCACAATGGTGTACTTCCTTTTATGCCAGTTCAAGAAAACATTTGTATGACTATTATTTTGGTTCAGAGTTTTAATGCTTGTTTCCTACAAAACCCTGTTTGATATGTGAAATTTCCTAGTATTTCTTGAATAGGTTGAGTGTTTGTTGATCTATTGGTCAAATAGATTAACTTGTTGGAGGAAATCATGCTAAAATAGCATATAGAAGGTTTGGTTCTAAAAAGCACACGACTGAGGTGTGAGACGATAGGGAAATCGCCTCGGGCTTCTGAGGCGGTGGCGCCTCTTGCAAATGGATGTAAAATGTGTGGTTAAAATTAGGGGTATGGAGGAGTTTGACATTTTAAAAAACTAAAAACCATAAAAAGACTGATATTCCTAATAATTTACTTAATGAAGGATGTGAGACATGCAACTTCTGTTTGTATATAGAGCAACATACTTAAAAGCTCTCGTCTTATTCCTTGGCTTTCAGACTCTTGTCATGTTTTGAAGTCTCATTGAGAGCATCCTTCTATAGAGTTGGATGTAATAGTTTACTTATATAAAATCCCGTTTTTACGTGAGACTTTTTGCAGAACTTCAAATTTTAAAATTTTTAAGTAAAATCGAATTTCATTCAAGTCAAAACAAGATAGTTTTATATATATATATATATATATATATTATTATATATATCTATATATATATATATATATATATATATATTATATATAAATATTTGATGCTCGAAAGTTTAAATCTTTATTTTCCATTTCTCTCATATCAAAGTACAATAGATTGAAATAATAAGAATTTAAAATATAAATCTTTTTATTCTGATAATTTACTAAACTTATTAAATTATAAGAAGATTCTAGTTATATTCTTATAATTCTAAACTTTATTATTTCTGAATTCACTATTCACTATCACATATAAGATACAAATCTTCATAAAACCCATGATGATGATATGTAGAATTTATTCCGTGCCATAGATAGATAGAGTTTTTTTTTTAACACTAATGATCTTTAATTCTACTGATTAAGGTGAAGATGATGTACCAATGAAATGTAAATAAAAGGAGGTCGTGGGTTCAAGTCTTACTTTAAATAAAATGATAAGATTTGAGCCAGAGATTTTTCTTAACAATGGGTTTTCTTCTGCAGGGTTGGACTCGATTAAAATAAAACGTATCATTCGAAACAGAGTCGTACACCTACCTTAAAATAGAGTTTTTAACATAAAAGAATTATATTATTCTGGTGTAAAATAAAATTTAGAAGTCAATGGCCCGCGTTGATTAAACGCAGCTTTATATACAAAATAAAAGGGTTATATCTAATTTCTAAATCTATCAATCAAGAAATCAAACATAACACAAGACAACAGAAAGAAGAGAAAAAGAAGAGGAGATGCAGATTTTCGTCAAAACCCTAACCGGAAAAACCATCACTCTGGAGGTCGAGAGCAGCGACACCATCGACAATGTCAAAGCCAAGATCCAGGTCTCACTCTCACTTCTCCTCTCCTCTACTGCACTTCCTCTTCTTCATATAATTCATTTTCATCATTTTGCTCTTCATATAATCCACTTCCGTACTATCAATTATAGAATTAGGAAGGTTTTTAGATGGATTTAGGTTTGTATGCAGTTCGATCCCGTCATTATATCTACTCTACATGCTTTTTGTGAGTTCTGTTGCTTTTAGGCCTTATAATTATCAGTTTTTGTAGTTGCATGCGTTTATATGTTATCGGCTCGAGTATATGTTGCTTTGTCGAAGTCGTACTTCTGTGAATTTTGAATTCTAGAGGAGATTTTGATGCTTTTATGTAAATTAGGTTACAAATATATGAATATTTATGTAGACATGTAACGAAGTTGGAATTATGATGATACTATGTGTATGTTTTCATGTAGTATTTCAGTTTTGTTGTGTTTTACTTGGCTTCTGTAGCCTGTAGGTTTATTTATTATCAACTTTATATTTGCGTGTGTCTATATGGTCTCGTGTTGATTCTGTGCTGCTTTGTCAGGTAATACTCATGTGAGGTTCTGATTATAGTAGATTTGATCATGTTGTATGAATCAGGTAACTAATATGGCAGTACTGCTATAGATGTGTATCAAAATTGGATTGGATAATACTATGTATGACATATTCTGATGGTGATTCTTGGTTGATAAATGAGGATTATTTGCATTTTGAAGGACAAAGAAGGTATCCGCCAGACCAGCAGAGGCTGATTTTGCTGGAAAGCAATTAGAGGAGGGAAGAACACATTGCTGATTACAACATCCAGAAAGAGTCGACGCTTCATCTTGTTATGAGAGAGAGGTGGAAACTATGATCAAGGTTAAGACTCTTACTATGTGTATGTTTTCATGTAGTATTTCAGTTTTGTTGTGTTTTACTTGGCTTCTGTAGCCTGTAGGTTTATTTATTATCAACTTTATATTTGCGTGTGTCTATATGGTCTCGTGTTGATTCTGTGCTGCTTTGTCAAGGTAATACTCATGTGAGGTTCTGATTCTATAGTAGATTTTGATCATGTTGTATGAATCAGGTAACTAATATGGCAGTACTGCTATAGATGTGTATCAAAATTGGATTTGGATAATACTATGTGTATGACATATTCTGATGGTGATTCTCTTGGTTGATAAACTGAGGATTATTTGCATTTTGAAGGACAAAGAAGGTATCCCGCCAGACCAGCAGAGGCTGATTTTTGCTGGAAAGCAATTAGAGGATGGAAGAACACTTGCTGATTACAACATCCAGAAAGAGTCGACGCTTCATCTTGTTCTGAGATTGAGAGGTGGAACTATGATCAAGGTTAAGACTCTTACAGGGAAAGAAATTGAAATTGACATTGAACCAACTGATACAATTGATAGAATCAAGGAAAGAGTTGAAGAGAAGGAAGGCATCCCTCCTGTCCAGCAAAGGTTTGCCTTCTTATTGATCTCCACTTCTAACTACCCTTCCGTATGCAAGTTTATGAACATGAGTTAATATTTGGGAGTTACTACCTGCTTTTAAGTATTTAAACTCTGAATAGTTTGTTTGGTGACAAGTGATAGAAACGCAAAAAGCTTCCACAGGCCACATCGAATGAAGGTTTCATAATGGACCAAGATCAGTGGCCAAAGTGAATAAGTGATCCACTTAATGGAGAGACTGTTGATACTTGATACTTTTGACCTAAATCCAATAGGAAATACTTGCTACACCAAAACACAATCAGACACATCCATGAACAGAATTGATGACACACATGATAGCATGAATATGAATGGATTATAATTGCATTTTCCTGCGATCCAATTTGGTCTTTCTACTTAGTACTCGTTTCAGTTTCTTAGTTAGCTTTCAATCTCCTTGTTTCGGTTTTCTAGTTGCTTTGTCAACTTCTGTGAATCATTGATTTTAGTGTAGGTTTTAATCATGTCCTTGAATCTACAAACAGAAAATATTGGTATAGACTGGCATCTAAGTTGGTTTATGTGAATCTCATCTTCCAATTACGTGGACTAATTTCAACTTTCTTGTAAATTTGGTTGATAAAGCGGCGAGCAAATCAACCAAATTGTGCAAGGGTCTATGCATGTCCTTTGTAAGTTTGATTGTTAAGTCATTTCAATCTCCCAAACTTACACTACCACAGGGTCAAGCCAAGTTGCTAACTACTAGCAGGAATAAAGAAATTACATGTCCTCAGCAAATGGTAGCTTTAGAAATTATGGTTCTTTAGTTGACTCATTGTTTCTACAAAAACTTTAATTATTTAAAAACTATTAGAGTTCAATGCTGAATCTGAGTACCAAATGAGTAAAGTTGTTTTCACAATATAGATTATAGACACAGTAAAATATTTACGACTACCTGTATGCTTTGTTAATACAGTTAATATAGGCGCACAAAGTCATAAAATAAGTGTCGTGTATGTTGGTGCAGGCTGATATATGCTGGGAAACAGCTTGCAGATGACAAAACAGCAAAGGACTACAACATTGAAGGGGGTTCTGTACTTCATCTTGTTCTTGCATTAAGAGGTGGTTGTTGGTAATCAATAAATAACAAAAAGATGATGCCTCCTCCTATCAAACTTTTACATAATTGAGCTCTCATACTCTATGATGATATTCCATATGGTCTTATCTGATTCCGCTCTTGACAATGTTGTTTCTATTTCTCTGTGTACTCGTCTGCTGCTTTTTTTACCCTTTTTTGGCATTTGCATTGGAATAACTTGTGTTCTCCTTTCTGTAATCTGATTCTTGCATAAAAGGAGGACTATTTTGTAGTTTTTTTTTAATTGGTTGTGGGTATTAAAATAGGAAAACATCTGCTGATAGATATGTTTAGTTTCAAATCACTTTTGAATGTTTGTGATATATCTACCAAAACTCATTTTCTATCCCAACATTTTGCATTAAATGAAGTGATTTAAGTTTATAATGGTTAGTGTAGAAAGTAAGTTTGGACTTGCAACACATCACCAGTGTTACAAATATGAAGAGCCATCTTGCTGCCTCAAATCATCAGTGTGACCATAAGGTTGTCACATGTTATTCCGCAGTCACCATCTCTTGTACTCTGAAATTTTCTGATGACGTAATGGTTAGTGTGAATCAGCGAAGCGCATGGTTGGTTGTGTGTTAGTTTATTCGTTTAACCGATTGACGAGCAGACTTTATTTTTGGGTTTACTTTCAGATTAATTCGGTAAACTTTCGATCCAGTCTTCTCTGTCAATTTCATCTCTACTCCACTTGATACAATTCTTTATTCACTTGCCATACTAGTTTTTTATCAAAAACTTATTTAAACTTTCAGCTAGAGGTGTGAAAAAAACCTGTTTGGAATCTGAAACCAGTTTATAAAATGATGTGGAACTGATTTTGAAACTGGTTTCGACACTTTCTGCAAACTTGAAATTAGTTTGAGAATATCTGTTACCAGCTTAGAAACTGATTTTGAGAGCTTATTTTACCACTAGAAAGCTGTTTCTTGACTATCTATGAGGATCGAACAAGAAATACACGAGGAACAAATAGTAACGCGACTGGCTCACTAGTTTTAAAACCGATCTGGTTTGACCCAAAATCCAGTTTATGCACCTGCTTTCACTTTCAGCATATGTTGGCACAGATGGAATCATTGTTAATATCAATTTCAACTCCCAACAGGAGATCAAAGCTTCTCTTTTCTGTTAATTTTGTTATCGATTTAATTAACCTGTGATCATATCAGACCACTGGTCTTTTGCGCGGCTCTGTTTTATTAGTTAATTCAGTTATGATTCGTTCAATATGTTTTTTTCCTCGCCCCTATTGAATATTCACCAAGCTTCCTTAATTAACGCAGCCAAACCAACTAGCATACTATAAAGAAAACAGAGTCCATTTAATGCATTTGATATAGCTTTTTTTTCAATTTAACTTATCAGACCCACTAAAAATAGTAATCAATCCATCTTATCACCTATCAAAATTAATTTGGAACAAACAATAATAACACAAAAGAAACACATGAACCTTGACAGTATAAGTACATATTTTCAAGATTCAAATGCAACAGAAAATTGAAGAAATAAAAGAGAAAATTCTTCAGTCTGTTATGTTAAAACACAGCTTTGCTTCATCCCATGGACCATTGATCTCAAACTTATACTTCTGAATTCTGATTAACCAATATGGACACACCAGATTACAAAAACCAGCAACCCCAAAAGGACCACAAACAGTAATTTGTGCAATGTATAAACACAGGTCAATGTGAATGCCATCAACAAAACTGAGAATAAAAGATGCATCCGATACGAGTACCTCTCAAGGCGGCAGGTCACTAGTGGTGCAAACAGGAAAACTTGTAAAGAGCAATAGTAATGCAAACACAAGAAGTCTTGATGGAAGGCGAGAAGCGATCAAAAGTGAGGCTATTATTGAAGCATTCAAAGAAACATTTCTAGTCAAATTCGGATGTTCTAATGCACCAAGAGCTTTTATGGTTGATCCAGAATAATTATGTAGAAAGAGATGGAGGATCATAACTTCATAAGTGAAGCAGTTAAAGCCCATATGGAATCCGAGCTGATTGACCTGGTCAACGTGTGGTATATTGGAGACAAGACGTATAAGCCCGTTGTGAAGAAACAGATTCTAAGGGAGGAGTAAACGATAATAAGATTGAATGAAAGCATATGGGCAGTTAAGAGAAGAACAAAGAAGCCGGATCCAACAAGGGTAACATCAAGAATTAACAGAAAGTTTTCGGTTATTGTTGCATTAAGAGTGTGGATCCAGATCAAAACCACAAGTGCTACTATGCAATGCGAAATCGAAAGCAAATCTAATATTACTTTTAGCAAGTGTCTTTTAACAACATTTGAATTGGTTACCATTTCTTGAAGAAAAGTGTTGTCTGTATGGTTATCATCGAACCCGGGCTGCATACCACCATATTTGTGTTCTCTCCATTGTCCAAAATCACCTATTTACTTGTTAACAATCATCAGATCCTAATATCGTATTGGAAAAACACAAATATATGTTAAATCAACAATCTTTGATCAATTCGAAAACAATACAAAGAGATTCGTTGTTGAATTCAGAAGACTTGAATTCATGTTTTTTATATAACTTGAGTGAGACTACTTGTTCAATTTGTTAAAATTGGTAAATCTTGCAATTGAAAGTCTAGGATACAATCTCTGTTTGATGACATGAATTATCATTGGCATATGCAATTCATAGTAATGATGTTAGAATAGAACCTACAATGCCCAAATCATCGTTCCTACGATGCCGATTAGGGTTAGGGTTTTTGGCTGGGTCTGTTTTGATTTCAACGGGCATATTAATAATATGATCTACAAATTATTTGCAAGCATACATGAGACTAATAATAAGATCATTTGGGAGGTTAAAGCTACTTTTGAGGTCAAGCGTTTAAACAACTCATTTAATTGTTTGGTGTATTAAAAGTAGACAAATAGATTAGATGAGTGTGTGATTTGTTGTTTTAATAAATATATATCTACTATGGATAGTTTTATATAATATGAGATATTGTTACCGGGTTTACAAGTGTAATAAGAGGATATAAAGCCGTCTTGTTTTCACCAACTTCGACAGAATTTTCCATTTTCATCGACTTTGAGGGGGGAGGGGGTTTTTGTTTTCCTTGGATCCAAATCTCCGATTGCTTGTTTTCTTCTTTGTATGCACTAGTTTCTTGTGTCAATATCTCTGATCCACCGACACCATCCACCTGATCACCTCCACCAAGCTAGTTTCAAGTGTGTTTGTTCAAACTAATTTCAAACAAGTTACGAGCCATGATCTATTTGAACAACCATGTTTGAAAAGTATTATTCTACCGTTCTAAGAACCGTGTTAACAATAGAGGTGATAATGATCAAAGCAAAATGAAGAGTATAAAAGCTGTATGAATATATCCATTCTATGAATCATTTGATGAAGATAAATCAAGAGGGTTTTGCTGATGATACAAAAACAAATCCCATCAACTTAAAGCATATGGCTATAGTCTACTTATCTTAATAAAGTTGTACCTAAACTCCTGTTTCACATTTTACAGGATAACGAAATTATTATCTGCAAAAAATCATGTCTTTCTCATTCGTGTCTATCCAAAAACTTCTCGATCGCCACAGAAAAAGCAGCGAACCCTGCACAACCGAAGCATGCTCCCTTTGCACCACCACCTTAAATACCAAAAAAAAAAAACACGTCTTAGGATAAAAACCGATAAACACAATAGAGCATTCTCACAAAAAACAGATAAGCAGAAAACTTCATTGACACTCAAAAAAGTCATTAGCAAGTGATAGCATGAAAGATGGCTAATCCCGCCCTCATTTCATTTTGCTTTCATCGAATTGCTGTTTGGATTATTATCTTAGTGACATTTTTAGTACTGTTAGTACTTGGAATAAATTTTGGGATTATTTCCTAATTATTATTACGATAACTATTAATTATTATTTATGAGTAACTATATATCCTCATACACTTTAGCCTAGAAACCTAGTTCTTATATTGTTTTCCTTGCAGTTTCTATTCTCACATAAGTTTGGTATCAGAACACATAACCTTTTATCAACCATCAACAATCAATTTCAAACCTAAAACCTACAATAATTAAACATAACTACTAAAGCAATAAAACATGAACACAGTATCAATTAACAAGACATGTAAGAGATCATTCAGTCATTAAACTGCTCAAATTAGTTGTATGTTCTTCTTCCTCCTTATTGGTTTATACAGCCGAGCCCGGTATCTTCATTGTCATTCTTCACTACTAATTTAACTTCATGTATGACTATAAATCTTCTCCTTTCCTTTGCTTCTAAGTTCTAATATTAAAGCCATGTCAATAAATCATTATCAAACACATGCTCCTTTTCATCTTCATCTATTCTTCTAACCAACCACTCATTACTCTAATCCAAAAAATGAGATTAATAACATCATGATGCTCATAGTGTTTTGATGCTCGATTATATCACACCAAATTATTCATCCTAAGTTGTTCAAGTCTATTTTTCCTTTTGTACTAAAGCTGTAAATATGAATCGATGCTCCACATATGTTCACAGCCAGTTGCATCACATGTAAGGCTAAATAATTTTTCTGTTTCAAGTGAGTAGCTTCATTCCCCAAGAACCCACTAATCAGTTGTACATCATAACACGTTTCAGAAATATATGACAGAGAAATGTATTTAAGCTTAAAATGTTGAAGCTGACATGGTGACTTTGTATCTTTGTGTCTTTGTCATACATACAAGAAAACCAAACTCTTTAATTTTACTTGGCTCATAAATCAATGGGCATAATCCTCTGAATGCATTTAAACAACCCTAACATCACCTCCGATCATATTTTATATTATCATTTTAGTAGATCATTAGTGGATTCAAGCTGATAATACCTATCAATCACCAATAATGGTATATAATCTTTACACTTATCCACTCTTTTGCAATTGTTTATTTTGCCCTATCATGGTTGGCTTCTCCTTACCATCAACCAATAAAAGCAACTTAACAGGATGACCAAGATAAAATAACTTAAGGATGTAATAAATGCTACTTGCCTAGGCATCATAACAATACCCGTCACTCCCTTACGAGCTTTCTTTTTTTGGCATATCTACTCTTTATCCAAATTTCATACGTGAACATGTTCTTAAAGCTTGTTTTCTACATGTGTATTGATCAAAGAGTGATGTAAGAAGTACAAAATCTAGTAATTAAAAGCATATGCCTCCCTTCATAATGGAAAATGAGAGATCGAGGCGCTTTAAGCAGCTATAATTGTTCTCACATAAGGACGGGATATCTACAACTTTTTCAAAAAAATATATAAGCATGAAGGGTGACATCTTCATGTCACAACTTCAAGAAGGTACCCCACATCCTTCTTCATGTTATTATATTGCTCAAGGCATATCAAAAGCTTATAAGTTGGTTGTCAATACCGAAAATGATAGTCATAGATAACATTTGGGTCACGATTATACAATAACACATCCCTATTTCTTTGATTGAAAAATAATTAATTCATATCGTGATATTTAAGCAATAAATGTTGCATGAGTGTTACTTGCAAGATCATAGGTGTATTGGCATCACGGTAAGCATAACCTTTGAAGAGGTTGCCAAAATATTGCTAATGTATTATTGAGTTATCTAGTTATGAGGGCGGCCATTGGTGGGTTCAACTTCAGTAAGGTATCTTTAACTTAGTACTTATAAACCATTCTACTTCTAGTCTTCTATATAAAAATCAAATAAGCTTAAACTTGAGTTGTGGAGTCTGGTCATAGAATCCTAGTATATATATCTCCATGTAAGTTGCAATTGTAAAATTTATATAAATAAGAGCTATAATCAAATGAACAATGCAAGATATGATTAAAAAAAGTGCACAAAATTAATGTAGTTGTTATCTTGTCAATCTTGGATTCTTGGATATTAGTTTGAGGCTTAAAAATTATTAGGCATCTAAAGTCATATGTCATTGTTATATCGAAAAGGTAGACAACACTAGTAACATTTATATTCAATAGATAAATTATTTTGACCAGGGATCATAAATGGTAGAAGGCAGTAATAATGAAGAGTAAAAAGAATTACCCTTTGCAGAAATTGCACCCCCGGTCACACAACCTGCTATAGCTGTGTTTGTAATGTCATGTTTTGCTCGAGCCTTTACAGGAATAAAAACCAAATATCAGTACCAAACTACCAATAAGTTCATTTTGTATTCGACTTTAAAATATCCCAAAAGAAACCATCCAAAACCGCAATATTTAAATCACATGCTTAAAAAATTTCAAGAGAAGCTTTCACATAGTGAAAGATGACAAGCAGTGAATGCCTTTATAAATATAAAAAACACGTTTTAAACTTTATAAGAATTCAAGCTGAACAACCCGTCATTGTATCCTGGTGTATTGGATTTTCCAATGCACCAAGAAACAAACCATAGCCAAACCAAGCCCACCTCCTGCACCATTCACCAATAACAACTCTTAATAACTAGCAAATGTTCCTTTCTAATGAATCGGAATCAGAAGCAGAACTACAACAGCCACTAGAACCAAATGTACTTCAAAATGTGAGCTTAATTAGCTTGAACTTCAATTCTAAACCTTGAAACTAGTGCTCCCAAAATCATGAATTCCATTAAAGAAACAAACCCTAATTGTCATAAGAGAGCAAGCTATTCCACAAATCCACCCATACTAAAAGTACACTACATTATGAATGTTTAATGTCAAGCCTTATTTCTTTTCAAACACAACTGATACTGTTATGTTATCAATTTCATCACTAGCACCACTTTCAAACCTTAACCCTAGCTACTGCTGATTCTGATCTATCAAGGACTAAGTATCATCTCAAAGATAACAGTAAAAGATTAAAAGGATAAGGAAGACGGACCCATGATTCCGCTGGCGACGCTGCGGACAGCACAGTTGTTCCAAATGTCTTGGCCCCTTACTTCTTCGATTGTAGGCAATCGAATCGGCTCTATTGCAGTCTTTTCTGTTTCATTTGTGGTTGCAGAAGAAGCAGAGGAAGTGTTGGAGGAATCTTCGGTCATGGTTTAATGGCGTTGGTGGTGCGCGGCGGAGGAGGGTGGCGGAAGGATCAAATCACGGCGGAGAGGCGGAGGGGATGTTGGGTTTTGGAGGGAGGGTTTCTGTGCTTTTTTTAATCCAAGAAAAAGATGAGTTTACATACAACAAACATACATGCTATGCTGCAACAATTTAGGTCTTGAGGCTTGGTTAGTACCCGTTTGGGAGGATACACCTAAGGCTGCAAACGAACTGAACGTTCAGTGAACAGTTCGTGAACTATTTGACGGAAAGTTCGTTTATGTTCATTCGTTTAGTCAAGGAACGAATACGAACAAGAAAATTCCGTTCGCTTAGTTAAACGAATGAACATAAACACAAGTCGCGTTCATTCATTTACGTTCGTGAACGTTCGATAACGTGTTCGTTTATGTTCGTCAATGTTCGTTCGTGAACGTTCGATAATGTGTTTATTTATGTTCGTTAATGTGTTCGTTTATGTCCTTAATTTTTATTTTATATATATTTATGACAATTATACTAAGTATTTTTTGATATTTATGTTACTTACTTGTTTATCATTGGTAGATTTTGTGTAATATTCGTGATGAAAATACAAATTTTATTCTAAATAAATAAATGATTATTTGTATTTCGTTTGTGTTTATAAACTTCTTTGTGTTCGTTATGTTCATGAACGTTTGTTTGTGTTCGTTCGGATTTGTTTTTGTTAGTTTGCGTTCGATAAGTATTCGTGAACAGTTCCTTAATGAACGAACACGAACAAGAAATTCTGTTCGGTAAGTGTTCGTGAACAGTTCATGAACAACTTTATTTCTTAACGAACGAACACGAACAAGGCCATGTTCGTGTTCGTTCGGTTCGTTTGCAGCCCTATACACATTCATCTCATAACTTTTTAAAGTGTAAGTCATTTGTTCGAGTGTTATTTGGTGTAGGGGTTTTACCATAGTAGGTTTTTATGTGGTGGATGTCCTCTGAAATGGTGGGCGAGCCGGATCACCGCTGGTGTCTGTGTTCGCGGGCATGGGTGGTCTTTCGCCAATGAATTTACACGGGCGGCCGAGCTTAAAAAATTATTCGTTGGTCGTTAAAAAAAATACCCGTTTAATCAACGGTTTGAAATGGATTGGCTCACCACTCGTTAGGTTTTTTAGTGAAGCTTAGGAAATGCTTGTTTGATTTTCAGCTCGTTTGTAAATGAGTTTATCGATTTGGTTTAGTTTGTAAACGAGTCAAGCACGTATAAAAGTTCGCTTGGCTCGGTCGTTTAATTACGGGGGCAAAACATGGACCAAGTCAAAATAGGTCATGTGCAGTAACGGATCCTAGAATTTTCACTAAGAGGTTAAAATGGGCTGGATCAAAACATGTCATGTCTAGTAAGGAATCAAGGAACTTTCACTAAGGGTAAAAAATTTGGGCCAAATCAAAATAGGTCGTCTGAAAAATAAGACAAATAGATGAGAAGAGGCTAGTAAGTAATTAGTGCATTCCTTAATTTATAAAACTAATTCACCTAAGCAAACAAATAAAATCAATAACTTTATTAACTATGTTGACTCAAATAATCTACTCTATAAACTTGAATATCAACAATTAATAAATTAAAACAAGAAAATCAACTAAATGAATGCATAGTAAATTAGTACAAAATAGAACAATAAGTTCAAATGGACGGTTAATTCAAGATGGAAAACAACAAAATTAAATAGAGAAAATTACATAAATAGTTTTTATGTTTTAATCAAATTGCATATTTGGTTCTTAAACTTTATAAATTATAAAAATAGTCTAAACTTTTATGTAATCATTGCATTTTTGGTCCATGATACTAAATTTATTCATTTTTATTCATTTCATAAAGTTTGAACTAACTTTTAAATTTAATTTTAGGGGCCAAAAGTATAACGCCTACATAAAAGTTTGGACTAATTTTGCATTTTTATAAAAGTTAGGGACCAAATTTGAAATGACTTAACAAAAGTTTGAACTAACTTTGCAATTTTCAAAGTCTATGGACTAATCATGCAATCCGATCAAACCATAAGAATCATTTATGCAATTTTCTCTTAATGCTAAATTTAAATCTCGCTCTCATATATCGTTCTTTTCAATATGCTCACCACCTCATCGGCTACAACTTTATCCTCACTGCTAAACACAACGTATTGTAATTCATGAAAATATTATGTCATGAAATGTGACACACTAGATAGTTGCGTTGTGCAAATTGTTCGCCGCTCGTTTGCGCTCGCTTGACACTCGATCAAAAAAGTAACACTCAAAAAATGGTTTTGATTTCATTACAAACATGGTTTCGATTTATTTGACAATCTGATTTGATTTCTTCACTTTTGGCTTAACATATCATTCTGTAATGTTTGTGTTCTATTTTACAAGAATGTTTTCGGTTTTCGCTGCCTGTGTGGTTCGACTTCATCACTTTTGGGTTCAAATTTAGTAAGAATGATATGTTATTTTGAATTTTTTGATTCGGTGGTTCGATTCTTCTCTTTTTGGTTCAAATCATTTAGCTGAAATGTTGCTGGCCGGATTCGTTCCTTTCATTGGCTGAATAAAGATTTTGGTAATAAATCGTTGCTTTCAATTGCTAAATGTATTAAATCAAATTAACCTTTTTTTTTTTTTATCTCTATATATTGTTAAACTATTGTTCTTTTATTTTTAGCAGTGCTGTTTGCTTAATTTTTTTTTGATTCGACTAATTATGATGAATCTTTATGGTTTTAAGGTTCTTTCGTATTCCAGTTTAACAAAGGATGAAACTTGGTGTTAGTTCTTCATTTTGCTATAGGAGGTGTTAGAGCTTATGTTGGTGCATTAACAGGATGTTAGGGTTGAAGAAACAATCAACAAGATAAAGTTGGTATGGAATGTTTTCACTTTATTTGTTAATTATTATCATTTTATCAGTTATTTTTCTTCAGTATTTGAGTGTAGGTTATTCCCACTGCTTCAACAATCATACTTCTATTTCACCTTCACTTCAGGTACACCATAACTTATATTTGATTATTAGGATTGACTTTTTAAGAGTTTATACTAGTTACTAGATCTAGATGTGTAACATATAACTCCCTCTCATCTTAAGATTAATATGATTGTATGATGGATTAAAACTATTTGCAGGTTTGCTTATATATGCACCTAAAAGTTGACCTTATTATGAGAATATGGGGTGTGTTTGGTCTTTAAAATTTTAAAAATTGAGACCTTGAATCCTGTAATGTTGAGTGTGTCATTACTTCTCAACAAAGATTTGATGGGAGATTATTGTAATGATAAGCATATATAGCTGAATTGAGGTCAGATATGAGAATGAAAGCAATGTTTACATCATGTTTTGTATTAGTTGTTTTTATGAATACTTGATAGAATATAATAATTTATATTTATTTTCTGGTATATATATTACTAGTTTAAATTTACTTTAATTAGTTTATATTGCAGTTGGTGGACCTCTTTTTGGGTCAGTTGGTGGACCTCCTTTTAATCTTACTACTATAATAAAAAAGTAACTAAAGGTGACACATGTCACCACCACATTTCTTCTAATCATAATTTTTTCGCTTCTCTCTCTTATTAATTACTCCATTATTTACTAATAGTTTATTTAATTGTTTTAGATTAAAATAGTTTTTGATAAATTAAGCAATAAATCTTTTATTAATGTTATTTCAAATAAACAAATGTTTATAAAAATATTTTTCTAAAATATCAAACTTTTTAAAAACAAAATATTTTAATATTGTTGTATTTAGAAAAGTATGTTGAAGGGTATGATGAGATTTAATACATTTAAACTAAACTTTTTTTAAGCAGTTTGCGAGTTCTCTTTAGTAAAAATTTTATATGAGGTTTCTGATAAAAACACAACCTATATAAAACACATATTCAAGTAAATTGGTTCGAAACAGGATGCACAAGGTGTCATCTTGTGCTAATATTAAAAGGTTTTTTTAATAAAAAATTGGAAACAAGTGAACTAAAAGAATGCATATGGCGTTTGTATTAATTCCTCAATCTGTTTGATAAAGTTTTGAACTTTATGATTTTCATAGTTATGATCTTTAATATGATTATCTTATAATTGTTTTAGATGCAATAACCAAATTTGCAAAAACAAGTAATAACTGGTGCTGGGAAAATTGATTAATGAGCTAATACAAATTACTTGCACTCAAACATCCTTTATTAGTATATGAAACAACCTTGCTTTGATACTCTTCGTCTCATGGATTCTGGGTACAATTATAGGGGTATGACTTCAGATTGAATATCTTTTACTATAAAGATCATATGCAATCTACTTTTTGTAATAAGTAACAAGATGTTAAATTTAGGCAGATATGACTACACTGCATATTGACTGCCGTTCGATAAGGTATAGTGGTATGAAGAAGGGAATCGTGTGAAACAATTGAGGGAAACCGAGAAAGAGTTTTGTTGATAATATGACTCAAGCTTTTTGTTCCAAGTATTGTGCTTTTGAAGAAGATATTAAGTTTTCTTATTTTAGGTAATACCATTAGGTGGGAAATTAGACACCGGTCTCCAATGCCAAAGCTGTTATTGATCAAAGAATTCATCAAGGCAATTTAAGTATTTCCATATTGCTTTCATATATGTTAGACCTTATTAGGTCACAGTATCTTTGAAGAATATGAAACAATCACTCTCATGCTTGACTAAGAGGTAAGTACTAAAGCTAATGATTCAGGATCCATTTGATTAATTAGATAAACACCGATTCTCTTTGTTATGATTTGTTTTAAATGGTGGGGTTCAAAAATCTTTTGTTTTGTTTTTGAGTTCATGACGACCATTATTTAGTTATCCCGTAATTCTGTTTCTTATATGGGTTTAAGTTTCTCTCCAATTTGGCTTTTATACATTATGACTGAGTTATTGAATTGAGTTGCAGTTGGTGCTCAAATCTATTAGATAGTGTGACCCAATGAAAAGATGTAAAGACAATGAATTATTATATGATACAGATGGCAAGCTCTGTATTATTTATTTATTTCTTACTTAACATTTTTATTTAATCTTCATAATCTATATATATAGATTTATTAATAGTAACTAATAATTTCTAATTGTATTTATTTCTTAATTTAATTTTCAACTCGTGTAACACACATGTCATCAAGCTAGTTTATTATATAGTATTAAATATACTATTGGATAATATTTGATCAGTTCTTTAGGGCTGATATCAACTCAATGCTACCTCACTACAACTTTTCTAAGATAACTTAATGGAAAAAATTTTAGTTAAGGAAAAAGAGTAATAATTTTATACATATAATATTGTCACCATATAACGAATGTTAACATTGAATCAGGAAGTAAAATCCTAAGCAACTAAGCAACAACTTTTGACCTGGATAGTCTGTTCATCGTCTCCCACTCTCACCCTTAGTTGATCATCTTCTGTTTTTACCATCATCATTCTACAGTCTGCTCATCAACCACAAACTCAGTCTCATCATTGACCACAACATTATTATTCATTAAAATTATATGTTATGAAATATAACTAGTTTTTAAGGTATAAAAACTTGAGATTTAGCATGATCTCCGTCTCCATCTACAAATTTAAACCAGTGACATACTAGACAATAGGGATGTCAAAAGCCCTCTGTTCGACTCAACTCATGAACAACTCTACGGTGGACGCACATCCCCCAAAACATACTCTTAAAATTGACATATTACGCACTTTGATGAATATCTTTATTTTTGTCCGAGCCAAACTCGAAATTAATAGACCGACCATTCATATAAATAAAACATTCACACATACACGTAACAATTGAACACCTTATATCAAACAAAAGTTAGAAAACATATAGCAGCTAATGTGCATGTATTCGATTATGAATCACAAATCAAAACCCACCGGAAAATACACCAATTAGACAACGCGCAGATAAAAAGCTTCTAATTTGGAGTCATAAACTCAATGTGAACACCACATACACGTGGATTTGAATCTGAAATCAAACGTGGAAACACACAAGAGGATGTATATCCGTATGTCCGAATCGAAGGGGGATTGAGTTGAGCTTCTTCACAAACATAAACACATAATGAGGGTTGCTTGATCAGTGATCATCTCTCATATTTTCATGAAGATATAATTTTAGTTGTCTTATCATTATATCTTTTAACAACAATGATCCTTAAAACAAACTAACAAAAACATCCAAAACACAAACGTTTGTGATGCTCACATCTCAATCGAAACTAAATTATCCGATTAAATTCAAATGACTAGCTTGGGTGGCCTTCGATGAATTGACGCTCCAGGATTTAGTAACTTATTAGTTTGGTTTGATTTGGTTTGAGCTTCGGAGAAACTAAGCCAGATTTTTAGGTTCAACTGTACATCACAAACACATAACACATAACAAAGATGTTAGTATTAAAATAAGGTTGATCTTCTCAATCACAACACGTCTAAGAGTCACATACACAACAGATTCCTTGAGAACTTCACAAACTAGCATCATGTCATTGTTGTAGATGATGAACTAAGAAATTCTTGTGTGGTTATCAAAAGTAGCATTTTAAGGGGCAATTGTATATTTTCTCATCTAAGCTTGTAAAATTACATATTTTTCCAAATAATGCTTAAAAATATTTGTTTTATGCATATGTGTTTGGAAAAAATTTATTATTTTCTTAGTAGAGAGGGAAATATATGTAATTCTCCCGGCCGTGAATACTCTCATAAGTCGTAACTTACTTTCAAGTTGATAAAAGTACAATCTATTATTTAGAAGCAAAGGAAAACAAATGTATCCGGTCTAGGTAGGGTTTTGATGAGGACAAACCATATTTCTACCCTCTCTTGAAGAACATGATCAACATCATCTATATCCCACAGCGACCATGAGGTCCTAAAAACATAAAAACATAAAATAAGATATGATAAACAACAATTAAAAATCTCAAAAAATTGAAAATTATAAACACATAAAAAGACTAACTACAATAGAATGGATACTACATAAAGCATAAAAAGTAAAAACAAGACTAAAAAATAGAGAAAAAAGAACGTTTGACTTCTGTAAAAAGCAAAAATAATAATAATAATAATAATAAATACCTCTAATCTAATAAAAAGTTAAATAAGAAGGACACGTGACAACAATACATTCCTCATTATTAATTTTTCACGATTTTCTCTGCTATTTAATAGTTACTATAATTATAATAATATATTTTTAATTTCTTTATAGACTAAAAATAGTTATTAATAAATTTAAAAAGGCTCTTTTTATTAATTTTTTATAATGAAATAAATTTTTAAAAAATAAGAAGTTTCTTAAACATCAGAGTTTTTAAAAATATAAAATATTAAAATTAATGTTTTAAAAAGTAACATATATATAAATACAAAATATTAAAATTTAGAGTTATAATAATGAGAATTTTTTAAAACGATTTGTTTTGAAACAAAATATTTATTTTTATTTAAATAAAAAAGTTTAAAAAGTTGATATCGTTATTTTATTACTTATATCTTTACTAATACATAATTTCAATTATATCTTATTTTGAAATATCGTTTTAAAACCAATAAATTTCTCTACTCTAATGAAATTATAAATGAGAGAGACACATGGCAATAGCACATTCCTCATCAATTTATTTTAGCTTCTTTATCCTATTTAATAATTACTATAATTACTAATAATATTATTTAATTTCATTATAGACTAAAAATTATCATTAATAAATTTAAAAACTTTTTTTATTAATGTTATTTATAAAGAAATAAACTTTTATAAATAGAAGTTCTCTTAAACATAGAGTTTTCAAAATAAAAATATTTTAAAATTAATGTTTTTAAAAAGTAAAATATTGATAAATAAAAATAATAAAATTTGAAGTTATAATAATAAATTTTTTTAAAACAATTTGTTTTGAAACATAATATTTATTTTATTATTGTAAATAAAGAAATTTAAAAAGTTGATATCATTGTTTTATTAATTATATCTTTACTTATACGTAATTCATATAATTTTATTTTGAAATATCTTTTAAAACCAATAAAATTTTATTATATTTAATATTTTATTTATTTAATCCGTGTGATATACGGGTTACTATTCCTAGTAAATAAATAATAACAGATTTTTAACACAACATACTAAGCAAAATTTTACCCAAATAATAGCCTCCGGAGAGAATATGATGACGATAAATCTTACATTTACCCATGAGATGGTTTCTACCTTAGCAAATGATACTTTATTATTACAACTTATCTTTCTACTCTAATGAAAAAGTATCTTGTGGCGACACGTGGCGGCATCACATTCACTCTCATCAAATTTTTCGCCTTTTCTCTCCTATTAAATAATACCTTAATTATCAATAATATTATTTAACTTTTTTAGAACACAAAATAGTTTTTTAATAAATTTAATAAAAGATCTTCTATTAATGCTATTTTTAAAATAATTTTTATAGATAAGAAATTTACAAAACATCAAACTTTTTAAAATTAGTGGTTTTTTAAAAAGTTAATTTTTTATAAGCAAAAATAATTAGAATTGAAACTTATAATAAGAAATTTTTAAAAATGATATTTCTTAATATGGTTTGTTTTGAAACAAAATATTTATTATCTTTTTTGGAAAAGAAGTTTTAAACAAAAAATTTAAAAAATTGATATAATTGTTTTATTACATATTGTTCTTACTATACGTAATTTCAATTATATTTTATTGTAAAATATCATTTTATAATTGACAAACTTTAATTATATTTAATATTTTATTTGTTCAACCCGTGTAATACACGGGTTTACTAAAGCTAATGATGACAATACTTAACACTAATGATGAAATACAAATCCATGGTCGGTACAGTAACCCATGATGATTGGGTCACGTGGCAGCTGTCAACTTGCCATCTTTTTTTTTTTATTTTGCAGAAACCGGTTGCTTCCTTCAATCAAGCGACTCTCCGGCCACCTAACTAGGATTTTCAAAATTAGCTACAACAGCACCAGAGAAACCTTTGAGGCAAACCGGACCACCGCCATTGCCTAGCCAAAAGTTACAAATCGTATCAGACTCTGAGAAAGAATATATGAAGTAATCAGCGGTGGGTGAGTAAACAGAGAGAAAGAATATATGAAGGTACGGAAATTCAGAGCCGATTATCAGTTGGGCGTATGATGAGGAAAAGAAGTTGTATGTGATTAAGAGAAAGGCTGGAGCGATAGAATATTTCCAAGATGAGCATTACTTTCATACTCTTAAAGCATCAGACTTGTATGCTATGGGTCGTGTTCCATTCATTAATCCAAGTAACTATGGAAAGGGTAATTGGATAAGGAATATGATTTGGAGACAGAACAAGACCAACTTCAAAGACTTTAACACAGCCAAATCCAAAGTCATTGAAGATGAGAACCGTATCCATCCAAACACGCAGAAACCGATGAAGATACGAGTTTATAGACATCCAAGATATGTGAGGAAGATCCCTATACACGCTCCAGTGCCAGTTAACAGCTTATCGAAGCTTATCGGGTGGAGTTGTGAAAAGGAGACGGGTCATGCGTTGATCAAGTGTGTAGATAAAGAGTACCGTATCATCGATCCTGTGGATTTGCTAAAATTGGAAAAGAAGATTTGATGAGTTGAGGAATGTCCGATTGCAGCTGATGAATCTGTTCATTTACTAGCAGCACATTCGGTTGGTTGATTACGAAGGCCCTGGATAAGAAGATGTATGCTTATGGGGCAGTTACAACGTGGATGACGTGGACTTCTGAAGAACATTGATTTACCGAGCCTAGGGGAGATTGTAGGGGTTGAACCTAGAGGCTCGGGAAATCAAATCAAAGTGAAGATCAAGTTAAAAACAAGCGAAAAGTGAAAGAAGCCGCGCGACAACTTACATGTCGCGTGAGAACTAGCTTCTCGCGTGAGAAGTTGATCTCGCGCGAGAACATTATAGTTTAGTATAAACTTGTTTGCTTTGTATTTAAAAAGCTTTTGTCCATTTCCTGAATTGACTCCTGTGTAATCTTTCAAATTCAGAGAGAAATCAAAGATAAGTTATTTACTTGTGATCTTCACTTCTATTCTTTACTTCTCAATACGTAATTGTTTACATTCCGCATTCACAATTATGAGATCGATCTGATTATTGTGACGATCCTTACAGAGAGAGAGAGGAATAAAAGAGTGTTTGTATGAAGAACAGAGATAGTAGCCTTTGATCTTTCCTGGCTCCGCAAGTAGGGAAATGAGGAATAATAAAGGCTTTTTTGGTCTGAAGGATGTTCAGATGAGAGAACGACAAAGGCGCCACTGGTAGTAGGTTCTTTATGAACTTGAATCATTTCCTTCTCTCTCTCTACTTTATTAATGATAACAATTTTATGGATTTAGGGATTAAATGCATGGCAAATAAACTTATAAACTAGATTAAAATGTTGGTTTAGAGTCCGCAGAAGAAGATAGAGAATAAGCGAAAGGAGCGGACATGAAATATTTTATAAGTTTGATTGGAGTGTTGCTGTCACATCCATGTATTTAAATATCCTTTTAAATAAATCTAAAATTATTTAAATAATTCAAGACTTACCGTTGGTTTTGGTTTGTTGCAAAATAATATGTTTATTGATAAACAAGTAAATATTTTGTTAGTGATTTATTATAAATTTATAAACAATAATTGTCATAAGGTTTATTAAACTTGAGTTTCGAGGTGTTGATTTGTACTCTTTAGGGTGAAGATACCCATTTGGATTCGATCACCTTTCTCTTCTTTTCAATGGTTTTATTTCAATGTTTTTCTAATCTTTTTAATTAAAAAAATTAAAGTTTTTATTTTTTATTTTTATATTCTGCAAATTATTTGCTCTTTTTAATGGTTTTGCTTATATTGATTTTTGTTTATGTTTACTATTGTTAAAATGATTTCGTTGGAAACGTTCAATCTGCCATTATTTAACAAAGTTTTCAAACTCACATCTTGCACGAACCACAATTCTATAAGATTTAATCTTTAACTTAGATTTATAATATGTTTTAATTCGAGCAGATCACTTTCCCCTACAAATGGTAGAAGTATACTCCAGTTCTGTTTAGCATAAATTTGTATGTAATGCCCTTCAGCAAGAAGCCTAAATTGTTCCCAATGAAAGTAATCTGGTAGATCCGGGGTTTGCTGATGTTTTTTAATGAACTTTTCTAAGGTGTTGGTTTGTAATTTTGGAGGATCATTAGGCATAACCTCTGTATTTATATAGGACTTATCTAACCAAGGCATATTAAAAAAAATTTATTAACTGCTAATTTTTCTAAATAAACACCGGTAGTAGCTTGATGGTCAATAAAAATTCTCTTTAGTGAAGGTCTGTAAGTGTATGAATCGGCATGGGGGAATGAAGCAAAAATCTTACATCCTATATTAGGAGGAAATATATGTGTAGCAATGTTTACTTTTGTCATTACAAATTTTTCACCCAATCGGTTAAGGAGCAGCTCTGTTTCGCTGTTTAATCTGAATTCTAGGTAATCAATCATACCATGATGGTAAAATTAAACTATCTCATCTTCAGATAATATAAGTGTAGGAGGAAATACTTGTAAAAGGAGAAGACCTGCTCTATTTTCCTTATCATCTGTTCTTTCAACAACCCTTAGCCTTGAATTTAATGTATCTTCAAAGGCTAGATTAACTAATTTTTGTTGCAATTCGTATAGAATTGTAGGAAATTCTGTACAAATCTTTTGTGAGACAATTTGTTTAAATTCTTAAAGACGGTCAATAACCGGTTTCAAATGACGTCTCCAAGGTGTATCAAGAATCCTTATTTTGAACATGTCATAACTCCCGTTTATAATTGTATTATTCTTTTCTTTTTGCTCGAGTTTTTGTAATAATTGTCTATTTTTTGATTCGAGCATTTCTATCTTTTGTTTCAAAAGACTGTTTTCAATTCTTTCTTGTATAAAATGTGTATTTTTTTTTGTTTTAAAAGTTGCTCTTGCAGCTTTGCAATCAACTCTTCTTGTGCTTTAATGATTTTTTCAGGATCAGCTTTTGTTATTTCTGAAAATGTTTGGACTTATTCGGGTTCAATGTAAAAACTATTTATCCTAAAATGTTCTCTTGCTGTTTCTAAGGCTTGTGAAAAATTTGTAAAGCCTTTATAAATTGGGTTGAGACAATGAATGTATTTAGCCACTGTTTCCCATTTATTAAAAATACCAATTTTAGTTTTGCGAAAAATAGTGTCATGGGTAAACTTGGGCTTCTGTTTTTCAGGTGTTTTTGTTCTACAAAGTTCCAACCAATTATCGGAATGATATTAACTAAAGAACAACAGTGTCTGCTAGATAATCTCTAGCACATCCAAACCATGCCTCAAGCTTCAAATCTCAAAGTAAAGGTGTTAAATGCTTTAAGCATTTATTTCCAAGAACAAAGAACGAAAACACCTGAGAATCAAAGGCTTAAGTTTACCCATTATGTTATTTTTTGTGGTATTAAAATTGGTATTTTTAACAAATGGGAAACCGTGGCTAAACATATTTAGTGTCCTAAGCCAATCTATAAAGGTTTTACAAATTTTTCACAAGCCTTAGAAACAGCAAGAGAACATTTTAGGATAAACAGTTTTTACATTGAACATGAAGTAGTTTCAGCATTTTCAGAGATAGCAAAAACCTGAAAAAATAATTAAGGCACAAGAGGAGTTGATTGCAAAGTTGCAAGAACAACTCCTTAAACAAGGAAAAAATTTTCATTCTATACAATAAAGAATTAAAAATAGTATTTTAATACAAAAGACGAAATTGCTCGAAACAAGAAATAAACAATTATTGCAAAAACTTGTGCAAAAAGAATGAAATGATACAGTTTTAGATATAAATTATTATATGTTCAAAATAAGAATCCTTAATACACCTTGGAGACATTATTTAAAACCGGTCATTGACCGTTTACTAGAATTTAAACATATCGTCTTGCAAAAGATTTGTATAGAATTTCCTTCAATTCTATACGAATTACAGCAAAAATTGGTTGATCTATCATTTGGAGACACAGTAATTTCAAGGATAAGAGTTGTTGAAAAAACAGATAATAAGGGAAATGGGGCAGGCCTTCTACTTTTATTAATACTCCCTCCTACACGAGTATTGTCTGAAGATATGGAATTTAGATTAAACAGTGAAACAGAGCGTCTCCTTAACCGATTTGGAGAAAAATTTATGATGACAACAGTGAAACAGAGCGTCTCCTTAACCGATTTGGAGAAAATTTGTGATGACAATAGGAAATATTGCTACACATATATTTCCTCCCAGCATTGATTGCAAGATCTTTGATTCTTTCCCACATGCCGATTCCTACACATACAGGCACTCGTGTAAAAGGATTTTTATTGACCACCAATCTAGTACCGGTGATTATTTATAAAAATTAGCAGTCACAACATACATAAATTTTTATAATATGCCTTGGTTAAATAAGTACCATATTTATACAGATTTTATGTCCGATGTTCCTTCAAAATTACAAACCGACATCTTAGAAAAGTTTATTGAGAAACATTAGCAAACCCCAGATCTCCCAGAGTATTTTCACTAGGAACAGTTTAGACTCCTTGCTAAAGGGCATTATATGAAGATATATGCTAAATAAAACTGGAGTATGCTTCTACCATTTGTAGGAGAAAGTGATCTTCTGGAATTAAAACATATTATAAATCTAGCAGATTATGATAAAGAAGAAAATAATCTAGGTACACTAGTATCTATAGATAGTACTCATAAAGATTTAAAAAAAATTACATAAAAGACATCCACTAATCAGAAAGATAGCTATTTATTCACTCAAAAATAATCTCACATGGAAGAGAGTCACAAGTGGAATCAATAGACAAACGCTCATAACATGATTCCTTTATTCCATTATAAATAATGTAGTTTTGTTATCTTTTTAACTTTTATTTTAGCCGTAGTTTTTTCTTTTTAAATATAGTATATTAATTGTATCTGCCCTATAAATAGAAGGCATTCCCTTCATTGTACGACACAACAAGAGAAATCAATAAAATATCTTTGCTTTCTCATTCTCTTATGACACACTAAATCCCATCCGATACTTATTAGTTTTCTCCTTTTATGCATAGTTTCATCACTCGCTTTTCATATTATACTTCATGTACAAAAAAAAAAGAGAGAAAAAAGTATTTTTTTACCATTTTTCGCCTCAAACATTATGCATAAATTACCGTATTTGGTGAATACTACCTACTCATTTTATCAGTCTTCTACTACTGTTATATCTAAGTAATACCTTTATATTATATTTTTTACTTTTTACTGTCACTTTTTACTTTTTTATTTTTTATCGTAATCGTAAATTTATTATTTCTTGTATTATATTAAATACAAATTAAAATCTTGTATTATATTAAACACAAATTAAAATCTTTGATACCCCCTACTATATATATAGGATAGGGAACGAATGTTAACTCGTGTTTATTACGATAACCAGTTAACTTAATAATAGCCATTGATTTAATATAAAATATTAAAGATTTCATATAAAATGCTAAGAGTAGATGAGGGGTTAGATGGTCATATTAGTGTAGGTCTTTTTTATTCAACCATTTTCCCTAACACCAACAACGGCAACGACCATAGGTTCTTCACCCTAAACCACAACCATCTTCCCCACGATCAGCCATACCTAGAGCTGAATTTTCTTCAACACCATAATGTAACACCCAGAAATCATCAAAGAAAACCAAAGTTCTCACATGAAAGAAAGTTCTTGCGCGACTAGAGGTTCTCGCGCGAGAATAGCTGCGATTAGTGGAAAACACTATAAATAGGCCCAAGCACCCAATCTTCTCCACTTCATGCGACAACTCATATTGTTGTGCTTGAAAAAAAAGAGAGAAATCGGTGCTAAGTGGTGTCTAAGGTATGTATTCGATGATACTCGATGTATTAATGCATTTATGAATAGTATATAATGATATTGCACATGATTATGTAGTATCTGATAGAAAGGCTCTCGGTTCAGTATTGTTCTTGTGCAAAATATCATAAGGTGAGTTCTAGACCCCTCTTTTTACATATTTTCCATGATTTGGGGCTAATATGCATACCTTAATGAACGTCTTGATAAAGTATAATAGTATAGATGGTGATAACACATTTTTGGACGTTAAATAGTCAAAGAATTGATAACTTAGGAATGAAGCTTCGAACAGCCGAATAGTTCTCACGCGGAGGGTGAGTTCGCGCACGAATAGATTGGTTCTCGCGACAGACAGTTATTCTACATAGTTCTCGCGCGAATAATGAAACTTGTATGACAAGTTACCGTATGAGCGATAGCTATCGCACGAAATTTAGTTGTGCGAGAGATAGTTCTCGCGCGAGGCATAGTGCTCGCATGATAAACTTCTCGCGCGAACCCATAGATAGATACATGCATAGATACCCCCCTTATAGCGTGCTATAAAGATAGTCTTAACCAAGAACTTATAGTTAAAGGAATAAAGTATATGTAATATCATAGTTAAAGATTAAAGAAAGATAGTAAAGTCACATGTGAAACGTTTAAGAATTTGAATAATAATTCAAGAACAGTTACCTGTTAAAGCATAGCTGTGAAAACATTATGGAAGTCTTGCAAGCACTGATAAAGGAGAATTGCATTCGTTGCACTCTCACCCGATAAAAGAGTCATACCTCGTGTATGCTCACTAGCTAAAGGAGATATGACTTGTGCATTCTCATCCGATAAAAAAGCAAAGCAATTGTGCTAAGCTCAAAGATAAGTAAAGAATAAAGTTAAAGCACAGATAAGAAAAGAAAAGTACGATAAAGAAATGTTAAAGTAAAAGCTAAAGTATAGTAATGAACGAGCATTATGTAGTTAAAGTATATGTAATGTCAAAGTATGGAAAGATGTATGTTTATGATAAAATTCGGTTAAAGTAATTGATGAAGTAACCTAGAACTCACTTAGCATCATTGAATTTTGTATGCATATTAGATTGACAGTATGCTACAGAAGTAAAGGTAAGCTTGGCATGGATTGTGAAGCTAACTAGAATAGTTGAGACTGGCATCCTAGCATAGATTAAAGATAGATAGTTAAAGATATCTTTTATGATGTAATGTTTTAAAGGATGACAACGTTTTACGTTACGCTGCTCATATTAATGAAATTCGATGTTCGAGAACTTGTGTTTTGATGTCAAAATCCAACTGTGAGGTTGCCTGGGAAAACTCTACAAAGATTATTCAAAACCAACAACTCTTTGCTGCACCAAGAAACACCACCATCTTCGGTGTCATTCACCACCGTCAACTACCAACCAGTGACAATCGAGTCATCTTGCTTCATCCTTAGATTCATTTTGGTTTTGTGTAAGTTTTCATGATTTATAGCTTTCTTCTTGCTTCATCAGTCGTTTCAAGAAGTTGTCATGATCTAGCGTTACGTGGTGGTGGTAGATCTAGTAGTAGGATAGCGGTGGTGGATTTGAGATATGGTAGATGAAACTTGATTTACAGTTGGAATCGGGTTTCTAGATCTGATGAAGAAGATAAACATTTAGAATGTTGAGAAGAAACTTGATTTCTACAGTTGGAATTAGTAGATTTGTATTTGTTTTTTGTTTTCTAAACAAGGCCCGTGTGTTACACTAGTGTAATAGATTATTACATCAGCGTAGTAACCTATGTTACATTAAGATTTCAACTAGTCTATTTACTTAAATTATAGATTTATAATGTAAAGTTTACAATTTATATTAGTTTGCTGGATCTGGTTGTTTGTGATGAAGTTAATTATATATCTATGGTTTTTATATCAGATTTGTGTTGTCTGTTTAATTATTTAATTGCTCAGGTAGTTTTGATTAAACCAAGTTTAGAACATTGGTTGTAACAATGAGTTTGGTTTGATGTAAGTGTTTGTTACAGTAATGTAGTTATAATATAAGTGTTTGTTACACTGATTGTTACAATATAATTGTTCATCATATTAATGTAAGTGCTTATTACACTTATGTTAGTGTTTGTTTTAGTAGTGTGGTTATAATCTAATTGTTTGTTACACTTGGTGTTATAGCATAATTGTTCATCATATTACTGTAAGTATTCGTTGCATTAAATAATTTTGTTAGGCAAGACTATAATGAAATTAAAGAGAAAAATATGATGAGTTTTTTGGTATAATTTTTATAAAAAATAAACAAGTTTAAAAAATTGTGAATTTATAAAAATAGTTTAAAATAACTATATATGTAGTTCATTACAAAACCAATTTTGTAAGAACGCATAGAAACTTATATGTAGCACTTTAAAAATATTTTGATGACAGAAAGAGAGGTGACTATGCAGTCAGATAATTGCTTTATGTATCATAGTTCCAGGAATAGGTACAACTGTGTTTGCGTTTTTATGATTCTCAACTTTTAATTGGTATGAGAAGGACCTATGCACAACATTATATATTGCAAAAAGGAGTAGAACGAAATGCATTTTAATTTTCCAGCAATTGTTTGGTTGTCGGTGGTGAGCTGACGGTGGTTGTGGGGTTGATGGTGGTGTTGGGTTGCCGGTGGTGGTGTCGTCGTTGTGAGGATGCTGATGAACAAATATATATATATATTATATATATATATATATATAATAATAATAATAATAATAATAATAATATAATAAATAATAATAATATAATAATAATAATAATATAATAATAACATGAGTAAAATGATCATGTTAAGGTTAGTCAAACATGATCATTAAAAACTAACAGTCATTCACTCCAAGGGCCAATCGTGTTACGGTTAGTTCAAACAGTTGGAAACAATATGATGTAAATTTTTTAAAAGTCAGGACCAATCTTGTAACATAAATGCACCATAGTGACAAATCATGTAATTAACTCTTTTAGTTATTTCCACTTGCAATTATCCTAATGAAAGTATTTAAGCTCTTGAAGAAGAGCGGAACCCAATTTGACTCTTTTTCTAATTTCTCATAATAAGGATAGAATTGTCGTATGGTATAAAACTATACTAATGTAGTAATATTTTTTAAACAACTTAGTTTTAATAAATATTTTTCTTATCAACACATTAAAAAAACCAATTCTAAGAAGTTTATGAAAAAAAGAAATGTCACTACCAAAAATGAGACTGCTCTTAAAAGTTAAAAAGAGAAAAAAATTAAAACTTAAGAGGATGAAGCGGCATCATGGGTCTACACGTATAATGGTGAATGGAACCCATTGTCATGTCAATTTGAAAAAACCAAGCCAATAAGGAATATTAATATTCAATTTTTTTTTTCAGAAGAATAATAATATACCAAGTTTGATTATCAAACATTAACTATTTAACTATTATTAATAAATGAAACTTTTAGGTTCAAGTTACATTTGTAATAAAGATAAAAAAAAAAGTTTCAGGTGAGTTTCTTTTTATTTTTATCACAATGTGAGTTTTCTTTTGAGATGGTTTTAGGTCTCGTATTTGAGTAATGTAGATGATCAGATGTATCAATGAACTGTCAATTATCCAATTAGTCGTTTAATAAAAAAAAAAAAAAGGAAAAACAATTAAATACTACTTACTAATAATAATTACACATTTGGGAAAGGTTATTAAGGGGAAACACACACTTGGTGGTAATGATGGTGGCATTCAGGTTTTCTCTAAATAATAAAAATCATATATTTAGCAGAATTATAGAGTTATAAGATGTGTGTATATGCATGCGAATGTACGTTTATTCAACAATATTTAAAATAAGAGGATTATTAATTCCCTTGTTATCGCGAACAAAGGGGACGCAACGGAATCGCTTCTGATGCTAAATGCTAAATGCTTCGACGTCATTCAAAGGACATCCATTTCTTGTTCTAAATTAACAAAACCCACAAACTTAATTAATATTAACAATAATATAATGTGGGAGATAACTGAGAACTCGAATGAAGGTGAAAGGTATCCGGCGATGGGCTGGTGGTGAGATGAGGGAGAGTGAGAGAGAAAGAGTAAATTTAAAATACAGTTAGTATTATTTTGGTCCTTGCTATTCATTGAGGTCTCCTCCTCTATTATTACTAGGTTGTTTTAAATAGATCTAAAATGAAATACTATTCGTAACAAGAAGAGTTAATTACACGATTGGTCAGTGGAATATGGTTATATTGCAAGATGGTTATATTTTTGAGTATTACAGGTTTTGTCTCAAGGTTTACCAACTCGTAACACTATTGATACCTAGAGTGGATGTCCGTTAAACTTAGACGTTAAAATACCAGTTAGATATTATTTTGGTCCTTGCTATTCATTGAGGTCTCCTCCTCTATTATTACTAGGGTTGTTTAAATAGATCTAAAATGAAATACTATTCGTAACAAGAAGAGTTAATTACACGATTGGTCAGTGTAATATGGTTATATTGCAAGATTGGTTATATTTTTTGAGTAATTACAGGTTTTGTCTCAATTGTTTACCAACTCGTAACACTATTGATACCTAGAGTGGATGTCCGTTAAACTTAGACGTTAGTTTTTTTTTAAAATGATAGTCATACCCTTGAAGTATTAATTTATTATTATTATTGCTAATTTTTTATTAATCAAAATTTATTCTCAAACCACCCCACCACCATATCACCACCGTCACCATCAACCTGATCACCGCCAGCCCACCATTAGACCACCACCATTGTCCGATCACCACCCATCCACCGTCCCACCGCCTCACAAGCACCGCCAACATCTCCTTGCGACACCAAAACCGCTTACGACATCACCATCGTTCAGCTCACAACCATCGTGCATCACCATCACCCACCACCTACAACCCACCACCACCCCAACTACAATCTTTTAGATGTTAGTTTTTTTATATGTTGTTTTCATATAAAACAATATGTGATGTGTTTATTAACATAACACAAGATGTTTTTAGATGATTTAGGGTAAATAACACTTTACAGGTAAAGCTGTACAAAACATGTTGTGTTTATGTGGTATTTTAACATATAATGCATAGTAAAAATGATTATTTTACCATTAATTTAAACATCCATGATCACATTTGAAGACATAATATATATTACGAATTAAAAACTTGAGCAGATCAAAGTGATTCTCGAGAAAGAAAAGACTCTATTATATAGAGGTTTATGTTTTAAACTCTAAATATGAACAAAATTAAGCGAAATTTGTATGAAAAACAAGATACAATCTAGGTTTCGAATAAATCGAAAAAATAAATGCAATATTAAACTACCTTTGTTCTAAATTGATGATGAAGAAGATGAAGAAAACATAGGAGATGAAGAAGCTCAAGAATACATTAATTAGAATACACATGTCTGAAAGAAGAAATTGATTTTATATTGAAATTGAATTGACTTTTTTGATAGAAAGAAATAAAAAATCTTAAGAAGAGATGAATAAAACAAATTGAGTAGGAGCTGAAAAAAAATAAAAGAAATTAATTTTGGTGATGTTGATCTGTTGGTAATCATTTGTTAAAAATAATAGAGTTAATTACACGATTGGCCTCTGTGGTATGCTCATATTGTAGAATTGGTCCCAACTTTTGAGAAATAATATGATTAGTCCCTACTGTTTGTTAAATCTTAACACGATTGGTCCCTAACACTAACTTCTGTTAAGTTTTTAAGTTAAGTGGAGGTGAAAAGACTAAAATACCCCTAACCTAAAAAACAAAATACATAAATTACATATAATATATGTGGGACCCACTTTTCCACCACCCCTATCCCGCCACCACCGTTGTCCGACCACCACCACCGTGTCATCACCCCCACCACAATCCGATCACCACCACCACCACCGTGTCATCACCACCATCATAGTCCGACCACCATCATTGTGTCATCACCACCACCACAATCCGACCACCACCACCGTGTTATCACCACCACCCCAGTCCGACCACCATCCATCATCGTGTCATCACCACCACCATGTCATCACCACCATCACAATCCGACCACCACCCCGTTTCATCACCACCACCACATTCTGACCATCATCTTCGTGTCATCACCTCCACTACAGTTCGACCACCACCAACATCACAGTCCGACCACCATCGTGTCATCACCACCACCTCAGTCTGACCACCATCACCATGCCATCACCACCACCAGCATCGTTGATGTAGATTGTCATGGTCTACTCAAAAACAAATTATTTTTAAGACTTAGCTCACCTATACTAGTACGGGTAAGTAAGGTCGTCTCCACGAGTAATATGTGGAAAATGTAATTTTAGTTCAATGGTTTTAAATTGATCAAGAAAACAAATTTAAATTAAAGATTAATTTGAAAAGCAAAATAGCAAAGTAACAAACTTGATTGGTTTTGAAAACAATAATAATAAGAATGATCCACTCGTTGTAACCTAATTATTTTTAGCAAACAATCACATAGACATAATTGTATTGGTTTGATTGATTTCAGTGGTAGAGATGGAACGGGTTGTAAACGAACATATTCACAAATTACCAATTTCAATTTGCTAATCAAAACCTAAGACTCACAATACTCATGATGTAAAGAAACCAAAAGCTGATGAGTATTGATTAAGATTCAAAACAAAGAAAAACCGTTTAAAGTAATCAACCAATAAATGAAATCATATGGCTTAACATGGCAATCAAAACTTCAACCCAATCTAAGAACAAATAAAGTTTAAACAAATGTCATAAACGCAAGCCCTACACCCGGAGAAGATCACGGGTGATTTAGCCGCTCATGGTTGTCATGGAATCGACGCTCATGGTTGTCATGGAATCGACGCTCATGGTTGTCATGGAATCGAAATCGGTTGTCGTAGGAATCAATTGCATGAAAGGATGGATCCGTGGGTCTTCTTTGCTCTCAAAATTGTTCCTTGGATGGCCAAAAACGACTTGGTGAAGAGCTAATTCGCAGCCCCCTTTTAACCTTTAATTAGGGTAGAAAACCCTAAAAATTCGTAACAGTCAGCACAGGGACGTAATTTACTTCCTCAGGGACGTAAATTACTTCCTCAGGGACGTAATTTACTTCCCCCCTCAAATCAGCACTTTTTCCTTCTGTTGTACGTCCTAGTTTGCGTGCATCCTGATCACACTTAGGACGTAATTTACGTCCTTAGGGACGTAATTTACGTCCCCCTTCACTTTTTCTTCACTTTTTCTATACTTCAAGTGTTTCATTCCTCGTGAGCTTTCGGCTTCCATTCTAACACCCGAAAACACCCGAAATATGTCTGTTTTCGCTCCGCAAGCCTGAAAATCAATTAACTATTAAAGTAATTGTGTTCCACTATATTAAACACATAAAAACACGTAATTAAACATTTTAAAATAGTGAATAACCCCTACACATCAATCGTTGCACCAACCACCACCACCACTGACCCTCACCCACCTAGCCACCCCCTTCCCTCCGCCGGAAACACCGCCAATCGTTGTCTGCTACATCCACCATCACGATCGCACCATCCCTTGCCTAATCTGAAGCAACAAGTGTAGGTTGTGCGTGCGCTGATCTCAAGAAGACGATGGGTGGTTTGCCGGCGGTGGTCTTGTGCAGGAGATTGTGGGTTGCCGGCGGTGGTCTTGTGCCGGAGATTGTGGGTTGCCGGTGGCGGCAGTTGTAAATGGGTAAAAGGGTAAAGGGGGCGGTGGTTTTGTGCTGGAGACGATGGGTAAAGTGTGGGTGGTGGGTTTTTTAAATATATTACTATATTATTATGATGATGATGATTATTATTATTATTATTATTATTATTGTATTATTATTATTATTTATTATTATTGTTATTTTATTATTTTTATATTAAGGGTATATTTGACTTACATTAATTAACTGAGAAACTTAACAAAGTTAGTGTCATGGACCAATCGTGTTACGATTTAACAAACAGTAGGGACTAATCATGTAATTTATCAAAAGTTGGGACAAATGCTGCAATATAAGCATACCACAAGAACCAATCGTGTAATTAACTCAAAATAATATTATCCTTCTTATTCAATTCTAAATATTATCATGTGTCAATCTCATATTGCTTATTAAGTTTTTTTAACAAATGCTTTTTTTATTTGAACTAGCCCCTATATACATATAACATCATATATGTATAATGATGTTATTCCAACAAAAAGTAATGATTTTGCTTGATCTTGATAAAGTTAACACGATTATCGCAATAAAGGATGATTAACATTCGTTCTCTTTCCTATATATATAGGGTGCGGAACGAATGTTAACCCTTCTATATTGCGATAACCGTGTTTATTTCACAACATCAATCAAAATCATTATTATTATTTTTTTGAATAACATTATTATAATTTACACATATATGATATTATGTTTTTTTATGTATATATGTAAATTTATAAGTATAAAAAAAATATGACAAGTGTAACTTAATTACATCTAAAAAATAGTTTTTTTTTACACTTGGGAATTTACGCATATATATAAAAGAACATAAAATCGTATATGTATAATGATGTTATTTTAATAAAAAAATAATAATTTTACTTGATCTTGATAAAGTTAACACGTTTATTACAATAAATGATGGTTAACATTCGGTCTCTTTCCTCTCTCTCTCTCTCTATATATATATATATATGTGTGTGTGTGTGTGTGTGTGTGTGTGTGTATATATATATATGTGTGTGTGTGTGTATGTGATATGTACATTAAGAGAAGCATACTCGTGAGAATATTATTTTTAAGGTGTATATATACGCTAAAGTCATGCTGGTATTTACTTACACTTATAATACCTATTGTAACATGTATATCAATTTTACCACACGCTTAAACGTAAACTATTTTGATAGGAGACTTCAACTAAACCTAATTATATATATATATATAATATATATATATATATATATATATATATATATATATAAATGTTTAATGCATGATTTATTTTGTCTTTTAGAATATATATCTTGCTTATTATTTTTTTTGACACTCTATATTTTTTTTTACTTATAAGTTTTAATATTTGATATTCATTACTTCTTTATTGCTTTTTTTTAACACATTATAACTTTGAATTTTTATGTTTTTCTCTTATATACGTTTCGACGTAAAGTTGCGTTACAATTCAAAACATATATAACCCGTCAAAGTAGATTTAAGATCCAAGTATTTTTATTTTTTTTCTTCACTCTAAAACAATAACATGTAATGTTTTTTTTAAAACCAAATTTCTACATGCATACTTTTCATATATAATGTTTTTCCTTTGTTTTATGCCGTCGACGGCTTAACGCGGTGGCCTCTTACTAGTTACCGTTAAAACAACCATTTTCATAATAAAATTCAAGTCATATGCGAATATCACTTGTTTATTCCTTGTGGCATCATACCTAGCTATTTCTATCCACATTTAATTCAAAAAATATAGACAAGTTATAACCACCTTCATACCTTATCTAAACACACAAAGAGATGCAACATATATATCAATGGTATTTTAACGAAAAGATGATCAAAACGTATTATAAGAACTCTTAACATTTACGGCATCAAGTGTTAAATCTGGTTGGTTTGTAAAACAATCATTTGAGTGGTGGTGAACAATGTTATCATTATAAAATTGTCAGAAACAACTTATGCCCCATTACAGTCACATGTTTCATGACACTTGCAAATAATTGACGCTGTTTTAAAAAGATGGTGGTGTTGACTGTTGGGGAAAGGACAGAGTGACAACTATACTTGATTAAATATTTACTTTTGGCCTTCCACTATCTAACGCTTATCCAATAATACTTGCAATACATTCGAGTAGTGTTGTACTAACAACTTCTAAAGGATATCACACTCTTAAATCTATATTTTTGGCGACTATGAAATTTAAACCTGTTAGGAAACAAAGTCAAATAAAAATAATAGATACTAAAAGGCATGTGACTCATCAATGTCGATATGTAGTAAAAAGGCGCCCTCCTGCGGCTCCTCTGATATTCTCATTGTACATCAACTAATTTATATCAAATCGTCAATTTGTCTCGAACGCTCGTGCTCGATCATGACCCCTCTAACTAAATGGCTTTCCCATTTTGTAATAATTAAAAGCCTCCTGAAGCTGAATTGGAGGGAAAAGGGGTCAAAGTGCGTACCACGGAGAGAGATGCCGGTGGCGTGACCAGACGTCTGATTCTAGGATCATTGCTTACATCGACTTTTGTTATTTAACAGTCTTTTTTACCCGCAATAACATACAAATTAATTTTGTTAAAAAATCAAACTCAAAAGAGACGCGGTCTTAAATTCTAGTTTATGTAAGTGAAACATGAGACACATGATTAAAACCCTTCAAGATTAAAAAAAAAAAAATTAGAAAAACATGCAGCAGCTAGTGTGTGCATTTTGATAATGAATCATAAATGAAACCCACTGGAAAATATACACCCAAAGATCGCATATAAAAAGCTTAGATTTGTGATTAAAATGTGGACACACATACACAAAAGGATGTATATCCGTATATCCGAATACAAAGGGGAGTGGATTGAGCTTCTTCACAAACATAAACACATAATGAGGGTTGTTTGATCTTAACCTAATTTATAGACCTTTTTATTATAATTTTAGAAAACATCTCTCATATTTTCATAAAGATATAATTTTAGATATATTTTTTATTATATCTTTTAATTACAATGATTATCACAACATAACTAACAAAACATCCAAAACACTAATGTTTGTGATGTTCACATCTCAATCAAACTAAATTATCCGTTTAAATGAAACGAATAGCTTGGGTTGGCCTCTTCCATAAATTGACAATCTAGGATTTTTCATAACTTATAATCATCATGTTGGTTTGATTGGGTTTAACTTGGGAGAACTAAGCCAGATATTTAGCTTCAACTGCATATCACTAACACATAACACTAACAGAGATGTTAGTACCATAAGTAAGTGTTGATCTTCTCAATCCCACACGCCTTAGGGTTAAATACATAACAGATACCTTGAGAACTTCACAATTGGAAAGACTAGCATCATGTCACTGTGGTACATGGACCTAAGAAGTTCTTGTGTAGTTGTCAAAAGCAAAACTTTAAATTCATGAATACTCTCATAAATCATAACCAACCTTTAATTGATATCGAATTACAATATATCATCTTGAAGCAGAGGAAAACAAACATATCTAGTATAATGTCACTCATTGCATTAGCTATGGTTAAGGTATAGGGAGGGTTTGATAAGCAAGCTTACACTATCCGAGGATAGAGAGCACATCCCGCTAAGACCTCCGGCTCCACAAGGGAGCTCCCTTGGAACTTGGTATATTGACCGATCATTGCTTATTACAGGTAATCATTCCCTTGTTCATTTAGTCTTTTCAACGGTACTTGAGTGAGCATGAGTCAGCACGTGAACAATAAATAAAAAACCTCTATGTAGCATATTCCACATATTCCCTCTCTTGAAAAACTGATCAGCATATCTACATCCCACGACGGCCACGAGGTACTTACAACATTAAAACATCATATACAATATAATAAGCAACAATTAAAATCTTGAAAAATTGAAATTATAAACCATAAAAAACGAACAACAATAGAATGAATAAACATTAAGAATGGTACTTGGCAAATGATCCTAACCCATTTAATATATATATGGTTAGTTTCAATAAAAAACAAGTGAAATTGTGAAAAACAATAAATCAAATTTTCATCTTTGATGTATTAAGATCAATAACTCATATTTTTTTGACTTTTTGTACACATGATCCCACAAGAATACACCTTCTATTTTTTGTTCAAAAAATAAATCCATTGATTTAATACAATTAAAAGTGGAGATTTGGTTTATTGTTTTTCATAATTTTTGTTGGTTTTTATTGAGCATAACCCTATATGTATGAAGAGAAGAAAGAATGGCATACTTGGCAAATATCGATTTCGAAGAAGGTTAATGCTATCTCAAGTCCTTGATCACTGTTTCCATTGTTGGACGCTTGGCAGCTTCTTCCAAACATTGACATGCAATACTTAAAAATGTGTACAAGACTCTTTATTTTTTTACCCGTTTCTTCTTTTAACCTCGGATCTATTATTCTCTCTGTGGTTCCATCATCGAAACATTTGCGTGCAATTGGCGCAAGCCCTCTATCATTTCTTTTATGTAAATGGGATCATATGCCACCCTCCCACAAAATATTTCAAAAAGAACAACTCCAAAGAGTAAATATCTGATTCTATTCGAGTTTACCACTTGTTTCAAATTCTGGATCCTCATACACTTTCATGCCTACCTCTTGATTTGGTGGGTGTGACTTGGAGATCACAAAGGAAGCAATTTTTGCCGACAAGTTCTTGTCTAACAGAATCTTGGCACTCCTTTGTCATTGTGCATTATCCTTTGTGGGTCGACCATCCTGGTGTGAAGGTGATCGAGTCCACGTGCAATCTCTAGGCACATGAGTAGACGGTTGGTCCATGTAAAATTTTCTTTGTTCTCAGTGCTTTTCAAATAGTCATCAAGGCTTTTTTCAGAAACATGCTTATATACAAGGATCATTTCATCATGTTCGTCACAAAAGCCAGAGAAGAGACTCGCTATATTGGGATGCTTACAAGCACGCATTTCAATCTCCTCAAAGAATTCTTGTTTTCCCTGCCCACCTTCTCTATTAGTGATGTGTTTGATAGATACAGTAATATGTTTCTTGAAAGGTTCACTGTTATTTTTCTCTTCTCCTGAAAACGAAGTGTTGTTGACAAAATGATCTAATTCGGCTTTATACACCATCCCGCTTGCGTCTAAACCAGTGCAGTATGTTTCAGCAAAGTTTTCTGTAGCCAACACAATATCACGGAGTAGATACCTCACAAGCACCATAGTATCCCCCTGCAACATTGTTTGGCAATAGAAATGAGAATACATGTTGTACATGCTCGTATGGATGATAATGTGATTAATAGGGAATTGTCATGCATTTATCCTTTGTTCGTGCCTTTTTAGAACTGCGAGTATATATATTTCTAAACTGTTGCCTTTGGAACAGAATGATGATAATATGGTTAATTAAAAAGCAGTGGTGGGTTGATGTTAAAAAATACAGCTTTAAAAGCCCTTAAATTTTTGTAAATCTGAAATTCAAGTTCGTAATCTTTGTATCCTAAACTAATGTCAGAATAAAATCCCACTGTCACTTTTTAGTGTTAATGAGCATATTATCTATGGAATGAATCAAGAATATGAACAATATTGTAAATTTGTAAAGCATAGACTGACTTGCAAAGTTAATGCTTTTTTAAGTTTCTTGATGACGACTTCCATTGTTGGACGCTTTACTTGAGTTTCTGCCAAACACTGATATGCAATTTTTGAAAATGTGTGAAATGATTTTGGATTTGGTCCTCTATTTAAAGTAAATATGTGATCATCGTCTTCTTCTATCATTCTAGGATCAATCAATTCCTTTAACGTATCCTCGTTGTAGCGTCTCCTTGCAATGGGTGCAAGCCCCATGTGATTTTCGTCCATGTAAATTGAATCATATGCCACTCTCCCCGATAGAACCTCAAATAAAACTACTCCAAAGGAGTACACATCTGTTTCCCTTTTATACTTGTACGTAGTCAAATACTCAGGATCCATATAAACCTCGGTGCCTGCAATATTTTTTGTATAGATAGTGCTAGCTTGTTGCATCATAGGATGGAATTTGGAAAGCCCAAAGTCAGCAACCTTTGCTTTTAGATTTTCATCTAACAAAATGTTGTCACTCTTTATATCTCGATGTATTATCCTTGGTTTTCCATCCATGTTGGTGTGAAGGTAATAATCCCATCCGCAATATCAAGGCAAATTTGTATTCTTTGCGCCCAAGTAAGATTGAATGCTTTACCAACGTTTCCCAGATAATCACTCAGGCTTCCCTTAAAAGCGTATTCATAAACAAGAATCATTTCACGAGCTTCTTTAGAAAACCAAGAAGAGAAACTATATTTGGATGCTTACAACTAGTAAGCAACAATTTCTGCTAAAAACCCTTGTTGCCTTGCTCATCTGCCCTGCTGAATATGCGTTTTATAGCTACAGTTTTGTTTATCTTAGGCAATTCATCTTTACACTTCCCTTCTGTTGATGAAAAACTTTGGATATCTAAAACAGTAAGTTTTGCTTTGTAAACCTTACCATAGCCGCCGGACCCAACCAGGTATGCTTCATCAAAATTATTTGTGGCCAACCTTATTTCGCTTAGTGGGATATTCAAGAGATCCATCTACAAAAAAAGGGAGAATTGGAGCTTGTAAATGCTAGTAAGGATAATATTGAACTTAAAAAAAAAAAAAAATTGTCCTTTCTACTATGTTCATCCCTATCAAGAATGGAGTATCTTTATTGACTATCAAATCAAAAACAGACTAAAATTCATACCAAATAATATATATTGATACTCACAAAACTAACAGCAAACATCAAAATAATTTGTCAAACATTTCATAAAACACTATTGAACTAATTTAAATAGTTTAAAATAACAATGCCATTTTGGTATGGAAATTATCAAGTGTAATTGAAAACTTATAAGGCTAATGAGAACATACTTTTTAATATTGGGCTAGAAAATGTGGCTGTCAAATGGTGATGGTGAAAGTCAAATTTATTTTAATGGGCTGCCTGTGTCATGGTGAAAAGTGAAGCTTATTTACCATAATCACCTCAAACTAATCAAAAGAAAGTAATTACCTTCAAGCTTTTGGATGATGTAACTTCATCTGCAACTTTTGTGTGTTCCTTCAATACAAATTACCACAATTGAAAATATAAACATAAAAGCATCAATAAGAATAGGATGAAAAAACAACATAAAGATGAGCTTACAGAATCTGCATGTTTCCATTGAAGTTCCAACACCTCCTCAAGTTCTTTGACAATCTGATCCATAGTTGGCCGTTGCTCAGGTTGTTGATTCAAGCAGTTATAAGCTATATTTTTAAAGAGTGCCAACGTTTCTGTGTCCATTTGTTTTCTTAAGTTAGGATCGATGATCTTATCTAGTTCTTCCTGAACACCATAATTTGTAATCATTGGTTTCCTCCCACAAATGACTTCAAACAATAACCCCCGAAAGAGTAAACATCATATTTGGGTGTCAAATTGATGGTGCCAAAATAGTGAGAAAAGAGAAGGCGATGCCTCCAGCTTCGAGGATATTCAGTGGAAAGTTCAAAACCATATATCTTGGGTTCCCAATATTCGTTCAAAATTATTTTAGAACTATTGATGTCACAATGTATGACATCATAATGGATGTGATTCAATGCACGTGCAACTCCTAAACATATTTGGATTCTTTTGGACCACGAGAGAGTTGGATCACTTACATGTTGGTTAAGAATTCCATGAAGTGCTTTGTAAATGATGATCTTTTCATTATTCTCATCACAAAACCCAAAAATAGAGACAATATTTGTATGCTGGAGATAACTAATTGTTGAGATCTCTTTCTGCAGCACGTCTCCTTGCCCATGCTTGCAATCTAACCTTTGTATGACCATATTCAATAAATTCCCATTCCATAAGAGTCGTCCTTTGTACACTTTTCCTAATGCACCTTCTGCTATCAGATTTTCATCATGAAAGTTGTTGGTGGCAGATATTATATCCTTAAGACGGAGCCTCTAAGTAAATCAAAAGTAAGGATAGACATGAATGAGAAAGTATATTATCACTTTCGAAATATGATACAAATGCATGGTAATAAACTACTACATAATGCATAAACACTTTCAATAAACAACAAATATCTAATGTCCACCATAATAACAAAAATAATTGTACCATTGATTTTCCTAAGGTAGAGCGCACATTTTAGTACTTCGTTACCAATTGGGCTGGCCCTCCCAATATTCATTTTAGAGCATCCTAAATTATTGCAAGACAAACCTAAATCGTTTAATTTTTATCTTAGTGGTTCAGATCATTTTAAAAATATTTAGCTTCCACAAATAAATGTATATGATATGTACATTAAAAATTTTTAATATTATTCATACACATGTTTTTTTTTAACCTTAAACGTTATCTATACATATGTAGTTAACATAACCAACATGACTTAATTGCACCCTGTTTAGGTTGAAAAAACAAGCAAAATATGATCATACTTTTTTCTTTGAATTTCAAGATAAATGAATAAATATTGCATTTCAGTCATTTTCTTATATTTAAAAAAGGGAAAATTATCAAAATAAACATTTGACCAAATCAAATTACCAATATAACCATTGAAAAATAAATTTACCAAAAAAAAAAAAAAACAACAAAAACGAGTCACATGTCCATTCCTCGCCACGTGGCCGAGGAAAACCATAATCCCTCGCTGAAAAGGTGACTGGGCGAGGGATTTACATAATCCCTCGCTGACGTGGCGGAATTTCAGTGGTTTCTCGCTGACATGTCCCATCCCTCGCTGGCTAGGCGAGGAATCAGTGGTTTTACCCGCCCATAATTACCAAAATGTCACTACTCGCTTATAATTTTTTTTTTTTTTTTGAAAATACAAAATTTTAAAAGAAGTATTTACGAAAAATTTAAAAATCATTAGTTTTTTTAATTTTTTATTTATTTATTGTTTTTTAAACATTTAAATTTGTTTTTTAATGTGGTTTTCTCCTGTATAATACAAGCTTTCCTCTTAACAAACTTATCAAATTTTAGTTTTTTACTTTATTCATTTTACTAGTTTAGAAATATGTTTTTAACACGGGTTGAATTAAAATATTAAATTAATAGTTAATATTTAATATTAAAAAATTTTAAAATATTTTTTAGATAAAATATGATACGAATTACGTATACTCAACTATTTTAAGTAATAACAATATTTTTTAAACTTTCATCTTTAAAAAACTTAAAAAATTACATTTATTTAAACAAAAGTTTCATCTTTAAACAAAAGTTTTTTTAAAACTTTTGTTTAAATAAATGCAATTGCAAAATTTCATTTACATGAATGGAAAAATTTCATATATGCCCTTGCAAAATTTTATATACATTTTACTTAAAAGTACGCTTCTCAACCACTATTTATTTTCAGAACCACAGAACCATTGATTTACATAAACGTAAATTATGTCTGATGTTACTTGAGTTATTTTACATATATGTATATCCGACATGAACATTAAAATATGTAAAACAACTAAATATCACGAGCTTTAACTTACATATATGTAAATCAATGGTTCATAATTTACATTTATGTAAACCAATGGTACTTTTGGTTCTGAAAATAAAAAATGGTTCTGTAATGATCCTGACCCTATATATATATAGAACGGATGTTAACCTATGTTTATTGCGATAATTCGTTAACCAAACTAGTAGTTCACAGCAGGCCATGTCATCACTATAACTTAGAGTTACAGTGGTAAACTAGTGGTCCAAAAATAATGTTAAAAAATTTTAAAAAAAATATAGCAAGACTATACTCAATTTAAAGATACTAAAATGATCTATTTAATTATGTAATTTGTATAAAAAAATAATATCATACAAAAAAGTTAAGACGGTTTTAAAAAAGGAGGAAATTTTTTAAAAAATGGAGGGAAAATTATTACATCAGTGGTGTAACGTGATGTAAAAGTTAATTACACTACATAATCATGGTGTAATTGTTTGTTACATTAATATTAACAGGTTATCGTAATAAAGGTGGGTTAACAACCATTCCTTCCCCTATAGGATAGAGAACAAATATTAACTCTTATTTATTACGAAAACCAATTAAACAAACTAGTGGTCCATAGCATGCCACGTCATCACTGTAAGTTAGAGTTACAGTGATAAATTAGTGATACACAATGAATGTTAAACGTTTTTTTAAATATAGCAAGACTATACTCGAATTAAAGATATTAAAATGATCTATTTAATGGTGTAATTTGTATAAAAAATAACATCATACAAAAAAGTTAAGATGGTTTTAAAAAAATGTGTCAAATTTTTTAAAAAAATGGTGGGAATGTTGTAAAATCAGTGGTATAACGCGATGTAAAAGTTATTTAGACTACATAATCATGGAGTAAGTGTTTGTTATTTTAGGATTAATGGGTTACCGTAATAAAGGTGGGTTAAGAACCGTCCATTCCCATATATATATATATATATATATCTGTGTGTGTGTGTGTGTAAGGTCCAGTTAATTTGCAAACCAACAAAAATTGTGAAAACTTTACGCAAACTTACGAAAACAAGTCAAGATGAATTCGATCGAATTATTATTTTTTATTGTATGAATAACATTATTACATATATATAGCTCTTTGTTTAAAAAGAATCACAATCAAGTCTATCTTGACACGGAAATAAACAGAATCTTGAACAAGTATTTTAACGATTTCATAAGTTTCAACTGGTTTTTTTATAATTCACAACAAATATGATTCTTCTTGTAAAACTACATTGTATATTAAAACCTATATAAATGGTTAAAAAGGATATATATAGAATAGTAAAATTGTCAAAAATATAAAACCTACTCAAGAAGGGTATGAATGATATTTTGAATTTGGCTTGGTTATAATATGATATTTTAAAAGTTTCTTCATATATATAGGGGAGGGATCAAATGAAAACCATCCCTATAATTAAAAACCATGAAAACCACTCCTAACCAATGAAAAAATTTTCTATTAATTTTTAATTTTTTTTATTTAAAAGGTTAGTATGGTAATTTTAACACCCTTTAATTTTGGTATGTTTTCTCCTTATTTAGTTTATGTGTTGACTAAATCTATTCTATTATTTATTTAATTTATAAGATAATCTTATTCATCGTATATTTCTTTTCTAATTTGTTATTCGTCTTTTCCAATTTCTTAGCTCTGAAGATCCGTTGAACATGATTTAATCATCATTCAAAATCAAATGATGATTATGCTTTTAAATTAAAATAATCATAAATGGTGATGGTGCTTGATTATCTTGAAACATGATTTGATTCTTTAGAAATCAAAGATGAAGATGAATACTTCTACCACACACCTCCCACCATCGATATTTACTTCGAAGCAGGTAAAGATCAAAAGCCTTAGAAATCGAAGCAGGTAGAAATAAAAAACCATAGATATCGAAGCAGGTTGGAATCGAAGGTTCATCGGCCAAAAACCTCACCGCACACAACCAAATTCGATCAAGTAAGTCTTTACATCTTTTATTTCAAGTATAATATTTGATGGATGAAAGCTTAATCATGTTTCACTTTTCGATTGATTTAACAAAGAGGATTTAGAGACTGATTTTGAGCATAATGATAATGGTGGCGACGGTAATGTTGCGTTGCATAATGATATGGATTCATGAGAATGAGAAGGATGATGACTCTCTGTTTCTTTTCTCGAGTACACTTCTGTTTCATTTTTTATCTTCTGCTATATTCATATGGTGATGCTCTTAGCTTTCTTAGTCAACAGTTAATGTGTTGATTGAAGTTTGATTTGTTCATATCCCTGATTCTATTTTAAGTATTAATGTTTGATTCAGTATTATTCCCAATTTCACTATATCAAGTGTATAGCTACTAATTGTTATGGGTCTAATATTAGTAAGCATCAAAGAATATTACGATCATCGGCGAAGACGACGATGAAGAACACAGTTAACAGACAAACATTGGTGTTACGTATACGTAACACTTCTATAACATATACGTACCACTATCGACGTTAACTTTTGCTTCTAAGTCTTTTCTTTTTGTATTTCCTTGATTACATATACGTATCACACAATGTAACAATTAGATGGATTGGAAAAGAAGACGAAGATAATGAAGAACAAAGTGAAAAGACGAAGAAGATGATGATGACAAAGAACATAGTTAGTTCAAAGGATCACTTTTATGAAAGCGTTTGGGGGTATGAATATGTAAAGAATATGAACAAAACAAACACTAAAACATGATGAACAAGAGGAACACGAAGAACATGAAGATTTGTAGTTTTATCATAATCACATGTATGTAACATTGTTGCTACATATACGCAACTCTGCTATTACGTATATGTACCACTGTTATATACGTAACCCATTTTGGATTTTCATATGGATTCATTAAAAATTATACACATAGGTATGACAATGTTACATATACGTAACACACAATGTTACGCATACGTAACACAGTATGATGCATGCATAACCAATCATTTTCTTTAGTTTAGTTGTCTTTTATTTTAGAAAAAAGAATGATTATTTAATTTTTCAATCCAAAGTATAAAAATAATATATTTGATTATTTAAATATAAGAGAGAGGTGAGAGGTGAGAGAAAAAGGGAAGATGTGAGTAAATTTAGGAATTTTTTTAATTATATGTGGTAGTTACAAAGTTAATTATTTTATGTTCTTCCTATTTTGCCCTTAATGCCTATTTAAACACTCATAATCTTCCATTTAATTACTAAAATACCACTAATTAATCTCAACCATAGATCAAAAGATCAATGGTGAATAAATAGTTTTTTTGGTTTTCAATTATAATATGGTTTTCATTAGAACCCTGGAGGATCCATTGAAAACCCATTTATAAATAAAAACTAAGAAAACCACATCTTAACCATTAATCAATGTTGATCAAGGGTTGTAAATTAATATGGCACTATTATAATTCTTTGTGAACTAAATATGGCATTAATTAGTAAGGAAGGGTATAATAGACAAATCTTTATATTTTTGTAACCTCCCTTGTATTAATAATCATCAAATCCCCTAAAAAAATTAATCACTCTAATCTCATAATCTCTCTCCTCATATTATTTTTTAGTTAATTACAAAAAAAAGATTTTTTTTAAGAAACCAAAAAAAGATTTCAACTGTAGTAAATATATAGTGGATACGTATACGTAAATTTGTTACTTTGCATACGTATACGTAAGGAACTAACAATTATGCTTGAAAAAAATGTTTTGATAGTTACAATAACACTGCTATATATGTATAAACTTGAAATGTTGTTTTAATTTTAGTTACGTATTAAATTAATAAAGTATTATTTTTAGTTGCAAACTCAACAACCTCGTTGTTAGTAAGAACATAATTATTATTTGTTTTATTAGGAAGAAAATGTATTAAAAATTTGAATATAATTATACTAATAACAAGAAATTTATTCATATATATACAAACAAAAATACTTTTGTAGTGGTTAGTTTTTTGATACGTATATGTAACAAAAGTATACTATACTATGGCTCTAGTATACGTATACATTAATATATTCATATATATAAAAAGTAGTTTTGTTGTGGTTAATTTTTTGATACGTATATGTAACAGATTTTTTTTTTAATTTTTTTTATTTTTTCCTTTCCATTCCGTTCGAGCATAATATATAATTTAAATACATACTACAGTCTTGATACATATATGTAAAAAACTAAATTAATTACTTGTTAATTTAAAAAAAAGGAACCATATGTGTGTGTGTAATTAATCATTTGAAATAATTCATAAATGTGTTGAAAAAAATAGGGATTACTTAATGAGATGGAATATACTATAATTAACTATTACCTAAAATTACAAAAACACCCTTTTTAATAAAATAATAGAAATTAATGCTATAAATTTATGATTGGTTGAAAATGATTTTCATGGTTTTCATTTATAAATGTGGTTTCATTTGATCTGTGTGTGTGTGTGTGTGTGTGTGTGTGTGTGTGTGTGTGTGTGTGTGTGTGTGTGTGTGTGTGTGTGTGTGTGTGTGTGGGTGTGTGGGTGTGCGGGGGTGTGCGTGCGGGGGGTGCGTGCGGGGGGTGCGTGCGGGGGGTGCGTGCGGGGGGGGGGGTGCGTGCGGGGGGGGCGGGGGGGGCGCGGGGGGGGGCGCGGGGGGGGCGGCGGGGGCGGGGCGGGCGGCGGGCGGGCGGCGGGCGGGCGGGCGGGCGTGCGGGCGGGCGGGGCGGGCGGCGGAGTGCGTGCGTGCGTGCGTGCGTGCGTGCGTGCGTGCGTGCGTGCGTGCGTGCGTGCGTCTGCGTGCGTGCGTGCGTGCGTGCGTGCGTGCGTGCGTGCGTGCGTGCGTGCGTGCGTGCGTGCGTGCGTGCGTGCGTGCGTGCGTGCGTGCGTGCGTGCGTGCGTGCGTGCGTGCGTGCGTGCGTGCGTGCGTGCGTGCGTGCGTGCGTGCGTGCGTGCGTGCGTGCGTGCGTGCGTGCGTGCGTGCGTGCGTGCGTGCGTGCGTGCGTGCGTGCGTGCGTGCGTGCGTGCGTGCGTGCGTGCGTGCGTGCGTGCGTGCGTGCGTGCGTGCGTGCGTGCGTGTGGTAGGGTTATCTTGAGAACCAACCTATTTTGTGCGAACTCTAGGAACTAATCTCAGCCACACAAATTAAGTCACATGCAACTCACATGTCATTTCCATCTTTTTTTTAAATGTTCATAGCTTTTTTTCACGACATTATTTTTTCAAAAAAATTGCACCATAAAATTCAGTATTTTTTTATATTTCCAACGCCTACCATATTGATATATTTTTTTAAAAAAAAATACTTACCTGTTATTTACACATGTGTAAATCTTGTTATACAATTGTGTAAATCTGGTTTGACACACTCAGGTTTTACACATGTGTAAAACAAATTTCGGAAAAAAAAAATGTTTTTTTTTTATTTTTTCAAAATTTTTTTTATTTTTTTATGAAAGAGGAAAATGAGAGAATCATTTTTGTGCCTTTATTTTTTTCATTTTCATCTTATTTTTTGTTTTATAAGTTTTTATATTATGTTTATATTATTTACCATTTTGCCATTGAAAACTAGTGGATCACATTGGTTCCTAGAGTTCTCGCAAAAAAAGAGAGTTCTCATTTGATCCTTCCCCTATATATATATATATATACACATATATATATATATATATATATATATATAGTTTGCGGAACGAATGTTAACCATCCTTTATTGCGATAACCGTGTTAACTTTTGAAGATCGATCAAAATCATTATATTTTTTGTTGGAATAACATCATTACACATATACAAATATATGTTCTTTTATGTATATGTGTAAATTCACAAGCGTAAAAAGTTACGATTAGTGTAAGTTACTTACATCATGTAAATATTTACACAGACGTAAGTAACTTACACTAGTCGTAAATTTTTTATCCTAACATGAATGTATAACATACCAAGTGAAGTTCTTTTATACAAAATATGTGCTTAATTAACAGATGTATAACTAATTTAGCTCACAAGTTTTGTCTATTTTAAGGTAGCAAGAGTTAAAGACAGTGGTACCTCTAAGGCGTCAGGGGCATTGCCGGCGGCACTAAACAGATATGCAGCCCTAATTACCTGCGCATTTGTTCGAATCTTATCCTGCAAATGCAAGACTTATTTTATATATACTTCATATCTGATTATATGAATTCCATAAAAGTTGAATAACATTAATTTGAAAAGTTAAAGAGTGCAAAAAGTAAGAATAATGGGTAGGAGGTACTTTTAGTACAACCTTTCCATCAATGACAAACAGGTTCCTATAAGAATGTGTTCTCATAAATAACTAGTAATCAAATGACCGATTCACCATAGGCTAATTTAAGTCGAGGCATCATATCATTGGCTGAAAAGAATTTATGAAAGATCAACTCTAATTAATGCACAAACAATATGTCTCTTGGTGTGTATTCTTCAAAGTAATTGTTAAGGGGGCCAAGATCATATTCGGTAAATGTTATGATTTTTGTGGCAATTCAAAGGAGATTTGTCTTATGGATATTGATATGGAGCTGACCCAAAAGTTAGTAGGCACTAGTAGGACTAGAAGGGACTGCAAATAAGACTCAAACATAACTATTGGTAATCAGATAGAAACTGGATGAACAAAATAAAAGTTTTGAATTAATAGACTATCTATCTTGATTCTGATTGTATGATTTTTGTTCCACATTTTTACAGCGTCATAGGGTTCTTATACCCTATGAACCGACAACTTCAAGCAATAAGTCGTTTTTATGAACGAAACAATCCTTATAACAGTTTCTAACTTTCAAATTTTACATACACACCCTTGACCTTACATAAAATACATAAAAAATCTAGACACACATTGACATAACTACCCCAAATTATGTTTAGTTGAATACCTCAATTTTCCCGGCCGCTTAAACTAAACTAGTTCAAGGAAGGTCTACAACTTTTTTGGCTTTCTTTTATAGCAACAGTGGTTCATCTTTATAAATGAGATGTGATTATTCTTCCTTGTCTTTCTCCTTCCATTTAGTGCATTCATATGCAAAGAGACTAAAGTCTCCACATTAAAAACACTAGAATTATTATCTCTGGTTCCACGACCCGTACCTATTCCACGTCCTCTTTCACTTCTCCTAGAACCTTTTCCATGACCCTCATAGTGATTTTGATCACCTTGTCTTCTACCACGACTATGATTACTTGAGCTTGCAATCAAAAGTTTATCTTGATATTTTTCTTCTTGTTCGTCTTAACTTTTGATGCGTTCTTCTAAACGATGATTCTACCAACTTCTTCCTTAAATAACATCGTGTCAACCTCTCGATATTGTTAGATAGTTACCTCGATCAGTAGAAACTTTCTTGGGACCGAGTTACGCCATTTTTATTACAGTTATCACACTTTCAAGAGTACTACCATGACTTTTAAACTTAGCTTTCATACTACTTAGCTTTCCTACAAAGTCGATGTTTTGTTTGATTTCATTGTCAAAGCCTCTAGTTTACACCTTAAGGTATGTAAGTGTGCTTTCTATACTAGATCTGGTCTAATATTTTGAACTTTGATAGAATCCCACATTTCTTTTGTGATCAGATATTATGCAACTTGCATTAACCCATCTTGTGGTAATGTTTGGAAGATGATCGCATTTGTTGTATTTTCTTTATTATGATGGTGGACCTTAGAGCAACTGATAAGGTTACTGCTTTGTGTCCTTGAGGTCATGGGTTCAAGCTGTGTAAACAACCTCTTGCATAAATTGAGCGATCCAGCCCTTTCTAGACCCTTGCACAAAGCAAGAGAAGTCAAACACCAGGTTATATTATCTTTCTTCTTATGTACTATTTCCTTTCTTTGTTTAGCATCAATCATTTCCCAAAGACCATAATACTTCGGTATTCTTTAGCATCAATCAATCTTATTATCCATGATCAAAGTTAATATTTTATTATCAATCTTCAAATTCAACCAACTTTTATTAACAAGGTGAATCCTAAGAAACTTTTAGTTTACAACTTCCAAGGGAGACCCCTGCTAAACTACCACAAAGGCACCTCCCGCGGACCCCGTTTATTAGTGAGCTTTGCCCTCTTGAACTACTAAGGTTTCTTAGCATCAGAAAATACAATAGTCTTGATCAAGTGTGTACTTCGTGCCTCCTAACTAGTATCAATGTGTGTTCGAATTCTCATTTGTCTTAAGTGAATCTAGTTACCCAAAATGGTCTAATGATAGTATAATCACCAACAAATAAAAACAGTTTGAGCTTATAAAAAGACATGTTTGAAGTAGTTAAGTATTTCTATGATACCAAGCTGATCCATTAGTCTTACAATCATCATTCATGTTGTGAGTAGTTTTTCAAGCTTGAGTTTGGCTTGTCTTAATGTGTTTATATGAAAAAAAAATAAATTGGGAGGATTATTACCAATTCGCTAATTTGGTCATCGTCAATAGATCGCTTCTGAACGTAGGAGTTTTTCATGAGAGAGGAAGCGTCTCGCCACTTCCTCAAAGTCCTCTCCGAGGAATGCTTAGCCGACATGGGATCAACTTCCTTCAAAAGCTCTTCCATTTTTTAACACTAAGTCCAACGAAAACCCAAAATTAATCCAACAAGTCCTTAACATAACTCTTCAGGCTATACATCTAGTGGAATATTTCATGGTTGCCAAAAGAATACATATGAAGAAGAATATAGTAAATCTCACGCATAATAAGACTATTGATAATGTCTCGGATTGGATAAACTTTTCTAGGGATAGAGTGGCTGCTCAAATAGAAGCTAAAAAATAAATAATAAAAGTGGTTGATTACTTAAGTTAATTAAACTTAAGAAACTTTATGTATACAATAATACTTTCAAAACTCAACACATATAAAGTTGAATACACGTTTAGATGTCTATGAAATTTAATAAACATTTTAATATAAAATTCTAAAATTTGTTTTCATTTAACGGCAAATTGGATCTGACACACCACTGGCCCACCCGATCATCTTTATTACTCGAGTACATAATCCAAGATCACCCTAAGAATAAAACTTATAATAGGTGAGAGAATTAAAACGCCTGATCCAACATGTAAAACCTTTTTTTTGTTACAGATGGGACTTAAATCCAAAACATTTTCTTTTTATTTTAATAAAAAATTAAGATATCTCATCTCAAATTCTAAACCACTTGAACGAAAATCATTGTTCTTGTATTTATATCTTATCTAAGAGATAAAAAAGTCAAAAGTGATGGTTAGCACACAATGTGTAATCATAAAATATCTTTCCGACATCTAACATCCAATCCTGTGTTTTAACATTTAAATATTGATAAGTGGAGTTTTTTTCCTAAAAGACGTTAATAAAAAATTTATTTACCAAAATAAATTATTTAAAAAATATTTATCAAATTGGGTATTTATGATGAACTTAAAATTTTCTACTCCTAATCTTATCTTATTAAAAAAGATTTCTATTTATAAAAGTAATTTTTTAAAAAAAGCAAAGTTCTAATAAAATTATATAAAAATAGACGATTTGAAAAGTATAATCACTTCAAAAGTAATCACCCGTATAAAGTCACTATACATACACTCTAGATAATTCGAACCAAAGCCTTTTAATTCAAAGGAGTAATCGCTATACAGCCTTATAGATAATTAAACAATTAAACAATACTTAAAACAAAGTTAACATTAACTAACTATTAAACAGAAATTAGCCGGCCAATTCGGGCGGTCAAAGGTTGAACCGGCGAACCGGTTAGAGATTGGACCGGCAATATATAAGTAAGCGATGTGAGAAGAAAGAAGGTATAGTGAGCGAACCTGCAGGTGGCGTTAATTTGATGAAATCGGAGGTTAGCCGGAGACGGAAGGATGGTGGCAGAAGGTGAGAATGATGTTGAAGGTGGAGAGAATTTTATTAAAAGCAAATTGGAATATATAGTCACTACACACTACAAGCTACTTTGTATGATTGTATTATTATTCTCACTTTCCCAGACTTGCATCTTACTTTTCTGCTTCTTTTTTGTTTCTTTTTTATTTTTTACTTTATACTTCTTCGGAAAAAAAACTAAAATATTTATTTTACAACTTTTGTTATAAATTTAAAATAAATATGACATCAAAGGGTTTCATTCGGTCTGACGTCATTGTAATTTGGTTTAATGGTATGGGAATAAATGATAGAGCTTAGTGTTTTTTAGGTCATAGGTTGATTCTCAACTTTTTGGTTTTACCATCTTTGTGGGTTTTCTTTGGAATTTAATGAGATATTGTGGTGTGCATGATGTATAAGTTGTTCTTCGAGGACGTACCAGACAATTGATTGTAGCCAATAGGAAAAATCAAGCATGACAAGAAGACCAATAGATGTAGTTCCTTAGGTGTTTCAAAACATCACAATTAAACAAACGCGCGGCTAGTTGCACAGTAATTAAAGATTAGCTACAAAAACAAACCTAAAAACAAGTTCATACGTAAACAAACCTAATAACAAGTTTGTACTTGCACAAAGAAAATTAAAACAACAGAAAGCTGGCTGAAAAACATACATAAAATATATCACAACTAAAATAACAAATGACCAAATTTTCACATCAAAATGGAAGGCATGAAAGAAACCATAGGGGTTGCTGGGCTGCTATATTTGTATGATCTCCATAAGGTGTACTTGACTGGAATGTATGTATGATGTCAATCGCCACAAAGGGAGGAGTGTGGCAGCAAATTGGCTGCTTCATGGAACTTCATCTAGAAGCCTTAATGTAGTTTTGATAGTAGGCAACAAGGACAATTATCAGCTGCAAGGACCTCCGTCCATTTAGAAGTATTTCGTCACCTGAGGACTTTTGCATTATCCCAAAGAAATATGCATAGTAGCCACGTGAAAACCTTTTGAAACTTCATTTGCATTAGGAACTTTGTGATCATCCCCTTATCAACTCCATTGAGTAGATTCACAATATATAAATTGATTTCCATCTGAACTAGATGCAGGATTAATCTCAAGCTTGATTGATTAATTTTACATGACAATCTTGGAGCACTTAATCTGTGAACCCATGAGTAATTTGACCACTAACAATTCCATACCTTGGATATCATACCTGTAATAAAACATGTTAATAACCCCTAACAAGGAATATCTCACACCGTGCGCGCAAAACTTATTCACACAAAATCAACTACCATATACCGCACCAAGAATTTAGACTCTCTACACCACCTCTCATTAACAGAAACCTATATAGGGTCACAATGGACACCCACACACACAAACCCCCTTCCTTAGCGGTACGCGTACTACCACAAATACACTCACCGGTTTAAGTCTCACAAGATAATCCTATCATCAAATTCATTCTTGGATTCCTTTTGTAACCCTTTAAAGCTTTCAATGAGATTTTATTTATTTATTGTTGGATCGAAGTAATTCCCGTTCCGGAGGGCAAGTCGGCAATCCGAGAATATGGGAGGACCAATGTTGACAAGTTGGTCAAGTTGGATTAAATTTAATATTATCTATGTTATGGTTTATGTATTAGGAGAAGATAACTATGATTTGAATCCTAATTAGATAAGGTAGCTAGATTATATAAACCCATGTTAGGGTAATTTGTAACTAAGTTTTTTGAGTTGATATTTTCTTGGTCATTAATAAATTGAAGAGTTATTTTAAAGTATGTTTTGCTATCAATTCTTATTTTGAATTGATATCATAGCCAATCAAAACTTATGTGCAAAAACCCGTGCAACCTAATCTTGCCCAAAAAAGCTTGGGTTGGATCGATCTCATCCCATCATCAAGACTTACAAAAGACAAAGAAGGAAGAAGACCATGGGAGAAGAGGGACCATCAAAAGCAAAGGAAGGAAGCAATCTTACCTTATATCAATGTCTTATGTTAAGCACCGTAAACTATACAGTTTAGGCAATGAGAATGAAAGTGATTCTAGATGTGCATAAGGTTTGGAACACTATTGAGCTCGGATAGAATGATGCTGACAAAAATAACATAGCGCTGGCATTGATATTCCAATCGATCCCTGAATCACAAATATTACAAGTTGGTGATCAAGAGATGGAGAAGCAAATATTGGATGCGGTGAAGACATATAACTTAGGAGCTGATCAAAAGCATGTTTGTAGACCCTCATGGCTAAGTTCGATGGCATGAGGATGTAAGAAAGTGATAACATCGATGAATTTGTTGCTATGTTATCCAGAACCGTAACAAAGGCGGCGACGCTAGCTGAAGTCATCGAGGAGTCAAAGCTGGTGAAGCCCGTTGAAAGTTTACCAAATCATGGCCTTAATTGAACAAACCATCAATCTCAGAACCGTTGGCTTTGAAGATTTGGTAGGGAGTTTAAAAGCTTACGAAGAACGAGTAAAGGAAGATGATTACCATAATGAGTCAAACAGTAAGTTGATATATCACAAGACTTAACCATCATTGGGTTTGACCTCATGAGCTGCAAGCCAATTGGGTTGAGGCCAAGGGGTGGTGTGAAAGGGTAGGCATGGGATAAGCAATAATCGGGGACACTAAAAAGCCGTGAGTAATACTGAAAATCTTGAAAACAAGTTGATAGAATTATGAAAGCTTACTTACTATCTAAGAATTAAGGTTACACAACTCAATGATGAGATTAAATTCAATAAGATGCATATGCTCTTCGAGTATTAAAAGAAGCCAGGATGAAGGATTGCAACCCAATAGCTATACCCATGAATCGAAATGAAAAAAACTATCTAAAGTCGTGGATAAGGAAAATGTATACGCGATCGAATACTGAAAACTTGTGGGGTGCCTACGCTAAATGTTGCACACAAGATCGGATACCGCGTTTTCAGTGGGTGTGGTAAGTAGAACATGCTAATGCCCAAACAATCACATTTGACAGTCATAAAACAGATTCTATGGTATCTTAAAAGGACCATCGAAAATGGTATTATCTATAAAAAGGAGGAGAAAGGGGATTGATGGGGTATAGTGATAGTAGCCACAACATTGATAATGATGATGGGAAAAGTTCCACCGAACATGTGCTCAGCCTTGGTGAATCACCAATTACTTGGTTTACCCAAAAACAAAGCACATTAGCACTCTCATCATGTGAAGCAGAGTACATGGCAACAAGTTTGGCTTCATGTCAAGCCGTTTGTTTACGAGAATTATTAGGGGAACTAATTAGATCAAAGCTACAAAAGGTCATGTTGAAAGTTGATAACACCTCGGCAATTACTTTATTAAAAACCTAGTTTTTCATAGCCGAAGTAAACATATAAAGTTCAGGTTTCACTATATTTGAGAATGCATTGAAAGGAATGAGATAGTGGTAGAGCACATCAATGGCAAGGAACAAAAGGCGGACATATTGACCAAAGCTCTCGCAAGAATCAAGTTTGATGAGATGCAGAAGTTACTTGGAGGAAAAAACCATCTAGTTTTCACTTAAAAATTAGGGGGGTGGGTGAATGTTAGATCGAAGTAATTCCCAAGTCTTGAAGGGCAAGTTGGCAATCCGAAAAAATGAGAAGACCAATGTTAACAAGTTGGTCAAGTTGTATTAAATTTTTTTTTGGTTTATCAATAAGGAGAAGATAAGTATAATTTGAATCCTAATTAGATAGGGTAGCTAGTTAATATAAACCCATGTTGGGATAATTTGTAACCAAGTTCTTGAGTTAATATTTTCTTGATTATTAATAAATTGGAGAGTTATTCAAAAGTGTGTTCTCATATCAATTCTTGCTTTGATTCACTGATATTTTATAATAACAAGTGGTATCAAAGAATAGTATACGACTCAATTTGAAGGAAGAAAACGTAATTGGTTTTATTAAAGATCAAGATGTTATCATCTAATGTCGAATTAGAGTAATTCAATGGAGGGAATGTTAGTTTGTGGAGATTGAAGATGTGTGCTCCCTTGGTTAATTAGGGGATCGTTGATACACTCGCCAAAGAAGATAGGTTGCCAATGAACCTTAGAGTAAGATAGTCGTGCTAACCAGGTTACTAACACTACCTAGACACAAGTACCGATCTTGGCAAATCTTGACTCACATGTTTGTGTGACCACAGACATGGCCTTGTCAGAAACTCATGTACCAAAACTTAATTGTTGAACATCTCATTCATCTCTTTAATCCATCCACTTTCACATACCCTAATTATCAACCAAATCCATCGTTTTTAGGTATAAAACATTAGGCATTTAATCAATATTGATACTCTAACTTTTTTACAAAACAATAAATTTGATAAAAACAAATAACCATCATATGCTAAAATTAGTCTTTAATTATGTAATTAATAATAATCACCTTTAGAAAAGATAATAAGGGTGGGCACACATTGTATTCTAATGGAAAGATAGGGATTTTTGGCCTTGTATCATGGTTTGTGAGTATATTTTGAAAAGTGTTTGGGTTTGGATGTTCAATAAATATCTGTTATGAAAGTGTGCATGTGACAAACCTTAATTCTATCCTAGAGATAAAAAGTTGGCTCACATCAAGAACACTAGCTACAAAAACCTCTTTTTTCATATACAACAGTATACTAATTATCCAAAAATCAAGGCTAATAACAGCTTATATATCCAATACCGAGGTTAAGAAGATTGACTTGTTATATCAACCTAAGAAAGCAGCAACTTATAAGAACATAAAAATACATTCCTATCTCTATACTTATTGAAAGAAAAAATAATAATATAACTATCTGCATCATAAGGAAGAACAACCCACTGGTAATATTAAATCCTTTAGACCAAGATTAAGGTTGTGAGGGGCCTAAGATATTGGGTGCCTAAAACAAGTGTTTTCTGGTCCTAGCCCCTCCCTTGGACCCAATTAATGTTTTGGAGATGGAGTATTATCAGGATTGGTGAAGAGCTAAGTAGTCAGGTTGTCATCAAGAACAAAACTTTAGGGCGGGGTCTGAACTAGATCACGAGTATAACAATCGTTGCTTTAGTTTGTCCATATAAAAATACAATATGTCTAGAATTCACTAGTAAATGACTTTACATGGGGCGGAATTCGAAGCCACATATAATAAGGCCAGACATTGTTCCTTCATAAGTTACAAATTTCAAATTCATAGAAATGCATTCATTTTGAAGCTCATTATTTGATTCGAATTTCCACACACAAACTTCCATCCATCCATCTTCCCTCTCTTGAGGAAGCCCGTTAACATCATTTATATTCCATGGCCTCGGGGATCTAAAATAAACAACTTCAGTCTGTTTATTTTTACGTTGATGTAGATCTCGTACTATCACTGGACAATGCAATCCACAACATTTTTCTGGAAGCTTGAAAACGAGGTAACATCTATACTTTGTATGTTGCAACAACATTTTACTTTCAATCTTGCATTTGATACGAAACATATGTGTTGATAAAAGCTCGACCACCTTTTGAAATCTGGACTCGCTTGAGGGTTTTAAATTAAAACGCTTGGTGTTAAACGAGTCACAAAAGGCCTCATTGGCTGAAAGCATGAAATGTTGTTTCTCCATGTTCCTCCAGCTAAACAACTTCAAAAGATTTTGAGTGAATACGCTACAAAGATCAAAAGGAATGTTATTAGTTGTTAGTATTGGCATCAGATCCATGTGTGAGGTTGACTGCAGGACTTGTTGGACCTCCATTATGTTGTTTTCTTCAGGTTTCACCTATAGTAATATATTAAAACCATGTTATAACTAAACATGTAATTTACAACAGGAGATATATAATCAAAAGAGTAAATTAAGGATATAGTAAAACTTGCATTGTCAATGGCTCGAAACTCAATGCCTTCAACATAAATGGCATGGTTTCCGCAATAGCATCGTGAAAAGCTCTCTAATAGAAACTCAAAGTCGGAAGTATCTGATTCCTTGTGATTCAAGAACCGATACAATTCAATTGTCATCCAGTCATCTTCTCTCCATGTTGCAAAATATGAATGAAAAGTTTCATTCCCCATTTTGTAAGTTAGGTTCACATACATCCGTTTAGCTGTCGATTTTCTTGCACCGCCAAATTTGAAGACAAGATAAACACCGTACTTGACATTAGAAGATAAAAATTGACTCCTAATCTTTATTTGGATATTCAAATGCGAAATATCTGACATCTCAGCTATTTTATCGAACCTGCACATACATGTTAGCTATATGATATCTATCTTTCATCTAACATGAGTGTATGTGGACACTGTAAATTAGAGATATATATTGTAGGGTATATTGATTATTAATAAGGTAAAATGGATAACATAAAAAACACAAAAAGCGAAAGAAAGAAGGACCTCGATTCTGGAACAGAATGCCAGTTATGCGACGAAGGATTTTGGTATGAAAATTGGCTTGCTGATACCATTTCATTTCTTTCTGCATTACTTCCGAGTGAGAACCACTATTGTACAAAACAAACAAACCAAATCACAGTGGGTTTCTATTATGTATAAAATATGAGGTAGGGAACAAGATGATTACCACTTTGCCCTCTTGAATAAGAATTCCTTTAAAAAGAGTGTCATAAAGATCCTTTCTCTTTGCTCTAGAGTAGATCTCAGGGGTTTTTGAGGCCTGGAATATTTCTTTGTAATCTTCATAGAGTTGGGCTTCCCAGATTTCATAATCTTTCTATATATAAATAAAACATTAAAAAGATTATTTATTAATAAATTCATTTTCTCTATGACAAGTCAATAATTAATTTCTTGTTTAAGAAACAAAATAAAAAATTGTATCCGGCAAAAAGTTGCTTTCAAGTAAATCAGCAACTTAATTATCTTTACAAAATGAATTCATGTTTCATATATATTCCATGAAACCAGATGTTTAATTGATACCGTTAAGATTCTACATTTTAATATATATATATATATAACTTACACATATAATTATAGATCTTGAATACATGCATTGAAAGATACCCATACTTTTTGTCAAAACAATGACAACTTACTTGTACATTTAACGCTTTCTCGAGTTGTATTACCACGTCATGTGCTGTTGGGCGGTCTTCACCCCTGTCATGTAAGCATTGATAGGCGATATTTGTGAATGTAGCCAATGATTCTGGACCAATTTGTTCTTTCATACCATCAAACACTATCTTATCAAGTGTTTGTTTTTCATAGCACCTTTTAGCCAAAGGGCCTAAAGACTGAGAGTGATGTTTACAATCCTCTGCCCATGCCAATCTTCCGCACAAGATCTCAAATAAAACAACACCAAACGAATATATATCTGATTTTTCGGTTAAGAAACCTTGTTTGTACTGTGGGTCAAGGTAGCCTAATGTAGCATAAGCATTGTTCCTAACATGTTCCATGTCCTGATTTAATGAACCTAATGAAGATAATTCCAAATTAGAAATCTTTGCTTTCCAATCATCATTTAGCAGAATACTAACGCTTTTAATGTCCCTGTGTACCACCTTCTTTAGCCTGTCTTGATGTAGGAATTCAAGTCCTCTTGCAACATCGATGCATATCTGGAGCCGTTTCATCCATGTAAGATTAGCGTCTTTCAAATATTTATCAAGACTTCCATTAGACATATGCTCGTGAACGATGATTTTTTCTTTGCTTTCTTGACAATATCCTACAAGGCCAATGATATTCTCATGATTACTCTTGAAAAGAATATTAACTTCCGTGCGAAATTGATGATCTCCTTGACCAAACTTGCTATCCCACCGCTTTGCAATAATGGTGGTGCACACTCTTGCTTTAGCATTATCTTGTGTAAATGGAAGCTCTCCTTTATATGCCTTCCAAAATCTACCACTTCCAATGCAATTCTTTTCACTAAAGTTTTCTGTGGCTGATTCAATATCTCTAAGTGAAATTTGGAGCTTTCCCAGGAAGGTTTCCTGTGAACCATCAGACATTTAATTAGCTTCAAAATTCAAAAATAAACCACAAATTAATGAAACTAGGCATCAAAAGTGTGATTTACTGATATCAATAATCTCAAAAGATCTGTAACTAAATCAAATTTATAATAAAAATTGAAAAACCAAAGAAATTCAAAATCCGCAACTAAAATAGAGTTGGGCTGCCATTAGATGTTTCTGTTGGTTCAGCCCGGAGACGTCACACAAGAATCACGAACAAAAGATTTTGTTTACTGCTTTAGGTCTCTTACTAACAAAATTCATACTTCAAAAGTTACATATTTAGAAAATAAACATGAACTCTTAAAAACAAGTAGCACTACTCCTAATCTATGCCCACGACTTGCTAACTACCTATAGTATTTATAATAGTTAAAAAGAATATGATTAAATAAACTTTCTAATCATTTGTTTAAACAAACATGGTTAGCTCCATGACCCATACTCATTGACCTGTCAAGATTAACTAGCAGTTAGGGACATCCTCGTGGTATAAATCAACAAGTCAAACTCTCCAAAGCATTTAGCATGGTTGGCGAAACACCAAACACATGGACGCCTCACGGACCTGACACATGTACTCCTTTAGGCAGAATGGTTGTACAATATGAGCATTTTGTTGGCTATTACAAAGTCGGCTTGGCGTGCAATGCACAAGTCAATAAAGGAAAAGAGTTGCTAAAGACTTCTTAATGTGAATACGCTTAGGTTGTTAGGATTTTATTGTTTTAATTTGATCCTATTGTTAACAAAAAGAGTTATAGTCTAATGAGTCCAGGTTAACTATATAAACTAAGTCGGGCTTTATTTGTATTCAGATTTTTCGAGTGAGGCTTTCTTGACAATAATAGTTTCGGTGTTAGCCAATTAACGTGTTCTCTTAGTCAGTTCATTCTTGAATTGGTAAAGATGCCTAGTCGACCAGAAACCTTCACGCAAGACAGTACCATGATTGAACCACTTATGATTGCACAACTGTTGTACAAACTTTCTAGCCAAGGATAAGGGATGGATAACCCAACTCTTTGACTACAGTTGGAAGACGAAACCAGTAACAGGGGACGAACAACCATCAACTATAGTCAAAGAAATTAGCTCACCCTTGTTGCAATGCCCCATGTTGACGACTACGAGCTACATATTATGGGCAATGCAAATGAGGGTGATCATGAGTATTCATAGAGGAATGTAATCGAACCTAGATCATCCGATACAGAGAAAAACAATATTAAGATGGATCTCTTGTTTCAATCAATTCCCAAGGATCAGATTTTACAAGTTGGTAATCTGAGGGCGGCTAAGGAGACATGGGAAACGATCAAGACCCAATACCTAGGAGCCAATCGGAAAGGGAAGCGGGGCTTCAAACGTTGCTAGCTAAGTTTGAAGGTTTAAAGATTATATAAACTGATACCATATATAGCTTCGCCTCCATGATAACAAGAATTTTATCTAAATTAGCTTCACTTGGTGAGACTATTGAAGAAGCAAGGTTGGTTAAGAAAATTCTTACGAGTCTATTGAGACATTTTATTTACATGGTTGCTTTGATTAAACAACTCGTGGTTAAAACATTTGGATACAAAGATATGATGGGGCATTTGAAAGCCTATGAAGAATGGGTTTTGGTGGGACCAGAATGGGCGTGAATTACCCAAGAGAACTTGACCTTTGACACCAGCTCATTGGACTTCTCAAGCCATCGGTGCCACGAGAGGGCAACCCGACCATGGTGGAAAGAAGCTAAGTGAACCTTGTTTTTGTCATCAACCCATTGGAACTTTAAATATTGCTAGTCACCCACAGGACCATCCCCAAAGAAACAAGAAATGATAATTTTAGGAAGGGTTTTGGGATTTGAGTAACAGGTTCCACCTTGAGATGACGATGCGGTGAACCAAAAGAATTTCCGATATCGCAAGGCTTGCATGGACGCATTGCGGCCTGCATCTTGATCAAGATCTGCTCAAACATCACGTCTTGTGTTGGGCAAAACGGACTCAGTTTTTTGTTGGAATTCAGTGTTGGTGCATTTGTGTGTTTCCATAGATCACGACTGATTTGTTACCACTAATTTGGGTTGAGCGGTAATCAAATGGCCAAGAAGATGAGATAAAGCTTTTGAGAATCAAGAGGAAGAAAAAGACTAGTTTCTCTACATAAAAAATCATCCTAGAAGAAAGCTCCTATAAAAAGAAGTAGAATACACATGCAAGCAAATAACTAATACAAAAACTAGCTAGAACATGGTTAGTGTGGCCACCCCACCATTCCTTTTATTAGGCCCACTCACCATAAGACAAAGAAATAACAAACACCCTAATGTGCATGTATGAGTCTGTGTATGCATGATCTTTTCCACATATGCATGACCGTCCATGTGTACATGATAGGCATGAGGAAGATCATGACAGGGTATAATATATATACTTACGACTAGTGCTAGTGATCAAGTAAGGATATGAAAGAGATGAAATTAAGAAAGTTGTACTTGCAAAACATTAACTTACTTGAAAGTCTAATGCTTTCTCAAGTTCCATGATCACTGTTTCCATTGAAGGACGCTCAACAGCTTTTCCCAAACATTTATCTGCAATTTTTGTAAATATGTCCAAAGATTCTTGATTGGGTCCTTTATTTGAAGTGAAAATGTCTTCACTCGTTTCTTCCTTTAACTTCGGATCTATTATTTTCTCTATGGTTCTATCATTGAAATGTCGGTGTGCAATAGGTGCAAGCCCTTTGAAATTTTCTTTAATATAAGCTGAATCATATGCCAACCTCCCACAAAAGATTTCAAAAAGCACAACTCCAAGAGAATATACATCAGATTCTCTAATCAGTTTTCTTGTCTTTTCATATTCTGGATCAGCATACACTTTCATGCCTATCTCTTGATTTGTTGAGTGTAACTTGGACATCCCAAAGTAAGCAATTTTAACCTTCTGGTCCTTGTCTAAGAGTATGTTGTCACTCCTTATGTCACCATGTAGGTTCAACATCTTGTGAAGGTGATTGAGTCCATGTGCGATCTCAAGGCACATGCGTAGACGGTGGGTCCATGTAAAAGTATCTATTTTATCAACACTTTTCAAAAAGTCATCGAGGGTTATGCCAGAAGAATACTCATAGACAAGGATCAATTCATCACCTTCGTCACAAAAGCCAAGAAGAGAGATTAAGTTGGGATGCTTACAACTAGTACCCCTTTTAAGGTCTGCTATAAAACCTTCTTGACCTTGAGAACTAGTGAGGCATTTTATAGCTACGCTGATGTATGGTTCGCTGCTAATCTTCCTGTCCGTTGCCAACAAACTACGCTTGAGTTTAGCATTATACACCTTACCGTTTGTGCCTAAACCAATGCAGTATCTTTCAGCAAAATTGTATGTAGCCTGCTTTATATCACTGTATTGAAACCTTGAGAGTACCATGGTTTCCCCCTGCAACATTTTGGTTTAAAATGAATGAGAATGACGTACATGCGGGTAAGTATGATAATGAAATTATAAGGGGACTGTCCCTTATCGTTTGTTTTTGAAGTTTTAGAATTGCAGGACATTCGCGCGCGCACATATATGTGTATGTTCTGTGTAGAGGGTTAGGTTAATGCAAAAAGAATCTTGACGCATATGCATTAACAGAAAAAGTTGATAAATATGGTTAGATACTGATACATGTCTATTTGCATTAGTGCTCTTTTTATGTTAAGATCCTTTCTATTTGATCCTGCTCATATGTATGTAGGCATGTGTGTTCGTGTGTATATGCTTTATTAACATAAGAGGATGATAAATACGGTTGAAAAGCTAAAAGTTGGGGATGTATTGATGTTAAAAAATGGAAGTTTAAAAAATTGTGTATTGCTGTATTAATGTGATTTTGTGTACAGTACATCCTTTATACATAAGAAATCAACTTAATTTTTGCTTAATGTATTTTAAACTAAAATAATATTAAGTCCTACATCCTTAGAAAATGTTAATTTAAAGGAGACCAAGCATATGAAGAATAATATAGTAATGTTTTAAACCATCGACTTACTTGCAATTCTAATGCATTTTGAAGTTCCTTCATGACGACTTCTATTGTTGGACGCTTGGCTTGAGTTTCTGCTATACATTGATTTGCAATTTTTGAAAATGTGTTGAACGAATCTTGAGTGGGTCCTCTATTTAAAGTAAAACTGTGATCACTATCTTCTTCTAGTATTTTAGGATCGATCAATTCCTTTAGTGTTCCCTCATTGTATCGTCTCCTTGCAATCGGTGCAAGCCCCATGTCATTTTCATTAGTGTACACTGAATCATAGGCCATTCTCCCAGAGAGGATCTCAAATAGAACAACTCCAAAGGAATAAATATCCGATTCCCTTTTATACTTACCTGTAGTAGAATATTCAGTATCCACATAAAACTCTGTACCAGCAATGTTTTTTGTGTAGACAGTGCTAGGTTGTTGACTTGTAGGATGAGATCTAGATAACCCAAAGTCTGCAAGCTTTGCCCTCAAATTTTCATCTAATAAAATGTTATCACTCTTTATATCTCGATGTATTATCCTTTGTTTTCCTTCCATGTTGTTATGAAGGTAGTTAATTCCATGGGCAATATCAAGGCAAATATGCATTCTTTGCGCCCATGTAAGATTAACCGTGCTTTTATCACTGCTTACTAAATAATCAGATAGGCTTCCTTTAAAAGCATACTCGTAAACAAGAATCATTTCATTAACTTCTCTAGAAAAGCCAAGAAGAGAGATGATATTTTGATGCTTACAACACTTGAGCAAATCAATTTCCGTAAAAAATCCTTGTTTACCTCGCTCATCTGCTCTATTTATTATGCGTTTTATAGCTACAGTTTTGGTTACCGTAGTCGCTTCATCTTTATTCTTTCCTTGGATATTTACCAAATCAAGTTCCGCTTTATACACTTCAGCATACCCGCCAGACCCAATCCAACATGCTTTATCAAAACCATTTGTGGCCCGTCTTATTTTGCTTAGAGGGATCTTCAAGAAATCCATACATATATAAAATTACTCGTTAGTCATAATGAAATATAGTAAAAGCACTACTCCAAAATAAAAAAATTAATTAATAATTGTTTAAGTTAATTAAGAAATATAACGCAATGGGTATTTTTAAAATTGTGCAGCTTTGATAAGTGTGGAAAAAATGGCGTTTCTAGTGCTGAAAATTGGTTGTAAGTTAGGATTTATTTGTTTTTTAACCACTCCTAAACTACACTTATTAAATCCATTTTATACTCTATATATTGTGACAATCGAACCCTCATCCCTCTAGGATAGAGGAGTCGATCACCAATACCGCAAGGCCATTGCCCTTCTAATTATCCTTTTCGATCTTTGTATTCCATTTTTTAAAAGTTAAACTTGGTCGGTTATAAATTTTATATTCGAGGAGGTTCAAGTAAACTAAAAGAAAACGAATTTGGCTAATTATTCACTTCAAATTAAATTAAAAAAAAAAAAACTAATTACCTCCAAGCTGTCGGGTGATGTAGCGTTATCTGCAGCTCTTGGTTGTTCCTTGAAATAAAATATCGTAAAATATGAGAAAACAGAAAGAAAAAATTAATATTAATAACAAAAGGGTAGGATATGATGGGCTTACAAGATCCTGATGTTTCCATTGTAGTTCGAGCACCTCCTTAAGTTCTTTGACAATCTGATCCATAGTTGGACGCTGCACAGGTTGCTGATTCAAGCATTTATATGCGATGTTTGTGAAATCCGTCAACGATTCTGTGTCCATTTGTTTCCTTAAATCAGGATCAATATCAAGTTTTTCTTGAATAAAACCATTTGTAATCTTTGGTTTCCTCCCATGAAGGACTTCAAGCAATAACACACCAAATAAATATACATCATATTTGGGAGTCAATATGTTGCTGTTAAAGTGACGAGAGAAGCGAAGGCGATGCATCCAACTTTGAGGATACTCCGTGGAAAGCTCAAAGCCATATATCTTGGGTTCCCAATCTTCATCCAAAATAACCTTAGAGCTATCGATGTCACAATGTATGACATCATAATGGATGTGATTTAATGCATGTGCTACACCTAAACATATTTGAAGTCTTTGGGACCATGTGAGAGTTGGATCACTTAGATGTTGGTTAAGAGTTCCATGAAATGCTTCGTAGACAATAACTTTTACATCTTTTTCATCGCAATACCCAAAAACTGAGACGATATTGTCATGTTTAATTCTCTGAAGTTTCGAAATCTCCATTTGTAAAATGTCTTGTTGCCCATACTTACAATCAAACCTTTGTATGACCAAATTCATGAAAGTATCAAGGTACGGGAGTTGTCCTTTGTACACCTTTCCTAATGCACCTTCCGTCATCAGATTTTCATGGGAGAAGTTGTAGGTGGCATATAATATCTCTTCACGAGTGTATTTCTCTTTACGAGTGTATCTCTAAGTAAATCAAATAGAAGACAAAAAATAATTAATTAGGGATATATAATGACAAGGTAATTATTATTTTTTATGTTTTGAGCAAAAAAGATTTGATATTTAAACATTTCTTCTTAGAGAAATTCAGCGTGCATTGCAGCGCGCGCATTGGCGCTAGCAATAAACGATAAGTACAACATTTATCTTCTGAATGTATCAATCGAAACTTTATATAGAAAAAGAAACCTTGACATATACCCAAACGTTGCAGCATTAATATTAATAACATTCGAAACTATATATATAAAAGCCAAACCATTAACAAATTCACATAACAATATTGACAAAATTAAAGCATATGGAAAACTAAAAAAAATAGAAGTTAAATTAAAATAAAATAAACCAAATGTGTAAAAGAATTTAAAAACCCAAAAGATTGAGTGCAGCAAAACTAAATTTTGTAGGTTTATATAGAAATCACATCTACAGTGATTCATAAATGTAATACATAATAATAATAATATAATATCTAGTAGCAAAAAAACTTAAAACTCTCATAATAAATACTATACGATGAGACCGGGCACCAGAGATACCGGCGGTAAGGTTATGTATGATTAGGCGGTTTTACAAATAACCAGCATGTTTCTACGGTTTTATGGTCGAACTAGTGACCAACAACCAGTTGTCGTACCAGATGATATTTTAAAGATGATGAAAAGATGAAGCTGGGTCTTGGTGCACCATGGGAAAGAGATGATGCTCAGAAGATGATGAATAGATGGTTATTACGATTGGGAACGGCGGTGACTTTGAAGAAGACAATGGGATATTTTTTAATGGCAAATGTACGACGCTGCTTCTGGATGTTATTTTAATTGGCTGAGTTATTAGTTTCCCACTTGAAATCGCACCCCCAATTCTATCAGGAGGAAAATCATAACTAGAAAAATTTCCTGACTCAACGCTGAGCATTTTGCTCAGAATAAGAATTGAACTCATGACCTACTCATATTAAATTGGAGTATTAAAGGCAAAGAAAGAAAAATAGAGGTTGTGATTTTTTAAGGAAAGTGAGTTTATCGAAGAGATACATTGTAATATATTTGTGGGGTGTATTTAGGAGTAAAAGTACGATAAATTTGTTGTTAAAAAAAATAATTACCAATTTAATTTCAGTTCTTCTTGATGCTAGTCATATTTGACTAGTTTATTTAATTTATTTAATTTTTTTATTGGCAAATTACAGAAGCTAGTAAATGAAAAATTATTTAATGGTTTTTTTAAATTAGTAATAATATAATAATGTGTTCCAAAATATATTATATTTATATTGGGATAAGTTTATCATATAGCAATCATGTTTCGGAATTGTTTTAATTAGAAATGATTCATCGCGCGTTGCGCAGTTAATTGTATCACGAACTTGCATATGAAAACCTAAAATACAAAAAATATAGTAACGGCTATTATTTTGACTTTGAACTCGAAAACATTAAGCAAATAAAAGCAAGATACAATGTCAACAAAACATAATAAACTTAACAAGCACATCGAATTAACGTAAGGTTTCACATATTTTATGATACAAATTAAATAAATAGGTATTTAGATTAATTTTTAATTACTAAAATAACTTAACAAATAAAAAAATGATCAAAAATGAAAACTACAAAACTTTTGTGGCCAAAACACAAAAATTAAGAATTTCATGTAGCTAAGAGTTTAAAATTATATAGATAAGTAATTATATCACTCATAAAAATTTTTTGTCTTAATCAGTTTACTAAAGTTTATTTTAACGTCTTTATCCAATTTATTTTTGTCATTCTTCGGTCATTCATAAATTGTAAAATATTTAAAAAATTAATAATACAAATAATTTAAAAAATTGCATATTATTTAAAAAATTACAAAAATATGAGTGACCTAATTAGAACATTTCATAAACTTTAATTATCTGATTTGAACAAATAAAAATATTAGTTATCTAATTAGAACAAATAAAAATATAAGTAACCTAAATAACACATTTTTAAAACTTGCTTGATATTCATTCGTGAATATGAGTAATAATTATTGTTTTATAACCATTTAAATAATCAACTAGGTTTTCCTAACCCACGCGTTGCGCGGGGGAATTTTATCATGATCCTAAATATCAAAACGCGAATGCACTAACACACTCCAATGGTATTGTACGTGACGTGATAACGTATAGATTAACAATCATCCCGACTTGTCTTTGGAGTAAATTTACGTTGAACAACAAAGTAACTTGAACTTTTACCGTTAAACGAAACGCATTATACTTGACCCGACTTTTTTCGAAACAAAATTATGTCGAAACGTATTCCAACTAAAAACATACATAAAGAGACGTGCTACTGTGTCGTATGTGATAAAGAATAAATTACGATCGTCACAACTCATTTCCGAACTAAATTTACATTCAAAAGTTGAGTAAATCAAATTTATACCGTCGAATAAAAAGGTTCAGTTTTTACCTGACCCATTTCAGAACAAAATTCACGTAAAAACGTAGGCAAACACCGAAACGTAGATCAACTCAAAACGTATATAAAATATGCACGAAAACGTTTTATACCCGACTCATATAGTTACATAAACCTGGAACTTTAAAAATCTAAATTTTACCAATAAAATTATTAATAAACAATTTATTTTTTATTATTATTTTACAAAATTCACGTCAAAACGTAGGCGAACGTTGAAACGTAGATCAACTCAAAACGTATATAAAAATATGCATTGAAATGTATTATACCCGACTTATACAAGTACATAAACCCGAAACTTTTTTATTCTAAATTTTACATTTAATAAAAATTTTAATAAACAAATTACTTATTATTATTTAATTATTATCATTATTTTATTACTATTGTTACTGTAGAACCTGTTATGTTTTAATATATATATAATTATTCTTTCTCAAATCAAACTTTTTTATATTAGTATCCTTGGTTTTAGTTTCTTTATCATTCATTCACAATTAACAAACCTGATCGATTTTTATATATTTAACTTGAGATTAGAAATATGTTTTGAAAATTAAGAAATGATACAATCATAAAAGTTTCAAAACTGAAAATTAATTTCACTTTCCAAAATTCATAGTTAGAGGGAAAGTAAAAATAAAAATCAAACTTCAAAATTTAACACTTTTAAATAACTTCCTATGAAATATAAATAAAAGTTTTTTATATATAACAAACTATATATTAAACAACTTGGAAGGTTAACCTATTTTTAAAACAAGATGTGTCGGGTTAAACAAACTTATTAAACATGTTGTGTTCGGGTTGACATATTTAACATAATACCATATTAGCCAACCATAAACATGTTTATTTCCATGTATATTGGTTACACAAATTATGTTTTAACATATACTTATTTAAAAAGTTTAAAGAACACTCAATTTCAACCTAATTTGAATTTGTAATTCTATTGTCTTGTTTAGTAAGATATTCCTAATTTCCAGTTTATTAATATATGGTTTATCCAGAAATAAAAATAAAAAAAAATAAATAAATAAATAAAAATAAAAAAAAAAACCGAATATTAACACTGATAACAAGAAACTTGCTAACCGTACACTCTCATTGTTTTTACTTGCCCCTCCACTCTAAATTGTCAAATAAACATGTATAATTATCTGTTTTCACATTTAAATACAAATTTGATTCTTCACATTTGATGTTTTAGAGGAGTATACTGTAAATAGAAGGAATAATGCATTCTAAGCGTTCAACCGATGCCAAAAAAAAAAACAAATACAAGCATTATTCTTGGCACTAATTAATCAATCCCTCGAAAACATAGAACCGGATAACTACCAAACATGTATGAAAAATCATTTTTATGTAACAAGGTAATCTTGATAAAAGAATTGTTTATGACAATATGCAAGAAAAAAACTCAACTACTCACATTAATAATCAGAATTCTATTTTGTCTAGCATCTATGAGAATAAAACTTGATGATGAGACTCAAGTTGTGGTGATGTTATCTTCACAACCTTATAGTTGGTCGAGACAATGACTGTTGTCCCTAGTTCTATGGAGCTAAAGGGATGACATTTGATAAGATCTAGGATATTATGTTGGGTGAAGACATTTGTCTAAAAAATGCAAATGATGGATCATCATTTGAGACGTTACATGTTGGCACGGGAAGAAAAACTAGCAGAGGCAGTGGGAGTCTGAAAAGGAGTTCGTCCAGAACTCGTAGAAATATGAGTTGTTGGAACTGTGACGAGGAAGGGCACGTTAAGAGCCAGTGCCCGAATAAGAAATTGAGCACTATTGTTGAGGATGTCTCTAATAATGATGCATTGATAATTAGTGTGGATTTTTAGGTCATGGATTCAGTGGTTTCGTTTCACTCCAAGGACAACGGAAAAACAATAATGAATCTAAAATATGGTGGTTTTGGAAAGGTACCATTAACTAATGATGAGATACTTGAGGTAACATGCATGAGGGATATTGATTGGTTATTTCATTTGAAACTATACAAAACCTGACGAATATCAAGATGATTCTTGGACCGAAGAAAAAATTGATTTTAGTTTGTCAGTTAGATGAACAAGGACCAGAAGTAAGGCTTGGTGGTGGTAAATGGAGGGTGATCAATGATCTGACAATTTCAAGATGCCCTCACACTTTCATTTTTGGCTACTCTGATGTCAACTAGATGACATGTCTTGAATCCGGTGATCTACTACTTATTAATTTTCAATATTCTTGAGTGGAAATATTCTTTCATGGAGTGTAAAAAACCACTCACTATTTTAAGCTCAAATTGCAAGATTGAATATCGGGCTATGGCAAACACTATCGTTGAAATTACTCGGATTACTCAATTGCTGCGAGAATTGTACGTTCTACCTCATGGTTGCCCTACACTTCTACGTGGCAACTGAAGTGCATTGTTTCTCACTCAAAATTCCATCTCTCATATCAGAGCAAATCCATTAACTTGGTCACCACTTTGTTTGAGAGCTTGTGTTATCCGGAAAACTCCATACCAAATCCATTTTAACCAAGTTACATGGCATGGATATATTTACATTGAGTTTATCTCACCCCCAATTTTAATTTCTTCATAACGAGGACTCGAACCGCCATCGTTTCTGCGCCACGACTCTACGCCATCAGTAATCCTGTTGAGCATATTCCATCCCGTTATCTACAAAACCAACCAGTTCTTGGGCTTGAGTGGTCAGGCCGATGGCCGGTAGTGGTGGTTGGGCCAGGAAAAAAAAGAAGAGAGTTAGATGATGGTTATTTATATGGGTTTATCGTTTTTGTTGTCGGTGTTCTTTCATGTTCAATTCGATGATTCTATTTGATGCTAGATCTAAAATATCACCCAGGGGTTGTTTGGTAACTTTTGAATGGGTAAGTATTGAACCATTAAGAGTTTTGAGCCATTAAGTGCTGAACAAGTAATAGGTCTGAATCACTAAGAGCTAGTATATTGTTTAACTATTCAAAGACAAATGTCTGACCAATTCAGATAATAGCTTTTAACCATTCAGACACAGTATAATGATTAACCATTCAGAAACTGTCCCTCATTCAATCTAGAAAATAAAAGAGGGAGAGAGGGAAAGAAGAAGCTTTTTGTTGGGTTTTTAACAATGATTCCGTTGCTCAATTTTGTTTAACTTCGATCGACTTGATTCTTCGCTAACCCATGTTGCTAATCACCTTTGGTTTTTAAAAAGACTTAAAAAGAAAGAAATTGAAGGGTTAGAATACTTGTCTAAATCTCAAGTGAAACAAGGTAAAATATCGGTGATATTTCAAATGTATAATGGAGACTTTAGACTGCATTAAATGTGGGTAGGTGTAATGATTTTTTTAATGGGCAATGAATACTTTTAAGGCCGGTCACCCGGGTAAAACCAATGGCGAAATGCCACCCACGCCCGCGAACACAGACAGCGCTGTTAACCCGGCCCGCACACCAATCCAAGGGAAACCCACCACCCGAAGGCCCACTGTGGTAAAACCCCTGACCCACTTGAAACATATTGCACCAAGTGAGACTCGGGTAGGTGTAATGATAACCCATACAATTTTAATTTTCTTTCATTTTTAACAGCCACCTATTCATAATGACATTTTGTACATTTTGTATTTTATATTGTATCATTAGTTTTATCTTTCTTTCTTTATATCCTAAACATATTTATTTTAATATTTGCATATATAATTTATGGCATAGTCCAGTTGTTAAGTCCGGTTCAACCAGTTGGATCATTAAACCTTTAAGTTGTTTGGTTCGCTCGCTGGTTTGGTTTTCAAAATATTGTATTTATGTAATGTGTAATTTGTTTATGTATATACTAGCTTTAGTAAATCGTGTATTATATGAGTTGAATAAATGAGATATTAAACACAATAAAAAATTGTTAATTATAAAATGATATTCTAACATAATATATCAATTTTTCAAATTTTTGTATTTAATTTTTTTTTCAGAAAAATTTAACAATTTTTTTTCAAAACAAACTATTTTTAAAAAAAATATTATTTTTAAACTTTCCTTATTATAACTTCCATTTTAGTTTATTTTTGTTTATAAAATTTTATGTTTTTAAAACCATCAATTTTAAAATATTTTGTATTTTTAAAAAATTTTGATATTTAGAAAAATTCGTTATTTTAAAAATTTATTTCTTAGAAATAAAATAAATAAATTAAAAAATTCTCATTCTTAATTTATTTATGAAAAAATTAGAGCTAAAAATAATTAAATAAAATTATTAGTAATTAATGAAAATATTTAATTAGAGAGAGAAACATAAAAGTTTTAATAATAATAAAAATAATCTTGTCATCTATTCGTCATAATTATCTTTTTATTAAAGTAAAAAAAATATTTATCACAGTATCACCATTTGAGCAAACCAATCATTACTCAAATAATTTCTTTTAACAACAAACAATCATACTTTTAAATCACACTAAATAAACTATATCATACTTGAGATCAGTGTTGCAAAAGTCGCCGCTAGTCGGTGACCAGTCGGTAATCGGGGTTGGGCCTTGTTGATTTCATCAAATCGGTGGTCGGACCTAGTCGGTCAAAATGGGACCTAGTCGGTCAACATCGGAACTAATCGGTCAACATCGGCACTAATTGGTCAAAATCGGCCTAATCGGTCAATGATTTTTATTCAAAAAACAGACTAATATGTGGTTTTTAAGAATAGAAAACCACCCGATCAATGGATCTGAACTTCAATAAACCTAGTTGCCACTACATTTACCTGAAATCGAAGAAGCAAGCTGTGACCACCATAAGAACCAGGCTGCGGCCACTATTGATGAGGTATTGTCTAATCGAACAAGTGCTAGGACAAGTGCGAAAACAAGTGTATCGAGAGAACTTTTTAATGAAGAATTTGAGTCGGAGGATGAGGAGGAAGTAGATGAGGAGGTTGAATACGAATCGGATGGTGTTCAAATCATTCAACAATATAGATAAGATGAAGATAAATTTGGAACTACTTGATCTTCTATTTGAACTAATATATTAATATTTGGATCTTAATTTGCCATGTTTAAGCTTGATTTGCTATGTTTAAACTTAATTATTTGTGTTTGAACTATGCTATATATATTAGTTATAAAAAATTACATATAAAAATTTCGATCCGATTAATCCCAATTAATGTCAATTATTTCCTGACTCATCGCCCGACTAGCGTCTAACGATTTTTACAACATTGCTTGAGATAGAACTCAAAACCTTCCATCTAAAAGACAAATTCGCTACCAAACGAGGTAGTCCCATGTTTAGTGTTACTCAAATAATTAACATACTAGTGTGTGTTTGCAAAAGTTGAAAAAGGAGAGGATCATTACCCGGATACTGGAAAGTCGCTCCTCGGTAATCGTTCGCTTATTGAGCGTGGCGACATAACGGTAGCGCCTACGGTAGTTTTTGACAAGGTAGAGAGCGTGTTGCCACTTCTTTACAGCCTCCTCCGACGGATGCTTTTCAAGAACATCATATTCCTGCCATAAGTCCTCCATTTCTCAACACCGGAGCTACGATGGCTGATGGAGGGGATGATGCAGAGCCTAGATGATGGGGAGGTGGAGATAAGGAATGATTAGTTTGTTGTATTATTGAAGGAGGTTAAATGTTATGTACTCGCTTTTTTCATGTTCACTGTGGTTAGGTTATTATTATTTTATTATTATTATTATTTTAGTTCTTCAAGGAAACGATATAATATATTAGTCAAGAGATTAGGAAAATACTACTCTAAAAACTGGTCAGATAACAAACAAATGCAACTTGACTATTGTAAATTTTAACCGCATCACCGATGATCGGATGTTTTTTTTTTTATTATTTTATTTTGTGATTTGAATAAAATAAAAAAATAAAAATTTAGTTTATTGGTTTATATAATTTTTTTTGGTTTTATTTAAACCCAACCCAATATCTGTATATAATAAATATATAAATGAGAGCGTCACTTGTTATAATTTTGTAAACCTTCGTTTATTTTTACTGCTTTCCTTTGTTCTCATAAATGCATAGTTTGTTTTCCTCTTTCTTAACTCCTAAATTTTATCATCATGTACTTGTCTTGCTATTTTTTTAGACTAATAAATATATCGTTTCTCACTTCTCTTTCTTAATTGCTAATTATTTATTTACTAACTATTTAATATTTAATTTAAAATTTTTCAATTTGTGTAGTACATTGGTTAATTTCAACTATAGCTAAATAAAGAATCTATGTAATCACTTTGATTAAACAAGTCATGCCATATGTTTTGAGAAACCAAATTCTATAATATTAATAAAGCAACTGCCATCAGCAGTTGTTTTTATGGTTTTTGAGATTTGCCACAGAGCTTTTGAGGGTTCCCATTTTAGCCCCTCAGCACCTAACCTTTTATCTTCATTTGGTACTTTCGGTCATTATTTAGAGAGAGAAAGAGAAATTAGAGCCTCAGGGAAGATTGTCCGGTTGGACCACCGTCGGCACGCCACCATCGTCGCCGTTGATGCTGGTTGCATGTCGGGCTCCTATCTTTGTTCGGTGTTGGACTGATCTCAGATCCGATTTTGTCTTTGATGTTGGCGATGGTAGTGTTTCTGTTGTCGTGTCGTCTCCCCTTAGGGATGCTCGGTGGTGGCGGTGTGGGTGTGTTGCTGGTGGCCGGCGGCGGTAAACATCCTTTCGTTTTCCCATGCATAGATGCTGCGGTGGTGGTGGCTGTTCGGCCTCGATGGATCTCTATTTAGTGTGTCTTTGGTGGGGATTTGTGCTCTCCGACTAAAGAGTCTGAGGGTTAGATGCGATGGTGCCGGTGGCCGTCCAGCCTCCGACCAATCTCTGTTTGGTGGGTGTTTGGTTGGTTATGGACGGCCGTTTTGATGGTTGATGGTCGTCGCCCACCATCATGGTGACCGCCTCCTTGGGGACAGCCACCGCTCGGCCTCTTGTTTACAGTTGAGGTAGAGCGAGCGGCCATTCTCATGTCCTTAAGGGTGTCAGCGACAATGGTTTGGCTGTCGTGGTGGCTTCTCGTCGTCTGTTTCTCTCTGATTCTCTCTTTTTCTGGCCTTGGTTATGTCGATGATGATGAGGTTTTTCTCATCTAAGACTTTTGGCATAATGTTCATCTAGGGTTTTGATGTTTTGGGTTTTGCCTATTCTCAGTAAAGATGTCGATGATGATGACCCTTCTCATCTGAGACTTACACGAGGTCATTTCACCTGACTCATCCGTTGGTTGATCGGGTTGTTACCCTGATTCTGCTGTTGATAGAAGATTTTGTTAATGGCGGTTAAAAATTGCAACTACACTGATCTAATTTGTGTTGATCCTTCTGTTGCTTGCATCATTGTTTCAGTGTTGTTTACCTTGACTAGGTTGACGTCGTGAGGCTGCATTTTGGAATATTGTTGTGATGTTCGTGATTCTACTTGTGTTTCAGGTCGGTAGTGATATACACTACTACAGAAAAAGGTATTTGCTACAGTCAAATCCGTAACGAATCCATAGCTAAACGAGTGTTTGCTACGAATTTGCTACGGATTTGGTTTGTAGATGATACTTTCGTCGCTAATTTGTCTTGCTATGGATTTTTGCTACGGACCAATATTTGCAATGGGTTTAGCTATAAAATTGGCGTCGCTAATTTAGCTATGCATTTAGCTACGAATATTTGCCATGGAGTTTGCTACGGAGTTTTGTTTGATTTTAGCTATGAAATTTTTGCTATGGAAAAGTTTGCTACGGTTTTGCTATGGATTTTAGCCACGGTTTTGCTATGGATTTTAGCCATGGTTTTGCTATGGATGATTTATCTAGGATTTTGCTACATATTTGCTATGAAATTTAGCTATAGATTTGTTACATTTTGGCTATGGAATTGGCTACGAATTTTGCTATGAGTTTTGTTATACTTTTGCTACCAATCTTGCTATGGGTTTGCAATTTTTTGCTACGGATTTTATAAAATTATTGCTACGGATTTAGCTATGAATTTTGTCTAAATTTTCGAAGGATTTCTTTTTTATAATGTTATTGAACTTTTTCCTGTAAATGATATATACCACAATTTTTATAATATATACAATTGTAATTAAAGGTTAACCAAAACCAAAAAGCATAAAACATCCAATTGCAATACATTAAACATCCAAAAACATCACAGTTAATCCAAACCAAATAGTATAAAATATCAAAATCATCCAAAAACATTAATGTAGAAATCATAGTGGTTACTAGCATAAACTCCTTCCTTAACTTGATGGAATGTTTTGTGGTAAGTTTTGTGATAGCAATCGAAGTTTCTCACTCATTTCAGCATATAATCTTGCATTTTCTTCAATTTTCTCCATCATTGCATTCTTCTCTGCTTTATCACGTTTTAACTCCGCTACTTGTTCTTTCAACCTTTGCACCTATAATAAATAAATTAGCGCATCACACTCATAACACATTAATACCAAATACATTAAGAACTCTTATTTTTTAACAAATTGCAAACAAATAAAGCTTACTATCAAGCACTTCATTCAAGTAAATTGTGTGTTTGTGCAAGGTGATTCATCTTGACCCATTTCTATATTTTTTATTACCCATCTTGACCAATTAATACCATTAAAAAAGTACTTTGCCCAAACTAACCTAAGTTGTTAGAATTAGACCCATAATGACTTAAAACATAACGAGTGGCTTTGTTTTGCCAAGTCTACCCATATCCATGTAAATAATGTCAAGATCAACCCAACTAAAAACAAATAGGTTAGGATTGTCACCTCTAGTTGTTACTAATTCATGCAAGCAATCATCTTTCCATGCAACAATTTAATTTGTGTAAATACTTACTTTCTACTACGATGAATGATTGATATCACAATAAATATACTTTTTTCGTTATTAAAATACATTGAATTTCTATCACTAAAAGAGAATACAAACCTCATCACTTCTCCCTGGTGGATTACTGCTAGGCATTGATGGTGTACCGGTTAGCACCACATACGGGTCACAAGTGTTGCCAGTCCCGTACAAACTACCTTTTTTATTTCCCCCGCTAGTTTGTGACCACAATTCCACATCAAGTTCGGGGTGTATGGTATCATCCTATCCATACCTCTCAACAACTCACTCATTATATTTATTCTGAAATGAGAAAAAATTAGTACGTAAACATTTTATAGTTTGCATATATTAATAAGTAAAAGCGTTTAAAGTTTACATGTTAGAAAATAATATAAAATACACACTTACACATGCTTGAAAATCATATAATATATTTATCACTCTAGAACAAAACAATTAAAAAGTGCATTGGCTTCAAAAGATCTACTAAGTTTTAGATGCAATAGTACATGTAGGTTAACATAATACGGTTAAATAAGCAATATAATCGAAAGTTTTAACCATACTATATTACAAGCTAGAAATCCGATTCAAAAAGGTACTATAACTTGATTCTACAATCTTACCTTTTGTAAACCAACAATACCATGTTTGTATATGAAAACATACACTATTTATTATTTTATATGGTGGATTTAAAAAAACATGACATATTATTCTTAACATAACCTAGTTTTCAAAAAAGAATATTTAAATAATTATTAAAAATTCATTTTCTCAAATAAAAAATATCTTTTTATTTTAAAAATGTATTTTTTTCAACTAAAAATGGCATGTTTTTCTAAAATTAATGCTTTAGTAAAAAAATATAATTACAAAGTAAAGGAGACTTACTATAGTTTCACCCGCCCTCGAGTCAACCCAATTCACTTTATGCTCGTGAATGTTCTCTTCCACATCACCGGCTTCTCCCAATTCATCTCTTATAGACCCACTACCCGTCAATCTGTCTAGAGGTCTCGAACCTTTCTTTGCATGGGTTTGTATCCAAAATTCATCAAGCGTAGCACGTCGCTTCAATGTCTTATCCTAAATAATTCATATTATTTTGATTTCGGTCGCAAAACGGTTGCGAATTTTGCTATTGTTTTTTTCGTTCGCAAATTATGGTACCAATTCCCAGTTTTCTAGTAGTGATATTTGTTTTATTAGTTTTGTCGAACTTGTAATAAAAAACTTCTGTATATTTTTACCAAAATTACCATTTTTGATTTCTCATGAATTTTACTTAGGATTATATTACATATTTTATTTTATTTTAATATTTATTTAATCGTTCTACTATGAATTTTTACTACAAGTCTAAGTTAAATTATTTTAAAATTTATTTTCATGATTTGCTACGAATTTTGCTACGATTTGGATATTTTAAATACATATGTTTTCACTTTTGCCACGGATCTTCCTACAGATTTTTGTTAAATTATTTTTTTTAAATGTATTTCTTATTCTTGCTACGGATTTTGCTACAGATTTTGCTAGACTAATTATTATTTTTTTTCCTCAAAATTTAATTATTGATTTTACTACGGATTTGCTACGAATTTTATTAATTTGTTTTTTAATATATTAATTTTATCAATTTTGCTTAAAATTTCTTACGGATTTGCTACGAACACAACTTGCTACGGTATATCTGTAGGTAAATCGTAGGAAAACAAATTCATAGCAAATCCGTAGCTATTCTTTAGCAAATTTGCTACGGGTATTTTTCGTAGCAAAAAATCCGTAGGAAATACATATTCCTGTAGTAGTGATAAACCTCTATTCATCTAAGTAGTTTGTTTTGTTATTACATGTCGTATTCCGCGCTGTGATGATAACCAATGATGGTATCAATTGTTTTGGCATGGCTGGCATTTATGATTAGCAGCCGCAACTGATAGTGTTTTCTGAGCCCGAACCATCACACGCGCACACGCGTGGATGAATACATACTAGTTGTAATAAATTCATGAATTAATGGAGTTGTGTAGAAATAGTTGGTGTGATATCATGTTCGGCAACCAGGCCTTTGTGTTGATTGTTTTCTCAAGCTTCTCATGAGATCTTTGTAATGTGATTTCAAAACATCAAGAAACCCCTCATAAATAACTTGCTCGTTTTTGGCATCCCAACTACAACGAGTCTTATAAAACAAAATAAAGTGAAAAATGTAACAATTGGTGCGATATCATGTCCAGCTACCCTACCCTTAAGGCTGCAAACGAAGCGAACGAACACGAACAAGGCCTTGTTCCTCTTTGTTCATTAAGAAATAAACTTGTTCACGAACACTTACCGCACGGGTTTCCTTGTTCGTGAACATGTTCTGAACTGTTCACGAACACTTATCGAACACAAATAAGATCAAACAAAAAGAAACAAATGTTCATGAACATGACAAACACAAATAAGTCTATGAAAACAAACGAATACAGATGATTACATATTTATTTTAAAATAAAATCAGCATTTTCATAATAAAATTTACCAAAAATAAATAACACACATAACATAAATATACAAAAACACTTGGACATAATTGTCATAAAAATAAATAACACAAAAATTAAGAACATAATTGAACACATTAACGAACACATTATCAAACGTTCACGAACGAACATTAACGAACACATTATCGAACGTTTACGAACATAAATGAACGAACACGGCTTGTGTTCATGTTCGTTTTTTAACTAAACGGACGAAATTATCTTGTTCGTGTTCGTTCATTTATTAAACGAACGAAAATAAATGAACTTCCCGCCGAACAGTTCACGAACTGTTCGCTGAACGTTCAGTTCGTTTGCAGCCCTACCTGCCCTTTCTATAGATTGTTTTCTCAAGTTTCTCATGATATCTTTAAAACGTGACATCAACACTTCAAGAAATCCCTCATAATTAACTTGCTCGTGTTCCGCATCCTAACTACAACGAGTCTATAAAATTAAACGTAAAGTTAAACATGTAACAGTTGGCACGATATCATGTCTGGCTACCTTAGCCTTTTCAGTAGATTGTTTTCTCAAGTTTCTTATCATATCTTTAAAGAAAGACTTCAACACTATAGCAACCCCTCATAAATAAGTTGCTCATTTTACGTCATCCCAATTACACCGAGTCTTTAAAAATTAAAATTCTAACTTGAGTATGTAAACTTTAAACAAATAAGCATAAGATAAATAAAAACCATTGTTGAAGCTTGCTAGGGTTGTTTCAAATCTAAGATCAAGTGCCCTCTAGACCCCATCCTTATGTTGAAACATTTATGTGCTTATATTGATGTTATGAACGATAAAAATTGAAGGATGAATGTTATTCAGCTTACATGATATGTTCTTATGAAGGTTACTTCCCCATGCATATATGAGATAATGAAAACCCTAAAATGTGCATGTGTGATCTAAAATGTACATTCCATTGCTTTATGTAAATGAAAGTTCCGATTTAACAACTATTGTGATTTGTAAATTTAGTTGTGATGTGTTTCAGAAACCTTACATACTGGCGCAGACGTAGTTCCTTGTCACACATTCAGACATCATTCACCATTCTAATGTCTCCCATATGCATAAAAAGTAATACTATCTATATAAAACAAATATTTAAGTGAGGACGTCACTTGTCATAATTCTCTGAGCTTTCATTATTTTTTTTCCTTCTTCACTTGTTCACCTAATCCATAATTTTGTTTCCCCTCTTCTTTTTCTTTACTCCTAAACAAAGTATGGCCCCCATAAAAAAATTTCCTAGGTTGGTCACCGTGCCTATGTTATGTTTAAGGATTTTGGGTCAAAACATTGTTTTATAGTTTCCATTTTTAATGATTCAATGAATGCCATTTTAAAAAATATGTTATGTGTAAATCAACTGTGAGGTCTTTCAGGGCCTTAAACAAAAGCGGCTGGGCGTAATAGTATCGGCATAGTCGGCTCCTTTGTAGATATTATGGTAGTGTAAAGTGAAAAGAGAAATTTTGAGAGAAGATTTGGTCAAAAGAACATTTTAAAATATTCCCCTCAAAATAGTCATATGTCTAAAGGTGAGTGACAATATTACTATTCGCAGCATGTTGTGAAAATGTTGTTATATATTACTTGCGTAGTTATTTAAGATATGTATGTAATAATACACATACCATTTTGATTGCTTTGTATTTTCGTATGCTAAATAGGCTTGTTATAATAGTCTTAATTCGAGAGTATTTTACATTCAGTATAATATTTAGGCTACGGAATAAATAGATAGAGTTGAAAGTTTTGATATAAGACAAAGTGTATTAATAACAGTTTATCGATTTTCTCATGTGATCTGAATAGGCGGAGCGTGTAAAGGAAAATTATTCATTCATATGAAACTTTAGTAATTAGTCAACTTATTATATTTAAATTTCCATAATATTATATTTTACCTAAGTTAATTATTTCATATAAAGTCAAAAGTGTTAGTTAGATCCCTTATAATATAATCATAAAAATCTTTTCTAGATCTTTAAGCTAAGTCGATCTATTGAATCTTTGTTCATATCATTTTATTTTTATGAGAAAAAAGAAAGAGATAAGTTGGTTTCTTAGATGCAATTCATATACTCTATTTAGGTTTTAGTTGTTTATTATTTGTATTAAATCGAATACAGATTATAGGGTAAACTTTATTTTTGATACTTATGATTTGGACTTTGGGCCTAATAACTTTGGTAACAATGTTAGTATTCAGTTAAATGTTCTGAAAATACTAAAATACCCTTATCTAATTTAATTAAGCAAAATCGCTACGTGTCACATGATATTTTTCTCCGTCAATTATTAGGTATGGTCTACATCTGCAAGTTATTAGGTATGGTTGAGGTTTAGGCGCAAGTTTTTTTTTTATTTAGTTTATTGTTGTTCCAAATAGTTCATCAATTATTGCTTTACAGAAATTAATTATGGATTTTACTCAAGTTTGTCATTGATGATTCATTCACAGTTTGTTATTTGATGACTCAAGTTTCATACTTGCAGATGATTTTGATTCTTTATAAATTACAGTTGAAATTAATTAAATCTATACATGATAACTTTAGTGGAGGTTTATTTTATTTTGCAACCGAAACCAATTAACATTCAGGATGTAGAAAATCGTTGGATAAATATTCTGAATGTGTGTTTTGTAAACTTGCTTATGTTCTTCTTTCAGATGGTTTACAGTTTTTACAATTCTTTTGTTGCTTTAATCTTGACTCAAGTTGAGGCTATGGAAATGGATGCTTTTACAATTCTTTGAGATGCTATAATTTTGATTCTTTTACAATCATTTTGTTGCGTTAGTCCACATATTAGGAACAACAGAATATTAACACACTATGTTTCTTTTTGTTACGTTAAAAAAAAAAAAAAAAAAAAAAAAAAAAAAAAAAAAAAACAACAACATACCCTTGCAAGCTGAGGCTATGGAAATGGATGATGCCATACATTGTGTTTGAAGCTTCCAATTCGAGTGGAATAAAGGCATTAGAGTACTATTGTGTTGACATATTTGGCTCTTCTCTGTATATTTTATTTGTTTCAGTTATTTTAAGTTTTTTTCTTTATGTGCAGATTATATATCAGATTGGATGTATAGCATGTCAAGGGAATGTTGTTGTTTGTTCTTCTGGTAATGGAAAAACTCTAATGGCTCACTAGATCGAAAAAATGGTAAATGAAAAGGATCTAAAGGTACTCTATAATAGTATTGACCTTCTTATTAATGAATTTTAGATCTGTAATTTTTACAAAACTATTTAAACATTTTAATCACTACGGATTTAGTTATAAACACATTTCTAATTGTGTTTGTAAGGAATGTTACACACAAGTATTGTCATATCACTTTCATATTAAAAATATGGAAACTTTCTTTTATACACTTTCCTTATTTTACCAATTTTGTTTTAATTTTCTAAATTTTGCAATGTATTTTAATTAGATTTTTAAAAACTATTTAAACATTTTAATCAATTCGGATTTAATTATAAATGCATTTGTAATTGTGTTTTGTTATGGAATGTTTTACACGATTATTGTTAATTTGTTATACTATTTTCATATTTAAACAGAATCAGAAATTGTAAGAAAAAATAGAAACTTCATTTAACAAACTTTTCATTTTTTTAAATATATTAATATTGATTTTTTAAAATTTTCAACGTTTTTAAATTTGTAAGTTTTTTAAAACGGTAGTTTATGTAATAGAACAAGATTAAAGGTGATAGCATTACGTATCATATTATCGAAGTAGAAGTTATATCCGGAAGTAGCATAGAAAATCGGATTTTCATTCCACAACTTGGTTTAGCACCTTCAAATAAAAAGATTCCTTTCAAGGAACTTTCTACTCAGTTGTGTATTTTGTAATGACAATAAACAAGAATCAAGAACAATTATGATCCAAAGTTGGTTTAAGTTTTAAACAACTTGTTTTCACATATGGTCAATTATATGTTGTATTATCTAGAGTTAAAAGCAGACAAAGACTACAATTGCTAATCTACACTCTTATATAAAACATTTGATGATAACACACTTATAATTTAACTTAAAATTTAAGATACCTAATATAAATAAATAAGATACAAGTGTTATATATAGTTGTTTCTAATTTGCCCTTATTTAATAAATTTCTTCCAATTAACACATTTCTTAATATACATTTTATTTTAATTATTATCTAATTTCTAATATATTAAACTAATATAATATATATAAATTTATAAGTTATATTTTTATAACTTAATACTATTTGATATAAGTATTATTTTTATTTAAACACTTAAATATACAATCACTAAATATTTACATAGTTATAATCGGATGAGATCTGATCCAAATATCCAAAAAAGGATATTTACATAGTTATAATTAGATAAAGGGTATTGGGCTAGAAACAAAATGGGTTTCTTAATTATAGGTTTATTCAGATATCCGAAAAATCTAGGTATCCAAATTCCGAACCGAAATCTGAAAAAAAAAAATACGGATGAGATCCGATTCGAATATCCGAAAAAAGATTCCAAACATTTTTTTTTGGGGACATCATTTGGATTAAGATTTCTTTTTGAATTTCGGTTTTTTAACATCCTAACCTACAGGGTTAACCTCCGAGGATGTGTGCTACGCGTAATTGCGAGATGAGTGAGAGAGGAATCTATTGATATTATGCAAGCGGAGTCAAATACTCAAATTAGGTGTAAAAGGAATCTTTTTTATTCATATGAAACTTTAGTTTATTAGTCAACTTTTTTATATTTAAATATGTATAATATTATATTTTAACTAAACGAATAATATAATGACATATATAACGTCAAAAGTGTTTGTTAGCACTTAGCACCCTTTATAAGTTTATAATATAAATCATAAAAATCTTTTCCAGATCTTTAACCAAAATCTATTAAATAACACATGCATAGCATCATAATACTATTGTTTGCAGGGGCGGATCCAAGGTTCGAGGAACGGGGTCAAGTGATCCCATTGATTTCTGAACGCGTAGTGTACCGTATAATACCGAAAAATCGTGTGAACCCCTACTTTTTCAGACAGTGAACCCCCAAATATTATAAAGTTCAAAATATACTCAGGTTATTGTGCTAGATCAGTGGTTAGGCTCGCGAATTTGCATCCCTTATCCCCTTAGGTCTCGAGTTCGAACCTTACAAGGGCCAAATTTTTTTAAACCTCTTTTTAACAGGTAAAATTACATTTATACCCTTCACTTACACATTTTTACCCTAATTCAAACCCTCCCCCCCCCCCCCCCCTTCCCAAACGGCCGCTTGCCCCCTCGCCATCTCCCTTGGGTCGCGAGCAGTCGGCAGTCACCACTCACCAAGTCACCAGCCGCCCTTGGATCGCCCGTCGCTGCCTTCCACCGCCCTTGGGTCGCTCGCGGCTCGCCCTTCCACGGCCCTTGGGTCGCTCGCGGCTCGCCCTTCCACGGTCCACTAGTCGCGCACTCGCGCCCGCTCGCCCTTCCACCAGCCAATTGCTTCACGAATCACGGATTCACGGGCCACGGCCACTTTGCTTCAGTGCTTCACGACCTCACGAGGTCACTTTTAATTTCATTGTTTATCTGATTTTTGCTTTGATTAGAAGTTTGGTTAATTGTGTTTATTTGGTTGATTGAATTAATTTGGTTGATTTAAACCCTAGAAGGTTAGAATCTTGTTTAGGGATTTAGTTGATTTGGGGATTAATAATATGTAATGTATTGCAACTAGATTGTATTGATTTGAATTAATTTGGTTGATTTAAACCCTAGAAGGTTAGAATCTTGTTTAGGGATTTAGTTGATTTGGGGATTAATAATATGTAATGTATTGCAACTAGAATGTATTGATTTGAATTAATTTGATTGATTTAAACCCTAGAAGGTTATAGAAATCTAGACACTAGAATGTAGTTCACTATATAATATTTACATTTTATATTTTAGGAACATGGATCGATTCGTTGTGAAAAGAAAACCGTCAAATGTTTCTTCTTCATCTAGTAATAGTAATCCGGCAAGAATTGATCTAGATGATCTTCCATGGGATCCTTCTGAACGAAAACCAATATCATCTTATCACCCTAATCAAAAAGATGAAATTAGAAGAGCATACTTATTTAGAGGGCCATGTCAACCTATTGGGCACGAGTTTCCTCAACGAGATTTTAGAGGAAAATCTAGACGATTTCGTCCCGAATGGTTTAAGCAATATGAAAATTGGCTAGAATATAGTGTGAAAGCAGATAGAGCATATTGTTTGTTTTGTTATCTGTTTAAGGAAATTGGTCAAAAAGATGCATTTGTGAATGAAGGTTTTAACGGTTGGAACAAAATTAAAAGGTTTACCAAACATATTGGTGATGTTAAGAGTGTTCACAACAAAGCACGAAAAAAAGTGAGGACTTGCTTAAACAAGAACAATCCATACGTGTTGCATTTGAAAAACAAAGTGATAAACAAAAGTGATAAACAAAAGAAAGAATATAGAATCTGATTGAGTGCTTCTGTTCTTCTTGCAAAAGCATTATTAAATGATGGGTTGCCTTTTCGTGATCATGATGAATCAGATAATTCACTTTATAGAGGACATTTTATTGAGTTTTTAAAGTTGTTTAGTGAATTAAATGAAGAAATTGGTAAGGTTATCTTAGGAAATGCTTTGGGGAATAGCCAAATGACATCTCCAATGATTCAAAAAGATATTTGTAATTGTTTTGCACAAGTTAAGCTTGACTAAAGTTAGAGGCCAAGGATATGATGCTGCTAGCAATATGTCCGGTGATTTTAATGGTTTGAAATCATTAATTTTAAAAGAAAACTCTTCGGCTTACTTCGTACATTGTTTTGTCCACCAACTTCAATTAGTTGTTGTCGCCCAATAAACAAACATGTTGATATTTATAAATTTTTTGATGAAGTGTCAACTTTGACAAATGTGGTTTGTGCATCTTGCAAACGAATAGATATGATTCGAGAGAGTAAAAGGGAAAGGGTGAAAGATCAAATTGGTTGTTTAGAAGTTGAAAGTGGAAGTGGTAAGAATCAAGAAATCTCCCTTACCAGAGCCGGAGACACACGTTGGAGTTCTCACCATAAGACGCTTGTTCGTTTGCTCGAATTGTATCCAAGTGTTCTTGAAGTGCTTGAACATATTGAAAATTCAGGTGTTGTTAATGCTAGCCAAAAACAAGCACGTGGAATTCAAATATATATGAAAACCTTTGATTTTGTGTATTATTTACACTTAATGAAACACATCTTGGGGGTTATTAATATATTGTGTGTAGCTCTTCAAAGAAAGGATCAAGACATATTGAATGCAATCGGAATGATTAAAGCGACAAAAGAAGAACTACAAACGTATAGATTTGATGGTTTTAATTCGTTTTTAGAAGATGTCACATCATTTTGTCAAAAACATGACATTGAGGTGATTAATATGGAAGAAGATTACATTGACCCGAAATATCGAAGAAGAAAGACTAACATCACCAATAGACATTATTACGAGTTTGATAACTTTAACACGGTTTTAGATGTGCAAATCCAAGAGCTTAACAACCGTTTTAACGAGGTAACCACCGAATTGCTTACTTGTATGAGTTCTTTGAGCCTGTCTAACAATTTTAGTTACTTTGATATTCCAAAGTTACTAAGGTTGGCGGATATGTATCCATATGATTTTGATTATGAAGATAAAGACAAGCTTAAATATGAACTCGGGATATACATTAGAAGTATCAAAGAAGATACGAGGTTTGCCAACATTAATGATATATCTACTATTGTAAAAAATTGGTGGAAACAAGGAGACATATTGATTATCCTTTGGTTTATCGTTTATTGAAGTTATCACTTGTCTTACCCTTTGCAACGGCAAGTGTTGAGAGAAGACGGATTTGCGCAATCGTAAGAGTGATGAATATATGAACGACTCGTGTATTTGTTACATTGAGAAGGAGCTTTTTGCAATTGTGTCGATTGAAAATGTAATGGAACGGTTTCAAAAGATGAAGACACGCCGAGAACAACTATAAAATGTAAGTTTTATTTGATTTATTTTGATATTGTATTTTTGTTAACATGTTCAATGCAATTTGGTTACATTCCAAACCAACCCGACCCGACAACCCAAAAAATTTTATATTATTTTCTTCCAAAACAAATCACCAAAAAATAGTGACCCCATTGGAAAAAAAATCCTGGATCCGCCACTGATTGTTTGATAAAAGTTTGTTTTTGCGTTATAACCAAAAATTAATGGAAAATTCACAAATGTCATTTTGCCCAAAAAAAAAACTTTTTTTAAAATATCCATTTGAATTATCCTTTCTCTATTTTGTCCTTTAGATACGAGTGTATACGATCTTAAAATATAATTATTTGAATTTATTTTTAAGGTCTCAAAAATACATGCCACGTGTCAAAATACTTGTAGCCAGCCTATATTCCTTAAAATGCGGGCGTACGAAAAACGTAGTCGCTAAACTAAGTTGTAAGGTTTATGATTTTGTTTATTATATTAATTTTATTAATTTTAGAGTAAATTATAAATTTTGTCTTTTAAATATTTTTAAAATTATGGATCTTGTATTTAAACTTTCATAAGTACACTAAGCGTGCCTTATTAAAAACTTATCACGCTTTATGTGCTTTCTACTAACAAAAGTTGATTTTTTCTGTTAGTTTTATGTAAATTTATCATTTTGCCCTTACCCTTTAAAAGATCAAATTTGTAATTTTCACTAATCTTTTATTTTTTTTCATTTTGTTTGTATTTTATTTACTTTATCTTTTTTAATCATGTTTTATTTTATAAACTTATCTGAAATATTATTATAAAATATTTTTATATTATAAAATTTAAACTAGTAATTGGTTTTGTTTTACCATCGCTTTTTCATTACTTTTTTGGTATAAGAATTTTTAACTATGTTAAACAGTTTGGCTTACGGTTTATATTAGAAACCAATTACGAATCGTATGATTTTAGGATGTGACTTTTTATATTTTATTTTGGTTATAATTATTATAAGTTCGGCTATACGTATAATTAAGCTTTGATTAATACATGGAGTATTTAAGTGATTTTACTTTAAAAGGTTCAATAAGCTTAATCATAAAACCAAACCAAAGCAAAACCTTTAGTAATTGTTTGGTTTGGTTTTGTTTTAATTTTAAGTGTTTTGGTTTTGATTTTACATTGATAAAAACTCATTATTAACAATTTAAATAAAACCCTTAATAAAAGTGCGTTTAATTAAAGAAAATTTGAATGATTTGTTTATATAAAAACTCACGAGTAGTTGTTTAGAAATCTTTTGGTATATTTTATTTTAAATTAAAGTTACAAGTTATCACACTATATTTATATTTAAAAACATACCATTTGATTGAATATGAAGATTTAAAAATTCATATCATAAACCAAAATCTTACTTTCTCTAAATGGTTTTGAATATAAACCCTAAACTAAATAATTAAGACGACTAAATATCTTGTACTAAAAAAAGTGAAAAAAACTGAGCTGTCTAATTTCTATTGATTTTGTTAGGAAGGTAATGAACAAAGTGAACAAATAAAAATAAATTTGTAAAAAAAATAAAAATTTACAAATAAAATTACTTTTTATAAAAAAAATTAAAACTAAATTAGTACTAATATTTATGATGATTTTTTTAAATGAAAGTGGCTAAAAATAAATACAAGAAAAGAAAATAAAACAAAAAAAAACATAAAGAAAGAAAATAAAAGATTAATAATAACGTATTTCGTCATTTTAAGGGTTAAGGGCAAAGTGATCACTTAAAAAAAATAAGTCTATAAAAATAAAAGTGATCAGAAAAGAGAAAAAATAAAAAAGTAAAGTAAATAAAATAAAAACAAAAAGGAAAAAAAATAAAAGATTAGTGAAAATTACATATTTCGTCCTTTAAAAGGTAATGGCAAAATGGATTTTTACAAAAAACTAACTATACAAAAGACAGAAAAGGTGATAGGTTTTCATATAAAGGACGGTCAGTGTACTTATCAAATTTCAAGGACAAGATCTATAATTTTAGATATACTTAAAGGATAAATATGAAATTTACTCTTAATTTTACTCATATTTTGTTTTCCCCTGTATGTTTCAAAACATAATGTTTTATATAATTTTAAATACACCAATTTTGATGTGTTTATTTTTATCTGCATACCGACATAACTTATGCTCAAAACTGAGTCTTGTCAAATTTATGTCGATATAAATTTCACTCAACTCGGTTTTGAACAAACTTATGTTGGTATGTAGATAAAAATAAGCAAATTAAAACGGTAAAAATTTTTATAAAATGTTATAGTTTAAGACTTATAAGAGAAAACAAATACGAGATAAATTAATTAAATTAATATAATAATACAAATCAAACCTTACCAACCTTTTTCAAAAGTTAATTCGAACTCTTTTTTGGTCAAACGCCCATATTATATGAGCCAGCAACACGATAACATGGGTGGGTTATTCGTATTTTGACATTTGTTATTTTTTAACCTTAGAAATTAAATTCAGATTATGTTATTTTAAGGTCATTTTTGCCTATATTTAGCGGGGATATAATGATGAAAGAATAGCTTAATGGGACATTTTAGGAAGTTTTATGGTCAAAGGGACATTTTAGAAATTTTTCTAAAAATTAAACCCGCATGATGGTATACCTTTGTGAACTTCACTTCACACGTTGCGACGATAACATTAACGTGATAATAATCACACACCATATGATTATTGCTTAGTCATTGATTTTTTTAATTATTTTTAGTCAAATATTTAAACATTATATACAAATAAATAATTGAGATTTTTAAAAACAAGCAACTTTTTTATAAATAAAAAAAAACATAAATATAAAAAGTTAAACACTACATTCCATTTTTTTGTAGATATCTTGCTTTGTCTATTCACGTTTCGGCCCCATCATGTGACTAATATCCCATGTTAGTGCTATCAAGACATTTTGTATTTGTTTTTCCTTTTTCAATGATATTCTCCCCGCACCACGTTCGTTAAAAACTTGGATCTTTTTTTATTAAAGCGTCCACACTTTCCTTGTATTTGTATTTGTTTATGACAGATGAGGTTCCCACAAATCGTTTACCTTTGTTTCACTTGGACGGTTGTTTTGGCAATTCTAGAGTTGTGACCTCAAACTCTTCAAAGTTGTTATCGGTATTGTTAAGATTTATTTGACGACGAGCACTTTAACCATGGGACATCATAATAGTGGGAGGACTAGCAGTAAGCCGATCAAAGCTTTAGTTGTTTTAGACGATAGTGGATTATGAAAACTAATATTCCGACTGATAAAGTCTCTCTAGGTGATTTCATGTTTATAACAGGGAGTGTTTGTTCTCTAAGTTTTTCAGGATCCAATAGTTGGTTTTGGTGGGAGTACATAGGATAAAAGGATGACTCATTGTCAGAGATAGCCATGATTAATGTGTTGGAGCTCACGAGAACTTCAACGGGCCTTAGGTTAACGAAAGTACCGCTACAACTACAAATATTACAAGAGGTGCAAGTGTTCACAGTGGATAACAGTTTGAATATTATCAAGCCTTCAAGTGGGAGACTGTTGAGTTTGTGAAAGCTCGATTTGTTAATTGGGGCCGAATTAGAAGGCAATTGAAGTCCTATTGGTTTTGTTTTAGCCCATAATTTTTGTCCTGTTGACTAAATCAAAAATCCTAATTCAATTCTATAAATGTAATCCCTTGTAATTCCTCACGAGTGATACAAAAAATAATAAAAGTATTACTACGGTTGTAGCATGTGAACATAAATCGCACTAAGTGAACAATGTTAAATCTCATGTGTTAATCTTTGTTTTTATTTTCCCTCGCAATAATATCGAGCGTGCGTGAATCAAATACCTGAGTCTCCACCATATACAACGAAAGAACATGAGTAAATTACACGTATGGTCCTTGTGGTTTGCGTCAAATTTTGGATTTAGTCCTTATACTTTAAATCTTGCGAATATAGTCCCCAACTAGCTCGTTTGCATTTATAATTGGTTCCTAAGTTAAACGATGTTAAAATGACTAGTTGAAATGAAGGGTATTCTTGTCATTTAATATTTTAAAAGTAAAAAAACAAAATATATAAATTAAAAGTTTAAAACCAAGCCTTTGACGTAGTCGTAACCCCCACCACTACTACAATGACTGCTGAACTATTGCCGATAGAATTGCAGGTAGATGCTAGAAAATGGTAATTAGCACAATGATTGTAAAAACTACCAACTGCCTAATCATCCTGATTTCAGTTAGCAATATCTTCAATCCTCCACTTCTACCGTCGCAACCATCGCCAAAACCACCTCCAGAGCTTCCTTTCATATCTACCCCTAATGCGACCCCAATCTCAAGAAGACAATGTCTCACCCGATCCTCCTCTTTCGCCATCAAAATCGTCACGTAGTACTACTGATTTTGCCTTGACGTCAAGATTTGTTTCACTACTTTAAACCTTGGCCACGATAACTTCAACTAGTGGTGTTGTACTCCTTACTAGACCACTTACATCCCAGATTTCATCAACAAGGAAGATGAAAAGAACTGGGTTATGTCAGCATAGTTAGTAATTTAGAATATATCCTTTGCGGTTCCGTCGAACAACTGGTGATGGGGTTTCCATAAAAGATGGGCTTTAAATTGTATATATTTTGTCTTTTAGTTTGTTCAATATAAAATGACAAGTATGTCGCTATACTAACTAGTCAATTTAACAGACCTTTAACCAAGGGACCAATTATAAATACAAACAATGTAATTAGGGACTATATTTGCAAATTATAAAGTTTAGGGACTAAATCCAAAATTTAACACAAACCATAAGTACCGTCCGTGTAATTTACTCAAAGAACAACAATACCCCTGCAAATATTAGCACATAAATTTGCCTAACACATTTTAATTGAATGATGCTAATTTTATAATTCTATTCATTCATTAATTTACATACAGAAATGATGGAAATTCGAAATCATAGGAATACAATTATTTTGAAGCTCATTATTTGCTTTAAATTTCCCTCTGTCCGTTCATCCATCCATACATCCATCCATACATCCATCCATCTTTGAAGAACCTGATTAATCTCATCTATATTCCACGGCCTTGGAGGTCCTAAAAGCGTGAACATCAAATAAAATGAGAAACACATAAAGCCTAAAATAAGAACAATATACACCCAAATATATATATATATATATATATATATATATATATATATATATAATCGGATTTTGTAAAAACAAAAGAAATCTAAAGCAGGTTTTTACGAAAACAAAATGATATACTTCATTATCAATATTTCTGTTGTGTACGACAATGAAAATGTTCATTGGTACGATGATCATATCTTTCAACGTTAATGCAAATTATAGGAGAGCAGGTTAGATAACAACTGGGCATAATACTTAATACTACATAGTGAACAAGTATACATTAGAGATAGGGGTGAGCAAAAAATGGGAAACCCGAACCCAACCGATTCCCGTACCGAGAAATTACCGATTCCCGTACCGATAGCATATAATGTAATCGGTAATCGGTACTCAATATTTGCAAATATCGGGTTCGGGATCGGTACCGGGTAATTAAATACAAATCCCGAATATGTGGGAACCGAACCGAAAATAAAAGAATACCTAGAAAAAGTAGGAGTTACTAATGGAGGCAATACTCCTTTAGTTTTATATAATTTGATGAATGCTACTGCAATTAAAACATTCGATAAATAACGAAACAATCATAACTTCTTAATTCTACAAAAATTGGTTGCTTGTTTGGCTTTAAAGACATGGTTCAAAGTCAACCAAAATTTATCAACTAGAGACCAACCTGCAACACTCCCCCCCCCCTCCCCCCAACAAAATTAAACGGTGTTGCTGCTATCTACCCAGATTATCTAGATAGAAGCATGAACATTAACATATTGAAGAAAGATATGAAGTTTAGAAACATCATCGTACCAATCAGTACCAAATCGACCATAAATGAAACAAACTTCATTTTTGCAAGGAACTAAGCTTATGAAATCAATGATTTTGGAGAAAATCAAGCATACAAGCTTCAAGAAATGATATAAAATCACAAAAAAGTGTAAAGATTCAACTTATTAGTAGTAATCGTCGGTTCCGGTAGCCTTCCCGATTTCCTTGGTACCGAAACCGAAAAAACCCTACTCCCGATTATCTGTGGTAGGTACGGTAATCGGGTTTACTTATTGCTTCACATCGGGATCGGGTTCGGGTTCGGTATACCCCTATTTGGTCGGTATACCCGATTTGCTCACCCCTAATTAGAGATTAGAGAAGAAATTAAGAATTTGGCAATCGGAAAATGTAGACTTACTTGAAAGTTTAATGCCTTCTCAAGTTCTTTGATAACCACTTCCATTGTAGGACGCTTGGTAGCTTCTCCCAAACATTGATCTGCAACTTTTAAAAATATGTCCAAAGAATTTTTATTCGGTCCTCTATGGGAAGTGGAAATGCCTTCACTCGTTTCTTCCTTTAACCTCGGGTCTATTATTCTTTGTATGTTTTTTTCATTGAAACATTGGCGTGCAACGGGTGCAAGCCCTTTGTCATTTTCTTTTATGTAAACGGGATCATATGCCACCCTCCCACAAAAGATTTCAAAAAGAACGTCTCCAAAACTGTAAATATCAGATTCTTTTTCCTGTCTACCTGTCGTTTCATATTCTGGATCCTCATACACTTTCGCGCCTATCTCTTGATTCACTGGCTGTAACTTGGAGATCACAAAGTAACCAATTTTCGCCATCCCGTTCTTGTTTAACAGAATGTTGGCACTCTTTATGTCAACATGTATTATCCTTTGCCGGTTGACTATTTTGGTATGAAGGTGATTAAGTCCATGTGCAATCTGAAGGCACATGTGTAGACGATGGGTCCATGTAAAAGAATCCATTTTATCAAAGGTTTTCAAATAGTCATCGAGGCTTGTCTCATACACAGGCTCGTAGACAAGGATCAGTTCATCACCTTCGTCACAAAAGCCAAGAAGAGGGATGACGTTGGGATGCTTATAACTAGTACGCATTTCAATCTCTTCAAAGAATTCTTGTTTTCGTTGTCCGCCTTCTCTACTAGCGATACGTTTGATAGCTACAGTGCTAATGTGTTTGTTGGATGGCTCATTGTTTCCAAAATGATGGAGTTCAGCTTTGTACACCGTCCCAATTGTGTCTAGACCGATGCAGTATGTTTCAGCAAAGTTCTCTGTTGCCAACACTATATCATTGAGTCGAGACCTTGAGAGTACCACGGTGTCCCCCTGCAACATTGTGTGATAAAATGAATGAGAATGTTGTAGGCACATGCGGGTAAGGATGATGAAATTAAAATAAGTGTCCCTTTTTATTTGATCTTCTCCTATGTATATGTATTTATATGTATGTATATAAATTATTAACAGAAATTAAATGATGATAAATGATGTGGTTGAAAAACTAAAAAATTGATGATAAAGTTGATGTTAAAAAAGAAAAAAGTAAAACCTCCGAAATATTCGGTTGTACCATAAAAGGATGATAAAATCAAAACATGCCCTTAAAACCTCCTAAATATATATTCAGTTGTACCATAAATTCATTTTAAAAGTAGCTTATTCAAATAGTCGTTTATAATGTACTAGTTTTAGTAACACATGCATTACACGGGTTGAATAAATAAAATATAAAATAGAATAAAATTTTATTATTTATAAAACGATATTATAAGATAAGATATGATTGAAATTACGTATGAGTAAGGACTATAATAATAAACAATGATATTAAATTTTTAAACTTTTTTTGTTTAAACAAACTAAACATTATGTTTCTAAACAAACCATTTTAAAAAATTTCATTATTATAACTCCCAATTTTTAATAATTTTTTTATTTATAAATATTTTAAAAAGTAAAGTATTTATAAACTTCCTCTAAATGTTTCAAGCAATAAAGATACGCAATACATTCTCTAAATTTTTCAAGCAAATAAGTATTTTTAATTCTACAACTTCACAAACAAAATTTGTGGTTTAGCTGTATGTGATTTAGATTAAATTCACATATTCTACTTTGTACGTATGAAATCAAGTTAATTTGTGCTTTGATTATGTATTCTAAACTAAAGTGAGAATAAATCCCAACATCCTTTTAAAATGTTAACATGCAGGTATAGTATTAGAAAAGGATCAAGCAAACGAAGATAAATATGGAAATTTCTTTAAACCATCCACTTACTTGTAATGTTAAGGCATTTTGAAGTTCTTTAATGACGATGTCAATTGTTGGACGCTTGACTTGAGTTTCTGCTAAACATTGATATGCGATTCTTGAAAATGCGTGGAACGAATCTTGATTGGGTCTTCTATTAAAAGTAAAAATGTGATCATCATCTTCTTCTGTTATATTAGGATCAATTAATTCCTTTACCGTTCCCTCGTTGAATCGTCTCCTTGCAATGGGAGCAAGCCCCAAGTCATTTTCATTAGTGTAAATTGGATCATATGCCACTCTTCCAGAAAGGACCTCAAATAAGACTACTCCAAATGAATAAATATCAGATTCCCTTTTATACTTGCCAGTAGTCGAATATTCTGGGTCCATATAAAACGTTGTCCCTGCAATAGTATTTGAATAGATAGTGGTTGGTTGTTGATTTCTAGGAAGGGATTTGGAAAGCCCAAAGTCAGCAAGCTTTGCATTTAGATTTTCATCTAATAAAATGTTGTCACTCTTTATATCTCGATGTATTATCCTTGGCTTTCCCTCCATGTTGGTGTGAAGGTAACTAATTCCATGAGCAATATCAAGGCAAATTTGTATTCTTTGAGCCCAAGTAAGAATAACCGTGGTTGTATCACTACTTACCAAATAATCACCGAGGCTTCCTTTAAAAGCGTACTCATAAACAAGAATCATTTCACCAGCTTCTCTAGAAAAGCCAAGAAGTGAGACTATATTTGGATGCTTGCAACTAGAAAGTAATTCAATCTCTGTCAAAAACCCTTGTTTGCCTTGCTCGTCTACTCTACTAGAAATACGTTTTATAGCTACAGTTTTGCTTATTTTGGGTAGATCATCTTTACTCTTCCCTTCCATTGACGACAAACCTTCAAAATTTATAAAGTCAAGTTTTGCTCTGTAAACATCAGCATACCCGCCAGACCCAACGAAACATTCTTTATGAAAACCATTTGTGGCCCGCCTTATTTCTCTTAGCGAGATCTTCAACAAATCCATATACAAAATTATGTGTTAAGTGAGAAGGGGTGAATTGAAAATTGTACATGCTAGAAAGAATGATAATGAAACTAGAAAGAAAACTGTATCCTTTATACTATGTTCATCCCTATCAAGGATCACAATAATATATAGATGGACCCATAAATAAAAATTAACTTGCTTAAGTTAATAAGAAATATAATATAACGGAGTTCTTTTAAAGACATTCAAATAAAAAATGGAACTAAAGTTTATAGCAAAAAACGAAAAGTTAAAAATTTTTGTACTTGCCAAAATAGTTTGTCCAGAAATGCCCTTAAAACACTACTAAGCTCATTTAAATATTTGAAATAATACCATTTTGGTTCCAAAAGTGTCAAGAGTAACTGAAAACTTACAACACTATCGAGACATGCTTGTCAAAAGTGTGGAGCAATATGGTGCTCGTTTGCTGAAAAATGTAGCTGTGAATGTAAAGTCTAACTGAAAATAGTAAGAGCACCGCTTGATAGAAATGTACATATCACTAATATGGGTTTAGTAGGTATGGTGCTGAAAAATGGTTTTCTATTTATCCCTTTCCATGCACAATTTCAATTGTTAAGAAATCTAACTTAGTTTAATAATAAAAAAAATATCTTTGAGGTAGCTCAAACAAACTAAGGAAAACAAGTTAAATGCTTTGACTGTGTTGCGGTGAAAAATCTATTTTACTTACCATTATTACCTTATCAAACTAGTAAAGAGAAAGTAATTGTTGGAATTAATTTTGAGCCTCGATGGCTTGATGTTCACATTTCTGGTCTTATTTTTTAGTCTTTTTTTATTCTCTAATTGTAAAACATTTATCTCAGGATAGGTAGCTTGATCTTTTTATTTTGTGTGTTTGTCTTTCTAAATAAATTTGATGTTTATCGTGTTTTCTCGGTCTAATATTTCTAACAATTGTTACCTTCAAGCAGTTGGATGGTGTACCTTCTTCATCTTCGGAGTGTTCCTTCTATACAAATCAACACAAATGGAAAACATATTGTGAACATCAAAGTAGTAATGAGAAAACGCTGAAACAAGAAAAACATAAGAATTGGCTTACAAGATCAGTGTGTTCCCATTGAAGTTCCAACACCTCCTCAAGTTCTTTGACAATCTGATCCATAGTTGGACGTTGCTCAGGTTGTTGATTCAAGCATTTATAAGCTACGTTTGTGAAGTGTTCCAATGTTTGTGTGTCCATTTGTTTCCTTAACTTGGGATCAATGATCTCTTCTAGTTCTTCATCAACACTACCATTTATAATCACCGGTTTCCTCCCACAAAGGACTTCGAGCAATAACACACCAAAATAGTAAACATCATATTTGGGTGTCAAATTGTTGGTGTCAAAGTAGCGAGAGAAGAGAAGGCGATGCCTCCAACTTTGAGGATATTTTGTGGAAAGTTCAAAACCATATACCTTGGGTTCCCAATCTTCATCTAAAATTATTTTTGAGCTATTAATGTCACAATGTATGACATCATAATGGACGTGATTTAATGCACGTGCAACACCTAAACATATTTGAAGTCTTCGGGACCATGTGAGAGTTAAATCACTTAGATGTTGGTTAAGAGTTCCATGAAAGGCTTCGTAAATTATGATCTTTTCATTATTCTCATCACAATACTTGAAAAAAGAGATGATATGTTTATGTTCGAGACTCTTAATCGTTGAAATCTCTGTTTGTAACTCGTCTCCTTGCCCATGCTTACAATCCAACCTTTGTACGATCAAATTCTTATAATTAAAGAGTTGTCCTTTGTACACCTTTCCTAATGCACCTTCCGTAATCAGATTTTTGAGAGAGAAGTTGTTGGTGGCACTTAATACCTCTTCAAGTGTGTATCTCTAAGTAATTCCAAGTGAACAAAAATTAGGGATAGATATGAATAAGAAGGTAATTATTACTTTCTATGTTTTTTAAACAAAACAAATTATATATTTATGTTTAGTATGCATTTGATTCGTACAATTATGTTAATTTGCAATAATAAATAAAAGTAGCATCTAAAAGTTAAATACCTAAAACAAATGCTAATGCTAATATCTAATTAATTAATAGACAATGGTGAATCTAAAGTTCATTGTTTGATTATTGTCAATTGTATATGTATATATGTAGTATTTTAGGTCCGGTTAGTTGTCTTGGCCCATGGCGTAATTTTCAGACTTTACCTTTTACAAAATAGAGGTGTCCTCTCATTGTACAATACATAGTTTACAGTAATACAATACCAGATTACATGACATCAGAGCTGAGGCTCGACATCTGACCTCTTGTTTCTGTTCCGTTTCATTCCGTCACCATTTGTTGGATGTTGCTCGCACGCTTATGATTCACTCCATGTCCCTCATCGATTATTCTAAATTTTGGCTTATTCCATGAGATCTAGAAGCACTTCTGCAACTTTATCTCTCTTCATTTCCCTAACTTTTCTTTACTTCTTTCAAAGGGGAATGAAGACCTTCCTTAGAAGTTGTCGCTCGATGAAGGGCAGCTACAGACTCCGTTCCTTCTCACTTCGTTTACTATCCTACCCTACTTGGATAGCTAGACTATCGCAAGTCATTTATACCAAAAGACCTGGCCATCGCCAACCAAGAGGGGGATGAAGCTACTTCCAGAAACTACTCGCCTTGAACTCCGTCCCCTGAAGGTCGCATGCGCTGCAAGAATCGTCTGTTATAGAATTCGCTGCTATTGAACTAAACGAAGGGTAGATAAATAGCATATTTCTGGGGTGATGTTATTAAGAGAGGTCATCGTTCAGCTGCGCAGGTGCTTATCCATTGGCAGGATCTTCCTATTACGGATGCTTCTTGGGAATTCGAGGATGAATTTCGCCTGCGTTTCCCTCATTTCCACTTTTGAGGATAAAATTGGTCTTAAGGGGAGGGTATTGTTAGTATGATAATAGAATGTAATGCAATGTAATAGTTAGTATGACTTGAGGGACTTAAAGTGTAATATGTCCATAGTTAAGGGATTAGTTGTCATTTGTTAATTCAATTCGGTTGTAACGGACACAAGGGTTAATAAAAGGGACTAGAGCTAATCGGAGAAGGTTAGCTTGGAATTGTGAATCTTCTTCTTGTTCTAATTCTAAGCCTAACAAACATGTTATCTTCTTCATTATTTTTGGATCCGATCAACATCCATCCGATACGTCTTCTTTGATCAGTCTGTTATCATGATCGCTACAAAAGACTCCTCAGATCTTGTGTTACATTAGAAAGCTAGTTTTGTGTGTTTTTGAGTTTTCTTTCTCGTTATTTAGAATTTCTCTTTGCCAATAGCAAGAGGGTTCCTCTTCGTTCTTGAGATTTGAGTAGTTCGTCTAGTTCTTGGTAATTCGTTTCGTTCAGATCTATGTATAAGGTTTTAACGTTTATTTGTATCATTTTATTGTTCATCTCATTGAATCAAAGTGTATCATGTCTGATTCTATCTTTTTGACCTTTAACTATATAATCATGGGCACCTTTTAAATATTGAAAATATATGAGAAACTTGACATGTCAGTGTTTGTTAACATTGTAACCTAAAAACCAAAAATTTCATAACACTGAAACACATAATAAAAGTTGTGTGGATATTCACAAAATAAAATTTGTTGAACTTAAGTTAATACTTAAAAAACTTGCTACTCTTAAATAAATTGTTTCCTTTTAAAAATGTACAACCTTGATCGGTTTGTAGATCATAGTTGTCAATAGCGAATAGCGGTAAATAGCGACAAGCCACCTATATGCTATGTAGCGAATAGCGGTAAATAGCAACCGCAATTTCATGTTTAGCGATTAAGTAGAATAATATATAAGAATGTTTTACATTCAACAGATAAGCATGTTTAGCAATAAAGTAGTAGGAAATCTAAGCAAAGACCTCCAAAATAGCTAAAATACTCGATTACTAATCATCTAAATCTCATATTTACCAAAAAAAATTAAAAAAATAAAAATAAAATAAAAAATTCCGCTATATACCATATAGCGGCCACCTTCCTATACGCCACATAGCCCGCAATAGCGACCGCTACGGTTGCTATTGACAACTATGTTGTAGATCAAGATTTATCATGGCCTCCCATTTTCTTGCTCAAGTAGCCAGGTCATATTAACTTTTGCCTATTTCGAGAAAGCAGGAATTAAAAGGCAGAAGTACCTCTGATTGACGGTCGAAAAACCTTATTGCGGCCCTAATAGACAGAAAGGTTGCTCGGAGATTCGACTGCAAAATTAGCAAGTGGTAGTTTATATATACTATTAATCTTACTATCTTGTTTTAACATAAATTAATCTTCAGTTTTTTTATGTATGTGTTTTCAGGAAAAATTACAGGGGGAGGATTATTACCTTAACTCTGCGACCTCGGTCTTCTTTCTTTTGGATATTGGAGGCTTTTACGACAGCGACAGCGTTTCGCCAATTCCTCAAAGCCCTCTCCGATGAATGATTCGCCGGAATATGATCACCTTCCTTCAATAATTGTTCCATATCTCAACACTATGTCCAATAAAAACCCAAATTTAATGCAAGAAAACCTTAAAAATCAATCTTAAAACTATATATTTTGTGGTTCATAATAGCATTTAGATTCAGTCCCTTACCTCATCTATATAATTTAGTTAAAACTTATAATTATCACTAAAATTTATTTATCTTTAAAAACATCTCAAATCTTATTTCTCATATCTATCTTTATTCAATTAACTTATTTTATTGTTTTTTAGCTTTTCTTTTTCTTTCACTCACAAAAAGTATGAGAAATGAATAGTGAGTTCCAAATATACGAAATGAGAAGCGAGTTTCCCAAGCTTGATTCCTATTTGATGGAATGAAATATCGTATTAAATTTACTAAAAACCTTATTATATTCTCTCAGTTATATTAATAAGGATACACAAAACCAGATGTGGAGGCTCAGAAAGAACACATTACACATAGGATGACAAGTATAAACTTAAAGCTAAAAAAGAAAAACAAAAATACAAGTGGTCGATCTTTTAGGTAATTAAATTTAAGTACATTTATGCATTCAATAATTTTTTTTTTTAATTCAATACAATAAGAGCGAATACACGTCAAGATAGTCTATGAAATTTAATGAACATTTTAATAAAAAATTCTAAATTTAAATCTTATTATATTTTAGCTAAGTTAAGAAAGTTGCCACTCAAAATTAAAACTAAATGCTAAGTTAAGAAAGTCAAATGTTTTAGTTAGCACAATTATAATGTAAATCATAGAAAAAGTTTTTGAGATCTAATATTGAATACTGTGTTTTAAATTATTAAGTAGTTTTGGACTCGCGCTATTCGACAAAACGTCCATGCCACTTAAACAAATATTACATTTTTAACATTCAAAGTAAACAAACAAAAACAACACAAGACATCCACATGAAAAGGTTTTGATAACATAATACAACATAATATAGTAAACATGAACAACAAAAAACATAGATAGGCTTGTAGCAAATATTAACCATGAAATGCAGGGTGAAGAAATAATCTAATATAATAGATAGCAGAAGAAGCAAAGTTACCGAGCAAGACAGCAACGTGCCAACGTAACACTATCATAAGCCGAAATGACAGTCACAATACCACAATACAAAACAAAGTTTTAGCAGCCTGCACAATCAAAAATCAGTTTAATCAAAAACAACTGTCAGCATAATTCACCACCAAGTGTCCAGATAAAATTAACAAATATAAATGATACTGAACTTGACTTTACTTATATTTTGAGAGAAAAAGGAAATCAATTAAGAAAAAGAACCATTCAACATGAGCTTGAGTTTCCTAAACCCAAAGTTAGCATTTGGGAATACTTGTTGATGACTTGATGGGAATTCATCTGCAAATTATAAGTCAGATTGTGGTGATAAGAATGCATAAACCCACCACATTTGACTAAACTAACACATTTTAACTGATAAATCCCTACGAAAACAGATCATCAATAAAAACTAAGCCCAACCCGTGCACTATAACAAACAACGGCATCGTTCTTTTGTCTGATCATTGGTGCCTTAAACATGCTCTCTGATCAAAAGCAAAATAAAAAAGAAAAAAAGAGGCACCTAACAACATCTTATGCCAATCTAAGAAAATTAAAGGACTGAAACCAAAATTAGATTAAGAAAATAATCCATATACCATATCAGATGCTGATCTAAACCAACAAACTTGTCATGCTCAAAGTAACTGATTTGAGTCCAGTTATACACATTTAAATACAAACCAAGCAAGTGCTTTGCTTTCCCATCCGTTTTATAATTATTATGCATAACCAATACAACAAAAATACTACCTGAACAGATTGGATATCAACAATAGAGAAGCTGAGATAAACAATGAATAAAGATGGCTAAAAACAGCTGAACAACCGTCTTTTATTGAACCAACCTTCTGTGCACCTCGTGTGAAAGAAATTCAAAGTTTATGTGATGTTGAAACACAGAAACATAATATATCAATTGCAGAACAATGACTTTTTGTTTTTGAAGAAAATAACATACGCATTAGATAAAGAGATATAAACATGAAAAACTTGAACTCATTTTGAGCATAAATGGCTGTTAGTAACTTAGTATAGATATACTTTTTCAAAGTTAAATATATGATAAAATGGGTACACTAAAGTGTTGCTACTGCCTACTGTTATGCTAAAAATATTAGCTTTTCAAAGTAAAATTAAACTAATTTGTGCATTTAAATTGATCCCAGTGTCATGTTGTGTGTGCAAACAATAAACGCAGGACCTGCCATGAAGTTAGCTATTACTCAATATATGATCAAAGTTCAAAATATAAGCTACAAGATGCAATTACTTATGTATGCTAGAAGCTTTTGCTCATTTGATTCCACATTCGAACTCCATAAAACAGAAACAATAGCATGAACTTTGGCCCACATCCAACACCCTTTGTTATCTTTTATATGTAGTTTGAGATATAAATTCGAAGGAAACGATATTGACCAAAGGAAATGAAGTCTACATATAAAATCGAAAGTGAAAATACTAGGATTATAATAAAATCAACCCTAAAGTCTTATCTTTCCCCCATTTGCTCAAAATTGAACAGAAATGTATGAAATTGCACCAGAGACCTTGATGCTAACACCATATAAGTTGAGACCTTGATGCTAAAGTCTTATCTTTCCCCATGAGCTCAGATTAAAGTTAACTAATTAGGTAAAAAGCTAAAAAAAAAAGTGTATGAAATTGCACCTGAGACCTTGGTGCCCACTGGATATCTTCCAATAGTCCGATAAGCAGATGGGTAAAAGAAGATGCAATGGAACTTGAAAGTCAACGAAGTTGAAGGCAGAGGAAGAAGTGAGAAATGAGGATATGTTTTAGATCCATTTTTTAAATTTATGCGATAAAAGTGCATGTTTGGGATTGATTATTTTGATTGAAAAAAACTTTTGGTAAAAAGAAATTATTAACTTATGACTTTTCAAAACAAGTTTTAAAAAAAATGTTTGGATTAGCTTATAAATTAAAATGTCGTAAAATGATCAAATGAGACATATTTTTAAAATGAGAGGAGTTAATAGAAGTTAGTAAAGAGGTATAATAGGAAATTAGACTAAAAGTCGTTTTCAAAAATTAATAAGTAATTCTCAACTTACTTTTCAAAACCTTCTTTTTACCCTATATGAAAAGTTAGTTTAAAAACTACTTTTGGGTTTGCCAAACATTTTTTTTGACTTATTAACTTTTTAAAAGTTAATAAGTCAAAAGTAGGTTGGAAATAAGCAATCCCAAACACCCATATAGTATCCCTTTGTTATAAGGTACGATTATAAGTGATTGTGAGCGAATGATAAGTGAAATTTACTGTTTAATCTGTAATTTTAGAAAATATTTTTCAAAACTCTATAATGTTTTTAATATATTTTAAGTGGTTGTAAGTGAAGTTGAGAGAAAAAAGTAATGATAAAGTTGAAAAGTAGAGAGAAAAAGTAATGATTTTTTTTGTAATTATATAAATAAAAATAAAAATTGGGTTGTGAATGCTCTTAGAGCCAAATGATTACGAACATCATATGCAACGCCGGCTCAAGGGTAGTTCAAGTGAAGCAAAGGGCTTGGAGGCTTATTTTTTAGGGATTTTTATCTATTTCTTCTTTTTTAACATCATAAATTATATATTTCATCAAGTTAAAAAAAGCATATATTTCTTCTTCATAAAACATATATATTACATATTAATTTATTTTATTAAAATTAACCTATTAAATGATTATATTACCTTGTTTTTATTAAGAATTTTACATATTAATGTTTCATTATTATAATTGTTTAAAACTTTTTACAATTATGTTTTGTATTTAGAAATATAACTTTGATCATTAGTTATTGTTGTTTTGAAATAAAGTTTTTAACGAGATATAATTTTAGCGTTTCCAAATATGTAAAAATACTGTATTGAAAATACAAGTAAAATAAACATTTAATAAATAATTTCAATAAAATGAGAAAATATGTAATATATATGTTTTAAGAAGAAAAAATATGTAATTGATTTTTTTAACTCGAATAAATATGTAATTAATGACATTAACAATAGGAAATATGAAAATACCCCCTATTTTTTAGGGTCTACAGTTTTAGAAAATATTTGTATGAAAGTGATTTGGGTATCGTTTGATGTTTGGTGAGATGAGCGACATTGGAACGATTAGGTCTAGGAAGTTGTGATGGAACCGATAGGGTGATGGTTGAGACACGCGATGAACACAGAGAAAATCTAATCATCACTCTTTGCTAGCAGCCAATCAACGGCTGAAGTCTTTTGTTTATAAGCGAAATCGGAGCTTTCTTTTAAGGAAATCAAAATCTGTTGTAGTCAAAACCAATTGAGTTTTTAAAGAAACTTGATTGCTCAATCGGAATGGACTCTGTTATCTTTCTATCACACTTAAACTAGATAATCTCATACTTCGTTTGATTCATGTATTATGTCAATCATCTAGTAAATGTTTGATGCAATTGATAAAATCTATTTGTTTAATATTACTTGGTTTGCTTAATTACACGCATGGTCCTTAGAAGTAAAGATAGTGGAATCTTGTACAGGCATTTCATTAGCAGAAGCTCTTTTTAGGAATTTGATGATAGAAACTGTCTTAAATTTTAGAGTATTTTATTGCCTTCTAAGGTATAACTTTTATTGACAAGAGCTACTAATAAGTTTTATAAGTTTTAGTGAACAGTTAGTTTTAGTAAACCCATGTATACACAGGTTAAATAAATAAAATATTAATATAAAAAAATTTATTAATTATAAAACTTAATTATAAGATATGATATAACTGAAATTACATATGAATAAATACTATAAGTAATAAAACAATGATATCAACTTTTTAAATTTTTGTTTTTAATATATTTTTCAAAAAAATAGTAAACATTTCATTCTAAAACAAACCGTATAAAAATGTCATTTGTAAAAATTTTATTATTATAACTCTCAATTTTAATTATTATTTTTTTAAATTTACTTTTAAAAAAAATTTGTATTTTTTAAAAGGTTTGATGTTTTAGAAAAGCTTTTTATTTTATAAAAACTTGTTTCTTTAAAAATAACATTAATAAAAAGATCTCTTTGTTAATATATTAAAAACAACTATTTTTAATCTTGAAAAGTATTAACTAATATTGTTAGTAATTAAGGTACTTATTTAATATGAGAGATAAGCGAGAAAATTTTGGTGTGAAAGATTGTGATGCCGCTACATATTATCCCAAATTACTCTTTTATTATAGTATAATTATTAAAAAAGACTAAGTTACATATAACTAAGAGTTAATTAAATGAAAGGTTTATATGGTTAGGCTTGATTTTATTTTTGATCTATAAGTATGAGAGATTACAAGATGCGTATTAGAGATACTAAGTGAGTGTGGCGAGGTTGCTCTCTCGCACACATCAAGCGCCTCCGAATGAATTGCTCCTTAAGGTATAAGTTTTTACTGACTATGACTACTGATAAGTTTAATAACTTTTATCAAGCTCAAGCCTGGGTTCACATATCAAGTTCGACTTAGCTCGCGAGTCTAAACGAGATTTTTATTTATTTATTATTTATTTATCTTATTAAATATATCTATATATACATAATAATTATTATATATAATATTATGATAAAAACAGTAAAATAATACGTATTACTAGTTTTTTCCTTCGCGCTATGTGGCAGGAGTTTTGGTAATTTCAATCGCACTACATGGTGTAACTTTGCCTCTTTGGTCATTATTAGTTTGTCTTATCATAAACCATAAAAGCAAAAACCCACATAGGTTCCAATAATATTAATACCGGCAACGGTAGTGTTCACTTATAATCGATATGGTTTGTCACGTTACTACAACGAAAACCGAACTCGCTGTAGCATACAATATCATAAAATACTTGATTTTCAATACAACTCCTTTTCTTAAAAAAAGGTTAAAGAGCGAAAGATTCCCATGCTACACGATGGGAATTTGGTCGTTTCCTACCGCACTACGCACCTTGAGTTTGGTTGTTATTGGTCTGTCTCGCCGAAAACCATAAAAGCAACTACCAAAACTGGTCCTGATAATACCAAAAATGAAAATAATTTTCTCTTATATTCGATTTGGCCGTCACGGTAACTACATTCGTTATGGATTACGATGATACAAAATTTAAATAATAAACTCTTATAAAGTATAGTGGGTTTCATATAAACTATTTTCTTTGACTTCTTTCACACAAGTTGAAAGTTAATATAATGAAGAGATATGAACTATTGAGCAATATTTTTGTGACCGGACTGAACGGGCTGGTCGAACTAGGAACCGGTGTCACCGGCAGTGCGGTTACGGGTAGTAGAACCGTTTAGGGAATAATTGGTCGGTTTTGGCGGTTGGCGGAAACCGCGGTCTGATCGGGGGCAAATGAGAAAAGAAAGAAAAATTAAGTTGTGAGTTGTGCTGAAGCGTCTTCCCAAAAATAATTGCTCTTCCATCAACAACTTTAGATTGTAAAAAAAGAATACCACCTTAAATGTGTATTCTACTATGAATCTCAATATGATCAAGTACAAAAAAAAAAGACCAAATTGCCCTAAATATGATCTCTACCATCCATTAAGAATTTTGAATATTATATATTAATCAATGGATGATATATGGTTAACGGGTTATCGCAATAAACAAGGGTTAACACACGTTTTTAACCCTTCAACCATATATTAATTTTAAAATATTTATTATTTATTGCTACAGAAATATTACTTTTTTATCCATTAAAAATATTTTTAAGGAATCTAAATGCAATTTATACAAGCATACTAATCTCAAATATTACGAAAAATAGAAAAAATTATAGCATATTATATGGAAAAAATAATTAAATTTTAGATGCTTTTATTTATTATATTTCTTAATTCTATATTAATTATTATATCATCCAGTTTTTGAATTCGGTCTAACCGGTCCAATCTTATTAAATAATACATATTCACTAATAAAATATATTTATTAAATAATACATATTCACTAATAAATTTTCTAACCGCATATCTTTCTCCATCTTATTAAATAATACATATTTATTCTTCGATTAAAATTATTTCTCTCTTTTCTATACACATTCACTAATAAAAATATATTAAGAAAAGTTATTGAGGATTAATAGTGAACCCTTATATTTGAGTGATGATGATTGTTTTTAATTGAAATTATGAGGATAGTATATAAGGATGAGAAATGAAATGAAATGAATTTTTTTTATATAAATTTTTTTAAATATGAAGACGGGGATTGGGATTGGGAATGGGATGAGAATATTTTGATGAATCTTGTAAAATACTATATATGTATAATTAAATATAAAAATGCTAAAAAATAATAAATGAGCTAAATTCGAGCTTGAAAAGTATTTAACAAGCGGAGCTTAAGCTTTAAAATTAAAACTCAAAACGAGTCGAGCTTGAGCTCTCTTAAGTCAAAACGAGCCGAGCTCGAGAGCTTGGCTCGTTTGCATCCCTATTCAATTCTAATTTCTTTCTCAACCAAACACACTACAACTGGCATTCAATTCAAACTGCAACCAATTATGCGAACCAAACATATTAAGGAATGACATTTAGGTTCAAATCCCATTAAATTTCATTGAATTCCAGTAAACCAAATGCATCCTAAGGTACATAACCATAATTATCATTGTAATGAAGGATATACTGCGTACTTCTACCATTATGGTAGGGAGTTCTTTGGGTTTAGCCTCTGTAATTAACTCTTTCACGGACAAGTGTAACAAAAAAAAAAGTTTTAGGTCATTCTCAACATGCCATGTGTCCTCCGGTTGTTACACACCAAGGGTCTAGACATGACTATTCATAAAAGTTTTCAATTTATGTAGATATATAATCACAAACTAGCGAGTGTTACGTGTGTTACACGGAATGAGAAAATATATATAAAGATATATTAATTAGTTATTAATAATATTTATGTTTGAAAGTATTATTTTCATATTCACATATTTTCCGCAGTATGAATGAAAATAACTCAAATTTCAAAAACCTATAAATGTACTTTCCAAACAAATTAAAAGAAAATTTAGGACTTGAATTAAAATGTTTCCAGGTTGATTTTTTTCATTTGAAATAGTTATAGAATTAAATCAAAATTTTGAAAATGAATTAAAGGTACACTTAAATTGAAGCCAAACTTATTATTTGAAAATGAATTAAAGGTACACTTGAATTAAAGGACTTGAATTAAAGTAATGTCCACACTTAAATTGAAGCCAAACTTATTATTTGTAACGATAGTAAAAATTTTAATATTTTATATTGTATAGATGTAATACGTTATTATTATTATTATTATTATTATTATATTATTATTATTATTATTATTACTATTATTATTATTATTATTGTTATTATTATAATTATTATTAGTATTTTGATTGAATAAATATTTAAATACTAAAGAAATAACTTTGTTTTGAAAAATCAAAGGTACATTATACTAAGAGTTAATTGTCATTTTTGACAATAAGTTTTGCTCTATTTTGTTATTTTCATTTAAAAGATTTTTTCTCCTTTTGCTCCCTGAGTTTTTATAAAATTGTTATTTTCATTCATTTTCATCCAACTTAATTATATGTGTTTGTTAGATTAGGAGCATTTAAGTCATGTGTAAATCATTTAATTTAAGTTTTTGTTTGTATAATGACTTAAGCGTCCCTAACTTAGTAAACACAATTAACTAATTAACGAAAGAGAATGAAAACGGTAATTTTTTTAAAAAGTCAAGGACCCACAAGAGAAAAAAAAGCTTTTAGATAGAAATAATAAAACACATCAAAACTCAAAGATAAAAATAACAATGAACTCTTTAATGATTATTTATAATAATTAACTCATATATCTTTTAAAAATATTTGTAGACGTACATCTTTGTTTACATGAACTGTCAACCACAAAATATTTTCAGCTAGTCTTTGTATCACCACATAATAGACGGCTCTGGTTGTAATTGGGTTAGAGCATTTAAAACTAATTTCTATTTTCATCCTTAAAATTTAACTAAAAAAAATAATTTTTAAATTTATTCTTATTTTTCAATAGTCTTTTATATCCCATTCTTCTTAGTATCTATTTCTATTCAATAAACAGTACTATTTTGTTATTTTTTTTTTCCATCACTCACATTGAAATGAATAATATATAAAACAATAAGGCAAATTGGATTTTAATAATCCAAACTATTACCTATTGGCCAATAATAATCCATACTATTAATTTGGCTGGTAGCACTCCCAACTTTCACTTTTATAACCAACAACAATCCAAGTGACATAATTTTTAATTTTTTACGCTCAATTTGCATCTGTTTTAGTCTTAAATTAGCTTGTATGTTTTTTCATTTCGTTCATAATTATTGTTGCAAACCGAATCGAGTCCAAATCAAACATAAAAATTTGAAAATTATGTCATTGGGACTGTTGTTGGTAATAAAAATGAAAGTAGGGAGTATTACCAGCCAAATTGATAGTATGGATTATTGTCGGCCAATAGGTAATAGTTTGGATTATTAAAATCCAATTTGCCAAACAATAAATATATATAAATGAATATTCAGCACAAACGTATCCTCTAAAATATAAGGATATGAAAATGTGGAACAAGATGAATTGATTTTTTCAAACGAAAATTGTAAGATTCTAACTTGATGGATATATGCTATCTTAATTAGATGTATCTATTTGTTTTTCAATCGAAACCACGTCCTCAGAGCATTCACAATGGAATTATTAAATTTATATGAGTGTGTTAGGTATATTATATGGAATGGTTTTGAGTGGTTGTGAGTGAATGATAGAAAAAATGTTATTGTTGATTGATATATTTAAAAAATAACTGTTCAATCCCTATAAATTTTTTAATATTTTTAAAATTAATTGTAAGTAGAGTAAAAAAAAAAAAAAAAATAATGATACAGATATAAAATGTATCATTTGATTGAACAGAATAAAAAAAATATAATGATTTTTAGTGGTTAATAATCCCCGTGAATGCTTTCAACTCGTTCAGAAAAAGAAAACCACAATTTAGAAACCTATTGAATCATACTCGGGAACCATTGGGTCAAATCACTCAAATGGCCAATAATAATGAAATGGGTTTATGATTAAAAAGTTGAAACCTTTGAGAAGCTTACATTGGAGGGAAAAAAGGGGGGCTTTGTGTACTCCGGAGAGAGATGCCGGTGGCGCGACCAGAGACGTCTGATTCAAGAATCATTGCTCATGTCGATATGGATTGCTTCTATGTTCAAGGTTTCTTCAATTACTCTCTCCAATTCTTTTTATTTTAATCTATACCCACATACCATATTGCTAATCGTTAGGGTTTTTATCATCACTAGTATAAGATTCCGATTATAATTTGGTTAATAATCACATCATATGACTTGTTTCCTGACTTTTAACAAAGAAAGTGAGATATTCGTTTACTGGATTGTGATATTTGTTAATACAAGGGGATAGAACACCACAATACTTGTAAAATACCACTAACATTCTCAATTTTCGTTCTGATGGTTTTTAATTTCTTAGTGGAGCAACGCAAACAGCCTCAGTTAAGAGGTAAACCAACTGCTGTGGTTCAGTACAACTCTTGGAAGGGTGGGGGTCTGATTGCCGTCGGTTATGAAGCTAGGAAAGATGGCGTTAAACGGTAGCACTTATCCTTGACATTTGAGATTTATAGACATTTGTTTGGGACTGAGTTCTGATTATCTGTTTATTCGTGTCTCATTTGGTGTTAAGATCGATGAGAGGTGATGAGGCTAAGAAAGTTTGTCCTCAGATTCATTTGGTTCAAGTCCCAGTGGCGCGTGGTAAAGCTGACTTGAGCATATACAGGAATGCAGGTTCAGAGGTTCATAAAAATCAAGACTTTTTAAACGATTTTGAGTTTTGCATCGTTTTTGGGTGCCCGAATGGTAAATGATTGGTTTATGTATATTAACTTTTGCAGGTTGTTTCTATTCTTGCAAGAAAGGGGCGATGCGAGCGTGCATCGATTGATGAAGTTTATCTTGACCTCACTGATGCTGCTGAGACAATGTTGAAAGAAACACCATTGGAAAGCTTGGAAAGTATTGATGAAGAAGTTCTAAAATCACATGTTTTAGGGCTCAGTTTGGTAAGATAGCATGCTCTATCAACATTTTGCAATATTAGAATGCATAAATTCTTAGTCTTTTTAATCTTATTGTACAAGATACTGGTTCATACTAGTACTATTGTAATGACACAATATACATATTTTGAAATTTACCAACTTTTTTTAGAATGGAAATGATGATAAAGAGATTGTGAGGGAATGGCTGATGAGAAGAGACGCTGATCGCCGTGATAAACTGTTAGCATGTGGAGCTATTATTGTTGCTGAACTCCGGTTGCAAGTTTTAAGGGAGACTGAATTTACATGTTCTGCAGGCATTGCTCACAACAAAGTATTTGTTTTTTAATTTTAAATGTCTTCTATCTATTCTCCTAGATAGATAATCATATCAAGAATATCATATCTTTTATTAATAACACCGAATGTTAATCTTGCAGATGCTGGCTAAACTAGCAAGTGGTATGAATAAACCTGCGCAACAAACTGTTGTTACTTTGTCATCAGTAAAAGGGCTTCTTGAACCTTTACCTATAAAGAAAATGTAAGTTTTTTTTTGTACATGATAATCTTTTCTAATCTTTTATGTCATACATAAAAATGCTTAGGTGGCATGTTATTAACTTATTATCAGGAAACAGCTTGGTGGGAAGCTTGGGAGTTCCTTGCAAACTGATCTTGGAGTAAATACCGTTGGGGATCTATTGCAGTTTTCTGAGGAAAAACTACAAGATCTTTATGGTGCTAATACTGGGTAGCCATTCTTGTTCATTATCCATTAGTAATATACAAAATTTTTGTGAACTTTTTTTAAATCGCTTTTTTACTTTATTATTTTCCAGTACTTGGCTATGGAATATTGCAAGAGGTATTAGTGGGGATGAAGTTGAGGGTCGTTTGCTCCCTAAAAGCCACGGATCGGGGAAGACATTTCCTGGAATTCAAGCCCTGAAAACTCTTACTGCTGTGGGTATTTTCTTCCCAATTAATAGCTATTATGTGTATTTTAATTAAATGTCATAAACTACTATTTTTGAGTAATAAAGTCTTCTATTAATTCCTTCTAGTTTTGTTCTGACTCATTTAGGTTGAAAAGTGGCTCAAAGAACTATGTGAAGAGTTAAGTGAACGACTTCAGTTAGATCTTGAAACAAATAAACGAGTTGCACGTACACTTACTCTGCATGTGAATGCATACAAGGTTGCTGTTCTTTCTTCACACTCTTTTCTTGGCATTTTTTCATGTTCAGTAAATGGTATTTTAATCATTTAAATGTTATTCATGTTATTTTTGCAGTTCACAGATACAGATTCACACAAAAAGTTCCCTTCTAAGTCATGTCCTTTGAGATACGGAGCATGGAAGATTCTAGAAGACGCTGTAAATCTTTTTCAAGCTGGTTTACGTGAATACCTCGGGTCATACTTGAATCCTGTTTCTGGTGGTTGGGGAATTACTGGTCTTTCTGTTTCAGCCAGTAAAATTGTTGCTATACCATCTGTAAGCAATGCATGTTTTTATTAACTTCTAAAATTTTGAAAGTGAGAATTGCTTTTGCTTCATTTTATTGTATTCACTAATATGAGTCTTTGTGCATTTTTTGGTCAGGGAACTAGTTCAATCACGAGATACTTTCATGGTCGAGATCGTTTTAGCGTTTCATCAGAGTGTTCTGATGAAAAACTTGCACCACAAGATGATAATTTGTCACCATCAAGTTGTAAATATCTCTCATAGTGGTTTTTATATATTATATTTTTCACCCATGTTGGATATTTATTAGTTTTTTGCAATTTAATTAGGGACTGAAAACGATTCAGCCTCTCATCAAACTGAATGCGGTGGGGATCAGACTCAAATCACACATGATACTTCCACTTTTGATCAATATGAGACCACATGTAAAGATGGGGTCTGGTTTCTCTCTCTCTCTCTCCCATTCATTATCTTCATGATACACATACAGATTGTTTTCTACTCTGGTTTTTGTCCATTATATGATGAATTTATTTTTATAACCTGTATTTCTCTTTATGAAAGCAGGCTACTGGCAGTTGTTTGCCTTCACGACATCCTGAACCACAACCAACGTTATCTGAGAAAGAATTGAATACAAATGATGGAAAACGATCATATGATCACAAAAGGAAAGCAACAAAAGAAAAGGTCCGTTCCAAAAATGACGCATGAGGTCTTTTCGCTGTGATATTTTAGTGTACACTCAAAATGAACTAACTTTCAAGCAAACTGCTTGATTTAATCTAGCAGAGGTCTTAGGTACGAAAACCAGCTTCCACTGGTTTCTACATGCCTAGTGTAAGCTGCGCTTTACTTGGTCCCCTTGTTAGCAGATAACTGATGGGGCTTCATGAGTTTTCCACAGCGGATTCTCATGGTCACCAAAAGAAAAAAAAGTGATTTGAATTTAATCTCGACATCCTACTTGTTGCAGGGAACATCTTCCATCTTGAGATTTTTCCAAACCAACTCTTGCTCTTCATCAGGTATTTAAACTTTATTATTAGTCATGTTATTGTTATTGTTATATATTAGTATTTAAATTTAAATTGATTGTTGATACACTGATTGAAGGAGCACAAGTAGCATTGGATATGAACAATGAGAGTTTGACCGGAAGTCAACATAAACGAGGAACTAATCCATGGCGTTACAATGTAGATGAAATCGACCAATCAGTGGTTCAAGAGTTGCCACCAGAAATACAGGAAGAAGTTAGAACGTGGCTTCGGCCTCAGAAGCAAGCGAACGCAGTGAAAAGAAGTTCTAGTATTGCTCATTATTTCTCCCCCAAATCTTAGAAGCAGTTGGTCATTAGAAAAGAATTGGAGATCTCCCTGGTCATTCAAACCATGTCTAGTTATTTGTATATATTTCCGAGTGTTAAATTAAAAGAAAGAGAAGTTTGTCATTTGAAAACTAATGCATTTTTATGTGTAAATATTAGATAACTGCAAGGTTTTATAGATCAGGGATATTTTCTCTTATAGAACAATTATTTTCATTTTCTATTAAATCATACAAAAGTGTGGATAAAATATTTTGAGAACCAATAAAATCTTCTCAGCTTTCTCTTTTTCATTTATTTAAAACTCTTAAGATTATTCAATTTTGTTTCCCTTTTTTCTAAAGAATATTATAGCCAGATAAAGTCTCCCTAGACCCAAATACCCAAATGGTCATAGGAGAGCGGGCTAAGGATTACAATAATATTATAACACTTTGTTTCACATGTGGTTATAGAACTAACAGGCACTGTTAGTAAATAACGCAAATAAAAAGAAATTAATAAAACTTTTAAATTAGATTTAAGCCTTTGATTTGGTGTATATTCATGGTTTTAGTTTTTTTTTTCTTTAAATACAAATTTATATTTGTGTGGGATCCTTTTCAATATTGTTTTCTTATACCAAGAATCTTTAAATCTTAATAAAATCAGTGGTTTAAATCCTAATTATCCGTTGGGTTCACAGGCATGCATGTTTATTATTTTATGTTAGATATTGTATGTTAGATATTGTTTGTTGGGATGTTCTGCAGGCATTGCTCACAACAAAGTAAAAATAATCAACCACGATAATATTTATCAACATAGCCATCGAATTCATCGATAGATGAAGCTCGAGTGAAAAGACTTTATATCTTGACAATGATCATCAATAAATGTATTTAATAAAGCAAACATGAGCAAATACTATTAAAAATATAAAATATTGAACAAGGTTTTATTTATTTGCACCTGATATGTTATGTGTTTCGGGGCCATTTTGTATTCGGATTAAGATTGAAGTAGAATTAAGGCTCGTGCGGTTTGTAAATTTCGTTACACGTGTTGTGACTTTGACAATAACATTGTTAAGTAAATAAAAGAAACTTATGAAGTTGATGCGGCTCGATTTTAAATATTGAAACATGGATAGAAATTAATATTATGAATAGCATATATAATTCAAAAAATAATATAATAAATTGAAAAGTTATAAAGAAATGTAAAGAGAAGAAAAACAAAAACAAAAACAAAAACCAAAGAAATAAATAAATGCAACCTACACGGTTCGAACATGCACTACCAAGCTCAAAGGCAAGGAATATAACTAGGGTTGCTCACGAGCCGAACCGAGCTGAGCCATAACAAGCTCGAATTGGCTCGAAATTAAACTGAGCCAACTCGGCTTGGTTTGGATTTAAAATCGAGCTAGAAATCTCAGCTTGAGCCTGACTCAGCTCGTTTTGGCTCGGTTTTTAATTCATAAACATAATTTAAATAATCAAATGCAAAATAAATTAAACATACTACACAACTCATAAACGGTTTGTATCAATTTTCACAAAATATAAATTAATTTAAAAGAAACTATATTCAACTTCAACAAAATACGAATAACTTAATCATCATCTAATACGTACTAACCAAACCCACAACACTACGTAACATCCAGTGGTATGTTTTTAGCAAATAAATTGAAAATATGCTTGAATAATTCATTCTAATATACAGAAATATAAAAACAACATTGAAACGATCCAATACAAACATTATATTTTAATATTACATTATATTTTAATATGCTTGAATAATTCATTCTAATATACAAAAATATAAAAACAACATTGAAACGATCCAATACAAACATTATATTTTAATATTTTGACATCAAAAATAGCTAAAAAAACATATATTATACTCTTAACAAATGAACAATTATCATGATATATGTTATATACATAAAACTAATATATAGTTCAAGTATAATAGTGCAAGCCATACCAGGCCGAGCTAACAAACGAGCAAAATCGAACCCGCTTGGCTTGTAACGAACCGATTCGAGTTCAATTCATTTTTTTACCGAGCCAGCTCGACTTGGCTCAGTTTAAAACCAAGTCATTTCGAGCGAGCTTTTTCAAGTGAGCTCTGAGCCGTAAGCTATTTGAACAGCCCTAACTTTAACCAGCTCCACCATCACCAAATTTGATTTTAATATCTCAAATAAGCATATTTAAATAGTACCAAAGTGGTGGCTTCTCATTGACAACTGACCTTCGTAAAAATAGAACTCAAAGATAGTTTTGTAATACCCAAGACAAATCTCACACCGGTCGTGTACAGAAGAGATGAATTCATAAGAAAATTTCTAGCCTTTAATATCACCCAACACGTTTTGGGCACATTGGTTATGGATGAGAAGATAACTTCATAGTTAAACGTGCTTAATGGTAACAATCCAGGGATGAGTGACATATCTAGGAAGTTTTCACCCGAGCAATTAAAAGTAAATATTTGAGCTCCTCTTGAACAAAACATACAATATTGGTAATATAAAATGCAGGATGTTACAAATGGTATCAGATACACTTCTATGTTATTTGGATGCTGAGTGCAAACCTTATCATAAATGATGAGTCTTTAGGGGTGTTCACAGAGACAAGTTAATCAAATCACACACTATGGATGGGATGGTAGGATAAATCTCATAAAAAACAATCAGTCCCGTGGGGGAGGGGGGGTACCCTGAGCAAATCATACATCGGTTATAAACAGGATAGATGTTAGATTCCACTCGAGTGCCACAATTTAACCAATATTTGTTTGAGAAACATTTCGATTTAACCAGCGTTGTTTGGCTTATTGCCGTGTAAAATAGGAGCCCTCTTTTGCACAAAAAAACCCTCCCTATACAAAGATGTAAAATATGAAAGTCCACTTTTACGTAGAAAAAAACATTAAATGTCCAAATCGATAAAGACCTATACTTGTCTTCAACACAAAAGCAATAAGACTCGAAGATAAATCCAAAAGGAGGTGACCAAAACTTAAGAGACGTAATGTTTGATTTCACTTTAAATTGAGAAAGAAAAATCATATGTTTATTCATCTATATTTATCGTAAATGATAATTTAAAAATACAAAGTTTCTTATTAGCAAGAGAGGAGGTCTAAGCGTTTGTGCAAAGATTGCTCAAATAAAAAGTAATAAAAGGCAGATTGTTATTGTTAAGCGAGACTCGAACCAATACCATATCTTATTTGAAAAGTAATAGAACTATAATCAGACTAAGTAGAATTTTAATGAAAAATCAACCGAAATGTAATTATCGCTACGCATGAGAAGCGTCTAATGTGATGTCTCCCTCAAATTATCCGAAGACCTCAAAAGTCATCGAAAGTGTTTTGGCTGACCAAAAGACCAATGCTTAGTTGATTTTAAAAACTAATTTATTTTTAAAGGGTCATTAATTAATAAATATCTACAAATACTATCCACTGCTACAATGTTACCACCGCCAATTTCCGCCAATACAACGACCATTGACGTAATCAAAATTTTCAGTCGGAAGACTATATATGTATATATATTATTAAGGAGGAATATGGTTCGCGAATTGTGTTGTTAATTAAAATAGGAATAGTAATTTGAATTGGATTAGAAGAAATTGAATTTGAAATTTAATATTTTTTAAATGATTTGAAATTCAAATGAATTAAAATCTACTAAAAGAATATAAATTCCAAATGCTATTTAGTGGCAAAACATTTGTAAAGCAACTGGAATTTATCACTCACTGCAAAACGCCACCACCTTCGACTAACGATCACCGCCGCTACATACCATCGACTGTGTGTCGCCCTTGCCATCAAAATCGATCGCGGCTAATGACCGCGCCCGCTGCCGATACCCGACCGTACGCTGCTGCTACCACCACCGCCACCAGTCGATTATGCCGGCCGCCAACAACCGATAATCATTGTCGAGCACATCCAAACCTAATGCGATCGACGACGATGGCCGGTGGTTGGTCATAGTCGGTGGAGACGATCATTTGTAATCGGTGGGTGCAATCGACTGTAACTGTTGATTGTTGATTTGTCAATGGGCTTGGTTGCTGACAACGTCAGTGGGCTTGGTTGCTGACAACGTCAGTGGGCTTGGTCGATTGTCGGCTGGTTTGGGTTGTTGGGGGTAGGGCGACAAGTGGTTGGTGGGTGGGGCGTCAAACTATTCTGGGCGGTAGACGACGGTCGACGGGCGCCTAAAGGGTTTGGAGAATAGCGATGGCGGTTGAAGGTCGATGGAAGCAGCTACCGGAGGTTGGTGGAGGCATCGGTGGAAGGTCGGAGGGGTCGCGAGGTCGGAGGTTGGCGGCGGCAGCGACAGTCGGAGGTGGAGATGGTTGGAGGCATCGGTGAGGGTCATCTGGGGTGACGATTGGAGGTGTACGGGGGTGGTAGGTGGCGGTCGATGGTGGGGGCCGACGGTCGGTAGAATTAGAAATCCTTTAAAATTTGGAAGAAATTTGAATTATTTCATTTGAAGCAATATAAAGGAATTCATTCTAATTCCAATTTCAATTTCACTTTGTTTTTTAACCAAACATTTTAAGAATAAAATTTAGATTTCAATTTAATCAAATTTATGCCAACCATATACATTGGCAAATAGAATTCAAATTTCAATTCAATTAAATTTTTACGAATTCCTGCGTACCAAACATACACTAAGTATTTTTTTCTTTTGCGCTCCACTAATTGTGGACACATAAATTTTTAGTCATGAGGTTCATATTTTTTAAGGGTTGATTCATATTTATACCAGAATACTAATATTTTGTCAAATCCGGTTAGGATCGAGTCATGTCACATAATAAAAACATAATAACATATAACCAAATTGATTTTCAAATGAATAATAAAAAGTACGTTAATCGTAATAAAAACATATAACCAAATGTGTCACACCCTCAATTTTCACAAACGGGGTTTTACCGTTAGGAGCGTGACATACCAGGATCTCAGCCGATAGTTACACCAAACGACACATTAATGACAAAACATAGCATTTATAATTGTCAGACAATGTCAAAATATAATTTGATAATAAGTCTAAAAAAATGTGGCGGAAGCGAAATCAGTTAAACGTTTATAAATTCAAATAGCGCAAAACACGCGCAGCCCAAATAATTGTATTTGCAGAAAACACCGTTTGACTGTTTCAATAATTCAGATATGCATGAAGTGATGAGATGCTCCTAACCGTGCGTACCTTAAGAGCCTGAAAGAAACATGCTAAAGTGTCAACACAGGGTTGGTGAGTTCACAGGTTTTAGTAAACGGTAATGAAATCAGTAAACAAAGTATATCAAGTAGATAGCTAGTCTACATAGCAAGTTACATAGTGTATAAAGTTCGCAACCGAAGCTGACAAGTAATGAATGCCTCGGCTGTGGTTACCAGACCACAGCAACAGAAATTAGGTCAATTAAACACCCGTTTGACATGCAGTCGTGCTAGCGCGACTAGCCCGGGTGGGGTTTGTCAAACCTAGTAGATCTACCCAGAATTACCTCGCTAAAATACATAAATTAACGGTTCCAAAGTGAGGACTTAAATTGGTATAACACTAGTAAACAGGTGATAATACAGTAATACTGATCTAACGAAAGAATATTTAAAAGAACATGTTTCTTTTCCCAAAAAAGAGTACAATGAAAGAGGGGCTGTAAACTCACCTTAATAGCACAGCAAATCAGTAATGCAAAGAGCAGGTAATTAGGTTTCCGAATAACCTGTATGTACATTTATTATTTGATTAATATAATTAAAATATTAACTCTTATCTGTATGGTTTCGCGTTCACAACACGTTTAAAAAAAAAAAAACAGTTGATATTTCCCCATTCCCAAGCAAACACAACATACACGAGGTCACACGAGCATAAAACCCAACATTCACGCATCACCTTGTTCATCCTAAAAGTACTCTTTACATACATATATATATACATACATATATATATATACATATATATATATACATATATATAATATAATACCCATGTTTAGAACACCCCATATATCATTTTAATAAGTAACGAGTTGTTATACCCGCGCCTTGCGGCGGAAACCGTGCGAACCTAATGCTAAAACGATCCAAAATAAAAACAAAAACCAAAGATAGCAAGTCACACCGGATTGTTTTTAACATATTTTGAACTTAATCTATACCCTTCACCCTTACAACATAGATTAACTGTTTATATAGGAAACCTAAATACAAAACTATGTTCCACATGAAAAACTATTCTGAGTGATTAACTCTGGACTTTGGAATAGGATGTTAGTGTTCGTTTTTTTTTTGTCTCATAGAATCAGTATGCTTCAAATTGCTTGAATATTCAATACCATTGTATCTAACAATTCATACAGGTAAATTTACCTATACTTCAGCGGATTGCCATAAACTCATATATAACAGATAACCACTTTTGTAAAATATAGACCCAAGATAAACCATAACCATACTCCGTATATCCCTGTATCCCACCCATAAAAAAAATATAGACCCAAGAATACAAAGCTTAATTATCTTAATATTTCGTATAAAATCAACAATAATTCCATCCTCTACATACGCATCCATAGATAATTGTTTTTATGTTGAAAATTCATGTAAGGAAACTTGAAAGAAATTCTTACTACTCGCGTATATAAAAGAAATCATATAGTTTTCATTAATTCAACAACCTCCGCCATTACTCAATTGAGGTTAAATTCTATTTAATAAATGAAAGAGGAATGTAAATGCCGATTGAGACCAAAAATCCCCATCAAAATTGAATACTTTGAAGAAAATTTAACCACGATTATAGTCCGAAAATCAGAAACATCAAGTCAAACCAAAGCTTAAATAATGACGCGATCATTGACAATTTAAGAAGGAGAACAATCTACCTTAAACAGCAAGTTGCAGAATGAAATTAAGGGCAACTCTATGAGGATAAAAATGCCTGTCAAGCAAAATTTAAAACAGAAGAATCAATGAATTAACCACAGAGAAATGAAGATTATGATGGCTGAAAACTCGATTACCTCATGCAAAACCGTCATAACCTTTACCGAATGCCGCCGCCTCTACCATCAAGTGATGAACTGTCAAAGCTGTCACAACCACACAAACCCTAGGATCGCAAGTCCTCCGGTGTCGGTCTATTGAACGACAACACATCGTTGACTATTGAACTTCGATGCCTTTGCTGACGGAGAAGAGGCAAACTACGAAGTGAACCGACCAAAAAGTGAATTTGAGGCTCAAGAGATGGTGGTGAAGCAGAAAGTCAGGCAACAGAGAAGAATTCAGACTGAAGCGAGGGAGAAGAGCCACTGTTGAAAGGCACGTGCAATGGGAAAGAAGTCGTGCATCAATGGGTTGTACGCAAAGCTTAACGGCTTTGCTGTTTGCCTTTTAAAGTATATAGAATGCATGCACAATTAAATGTAAACATTTAATTGTCCACTCATGGACACATTCAGGACATACAATAAAGCCATACCTATCACTTCCATCAACATACATGCAGTGCACACATGCACATACATGACAATGCACATGGAATTTCATACATACGAATCACACCCCTGACCAATAATTAACACAACTCACACCATTACCTATTATATAATATACACTCACTACATATAATATAACATACATAACCCACATGCATAATCCAAAAGCACACACACACAGATGAAACACACAATCATTTACAGTTGCACTCCTTCACCCCATACGAAAAAGAAACACACACAGCGGGCACCAACACTTCACACTTCAACCACAAGCACACATATATATCCGCATGCATACAATTGAACTATATACCTAACTACATTGCAGAAACATGTATACATAAAGAAAGCACACACATATGTATATATATACATCGCAGAAACGTATATATAGTTACAAGATAACCACACACATATATATATATACCTCGCAGAACATGTATATATACAAAGCAACACACACACACGCCCGCATAATGTATATAATCCGATCAACGCAGCCCGCAACGAACCCAACAACAACCAAAATTGAAACCGAACTCGAAACCGTAATGTTCTGAACAAGAAATAACAAGGGAAAAGAACCATACTGAATGACAAGCGGGTTTGGTTCGATCGTCGTTCACTTTTACCGGCCGGGTTGTCTGATTGCGGGGTCGTTCGATCACTTAGAAGACTGTAGGGGAACCGTTACGTGAAACGGAAGGCCGCCGGGGGTTAGAGACTCGCGAAGAAAAGAAACTATCGGATGAAACTTGAGTCGAGGGAGAGGTCGACGGCCGGGAGGGGGAAGGGTTTTAGTGGTTTAGGGTTACGGTTTGAATAATGGCCGAGAGGGGAAAGACCTTCGGCTTTTATGTTTTGCAACAAAAGAGAGTTTTTACACATTGGTCCCCTTAAAGTCTCCTAAATGGCATATTTGGTTATTCAAGTTTAATTAATTATTATGAATTAGTTATGATAAATTTATATTTATAATAACATTATTATTATTATTATTATTATTTTTTATTTTTTTTTTTGAAGAAGAAATTTGATTAATCCTAATTTAATTAACCCCAATGTAACAGAGGGAGGTTAGATTAAAGGAGAGAGGTTAACCTGAAAACTCGGGTTGTCATAAAATGGATTTTCATTTTAGGGTAGTTTTTATTACTGGAGTAATGAGTTTATTTTTTTCTTTTTAAATTATCGGGTTATAAGATTTCAATTTTAAAATGTTTAAGTTAGTTTATAATTGATATATATTTATAAAATATTAAAATATGAAATTGATTTTTCCTTGTGGGTAGTCAAAAAAATTATTGGGTTTGTATTAAAGTCCTATGGGATTTTGTGTCAAAATTGCATGGGTTCAAAATGTCAAAATTTCTCAATGGCCAGTTAGCATTATGATATATATATGTGCTAAAAAAATCATTCATGGGTGCCGACGACCTCATAAGGATCTCTTTCTACCCAATACAACTTAAAGATATATTTCATATTTTTCTTAAAAAGACATAGATTTGTAAAAGAGTTTTGATAAAAATCAATGACTAGAGGGTCAAAGACAAAAGCACCTAGGGCTATGCAAAAACATGTTACCTGCTGGACTGAACCAATTAAACTAGTTAACATACTATTTCATAATTATGTAAAATATGTTATACTATAGTATAATTATGTAACATATGTTAATGCCTAATTTGTTTTGAAATTCCAATTGTTATGTGATAATAATGGAAAAAGCTTTTTTACTTGCTTAAGTTTGTTAACTTTCTATGTAAATATCTTTAATAGTACACGCGCTATTGATGTTTATTGAGTGTACACTCATTTGAACCGAAAATGACTATGAGTAAAATTGTTGAAATAAAACATGTTATGAGTAAAGATATTAAAACATGTTTTGCACATCAATTACAAGTTCTGTAGCCAAAATTCCAAACCAGCTCCGCATGCGTCCATGGTTCTATATCTTTTACGGTTCTATCACAGATGCGAAACTGATTATCCCGTTACATAATCGAACCCGTAAATCTACCATAAGATACAGTTCCGATTCTCGTTATTATACCCTCTATAATTTCAATAGACCGCCATACAGTTTTTTTTTTTTTTTTTTTTTTTTTTTTTTAACGACAAATCTACTCTACTCCTACATTACATCAAATTACACTATTGCTTTGGTTTGAATCCAAGACCTCTCCTTTAAGAGACAAAGAATCTACCAAGTGAGCTAGCCCCACATTGGCAGCCGCCACACAGATAGATAACATAACATACCGTTACTTCTTGGTTTTCACAAAATATTATTATTCTTTACGACCACATAATCATATCACATCCATTTACGTATACAACTGGCCCTATGTAACCAACGATATTTTCGAAGTCAACATTACACTTCCGACCACAAGTGTTCATCATAATCAATCACCACCACCCACCAATCAAACACAAGATTTCAATCCTAAATCTTCCACAATTACTTGTAAATCAACAATAATCCAACATGTCTTCACCGGAAAAGTTGAACGATGAACAAATCCACTCGCCGGAAAACATCAACAACGAACAAATCCACCCACAATCTTACTGGAGATGGAGCAAAGAAGCCTTCTTCCCGGAGCAATCTTTCAGCAACTGGACTTCCTACCGGAAAGCCCTCTCCGGCACCTATCCCCGCTTCAAAGATCGCCTTTTCGCCCGATCCCAAGACTCCGATGAGATCGAAAAGCTCCGAAAACAGAGCGAAAACGACATGAAACGTTGTCTCACTTGGTGGGACTTGATGTGGTTCGGGTTCGGAGCTGTCATCGGCGCCGGAATATTCGTTATCACCGGACGAGAAGCCCATTACAACGCCGGTCCGGCCATTGTTTTATCATACGTAGCTTCAGGTTTCTCCGCAATGCTTTCGGTTTTCTGCTACACGGAGTTTGCTGTAGAGATTCCGGTCGCCGGAGGCTCGTTTGCGTATCTTAGAGTGGAATTAGGGGACTTCCCCGCCTTCGTCACCGCCGGGAATATTCTTCTTGAGTGTATTCTCAGCGGTGCCGCGGTGGCGCGATCGTGGACGTCGTACTTCGCCACTCTTCTCAACCATGAACCGGATTCGTTCCGTATACATACGGGCCTCATGGAAGGGTACAATCTTTTGGACCCGATTGCGGTTGTGGTGCTCGCGATCGCTGCTGCGATCGCGATGAGCAGCACTCGGAACACGTCGGTTCTTAATTGGGTCGCGTCGGCGGTCAACACCCTGATCATCCTGTTTGTGATCATTGCAGGGTTTTGGAACGCCGACGTGTCGAATATGAAACCGTTCACGCCTTTTGGCGTCGAAGGTGTGTTCCGAGCTGCGGCCATTGTGTACTTTGCGTACGGAGGGTTTGACGCCATTGCGACCATGGCGGAAGAAACAAAGAACCCGTCTCGAGACATACCTTTAGGGCTGATTGGGTCGATGTCAGTCATTACTGTAATTTATTGCCTCATGGCGCTTTCGCTAACCATGATGCAAAAGTACACTGACATCGACCCGAACGCAGCCTATTCAGTTGCGTTCGAAAGGGTTGGGATGAAATGGGCTAAGTATTTAGTGGCCCTAGGTGCACTCAAGGGTATGACCACGGTCCTATTGATTGGCGCGCTTGGTCAAGCTCGATATATAACTCATATTGCTAGAGCGCATATGATCCCTCCATGGTTCGCTTTAGTCCACCCGAAAACGAAAACGCCAATAAACGCGACGTTGTTAGTGACTATCTTGAGCGCGTGTATTGCTTTCTTTTCGAGTTTGGACATTTTAGCAAGTTTACTCTCCGTGAGCACGCTTTTTGTGTTCACGATGATGGCGATCGCACTTATCGTGCGAAGGTATTATGTAAGCGGGGTCACCCCGCATACAAGCCTATTGAAGCTCGTCGGGTTTTTGATGATAATAATCTTGTCATCGATTGGGATATCGGCGTGGTGGGGGGTAAACTCGAGTGGTTGGGTAGGTTACGCGGTGACTGTGCCTTTATGGTTCATGGGCACCCTTGGGATTTCGGTGCTTTTGCCGCAACAACGCACCCCGAAAGTGTGGGGGGTGCCATTGGTTCCATGGCTCCCTTCACTTTCGATAGCAACAAATGTGTTTCTAATGGGATCGTTGGGTTATATGGCCTTTGTTCGGTTTGGAATCTGTACGGTGATTATGTTGGTTTACTATGTGTTTTTTGGTCTTCATGCCACTTATGATATGGCACACCAAGAACCTCAAGTGTAACTCAATTATATGGATGGATGTATAATTGTAATAATAGAACGTAATTGTGGTTTTTGATGATAAATTACTTAATTTATACTTATTTTGTTGGTCATATCACTCATTTTTCAGTATCTAATTTTATATTGATAATATATCAAAAAACTCAAAAAAACTAAAATGAAGTGAGTTTTACCCTCAACAACTAGCAAAGGTTGTCACGACAATAACAACGGCTTTTTGTACAATGTTGTTCATAGACGGCACATGGGCACTTTTTATGACATTCATCAGTGGTTTTGCACTGATAGCCACGTGGCGAGGGCCCGCTTGGAGGACTCGGGACATCCTTCGGCTTCGATGGGTACCCAGAAAACCCTGATGCCGATACACAAACGAGCAGTAGTAAGCACATCGCGATGAGAACCTTCGTCATTGTTGGACTCCTATAATGTTCAAGAAGTATATGTATGTGTTGTGGTCGTTTCTTGTGGTCCTATGTTTGTAGTTGTTTATAACTTTATATAACAAAGGAATGATGAAATGTTGGTGAATATAATAAATTGCAGCATTAAAATGTTTCATCATGCATTATTGCACTTTGTAAAAACAATAATAATCTGTTTGGAGTTTGGACTCGTATAATTTATGGATATACAAATATTAATGTTTTTTTTAATTGACTTTTATAGATATGTACGTAATATACAATTTATTTTCAATATATACATTATTTAAAAAACATTCTATTTACTTTTATATTTAACTAGTGTTGTTTCCCATGCGCGTGTTGCGCGCGTGACAGACTGATTAAATCAAGGCTTAGATAAGCGCATATTGTTCGATCATCACGTTCATACCATCACAACCTTTTTTAATTAAGGAAAGCTGGTATTTATTCTAGAATTCTAACACTACCGAATGTGCATGAAGTAGGGTTGTTCACGAGCCAAGTCGAATCGAGCGGGCCTTTGCTTGTGCTTGGCTCATTTCCAAACCGAACCGAGCTGAAAATCGAACGAGCATTTTTTGAGCGTTAATTTTTCGATTGAGCGTCGAGCGAGCACAAACGAACGGCAAACAATTTGTATATTTCAACCATCTAGTGTGTCATCCGATTTATATTACAATGAAAGACAATTACAATGTTGGGTCTTAGGTTTTAACAACTAAAGAAGCAGCTACATTTTATAACATAACATTTTCATGAAGAATAACAATACGTTGTGACTGGCAATGAGGCCCCTGAGACTGTAGCCGATAAGGCGGTGAGCATATTGCAGAGAACGATACATGAGAGCGAAAAATGATTGACTAATAGTAAGAGCAGACTCAAGAATTTACGCTTAGTGTTAAAATTTTATTTTATTAGGTTACTTGATCTAATATGTATAAATATATTTGTATATTTGTATATAGTGTGCCAAAACTACTAGAGTGCTATACATAAACTATATATACATAGGCGAAGCTTCACTAGGGCCGGGGGGGGGGGGCCGCCCCCCCTGTTTTTTTCGCCAGTAGTGTTAAATTATAGCCCGATAGTGTAAATTTTTGGCCAGGTAGTGTAAATTTTTATATAAATATCAAGTTCGCCCCCCCTAAAAAAAATTAATTTCGCCCCCGCCCCCCCTACGATATAGTTCAAGCTCCGCCGCTGTATATATATACATATAAAATAAAAAAATAATTCGAGCCGAACCAACACTAGCGGACCTTTGCTCGTGCTTGGCTCGTTTACAAACCGATCCGAGCCGATCGGCTCGTTTACAACCGAGCATAAGTTCGAACGAGCATTTTTCGAGCAAATTCCGAACGATCGTCGAGCGAGCGTCGAACGCTTTGAACGGCCCTAGCACGAGGGTTAACTAAATATAATTTAACTTAAGACATCCAGTTAATACCTGCAGATTAATTTGGTCATAACAAATTTCAACAACCCAACCCAACCAAATATTCATATCAGGCGAAAACAAAGTTTCAATAATAACCAAAGAGTTGCAGCGGTTAAAACACTGTTTGTTTCATTTCTAATGAACCATTTAAACTATCTTTTTTTTTTTAGTGTGTACAGTTTTCAAAATAGCCAAAGCAGAACATAAGCATCCATTTGCTAAACACATACATCACCAACAAACAGTCAATTTAAGAATAAAAGTCAAAATCAAACTTGCTTTTTATATGAAATCTAAAAGTAAGACATTATGGCTGGATTCTTTTATATAGTTCAAAATCAATGATCATATTGTTAATTTTGGTGATCAAGGAGGTAATTTTAGTGATTTCCGTACTATTTACGTGTACAACTCATAAATCATATTCTATTTTGAACACTTGATTCTTTGAAAGAAGATGATTTTTATCATATTTGTCTAAGTGATTATCTATAATAAAAATTTAAAATTTTGGATAAAAGTGTGTCGGTAAACCCATGTTTACTTTTGCCTTTCTTTTGACCTGGACATTTTTTAAAACATTATGAAACAAAGATGATACTTTCAAAAAGCAGTGTTAACTTTGATATCACTATCCTATATAGAATGGCGCATCCTATAAAAACATCGAACATGTTGTGATCTACGACCAAGATCCGAGGAATAGAACGAGAAAGTGTCTACAAAAACTTCAAACCAATACTTGATCAAGGTGTGATTACATATGAATGAAGATATTAACCAAAAGTAATTATAAAGTTATACCGATTAGTAGGCAACGGTGGTGGGAAGGCGGTCTGATCACAACATTGAAATTTCTTTCTCTCCGGCATTAAGAACGAACTAAGATGTTCAGATATATGTTAAAACTCATACACTATTTAGTTACTAAAAGCGAAAAAACATAACCAAAATACACATACTTAGGGGGCGTTTGGTTGGAAGGAATGGAATGGAATTGAGAAACTAGTATAATTTTCAAGCAAAATTATGTTTAAGTGGGTAATGAAATGTAAAACCCAAGGGAATGTTTCACCTCAAATTCCCTTGGTTGTGGGATTTCAAATTCCCTCTCTAGGTGGAAGGATTTTGAAATCCCACAACCAAGGGAAT